>CM024636.1:21325598-21891919 GCA_014182715.1 Eucalyptus cloeziana | reverse complement strand
TTCTGATTCCAGTTTTCACATTGTGGGTTAGGCTAATATTTTTGGAATCCTTTCATTTCAATATAGGCTAAAAGAGTAGCATCACCCAAAAGCTACTAGTGGATGTTATCTAACTCGCATCACTTTGCGCTTTGATTTGGAGTGGATGTCGGTATGAAAGCACGCGTCAGAAAAGTACACTTAGGGCTGTCAAAATCGTCTTTTAGAAAAATGCTTGATTTCTTCACTTCTGTGCATTTAGTCCTCAGTGCCCGAAGAAATTTGAAGCTCGTTTAGTGAGTGGGCACTTCTTCTTATGAATTGTCATTCATATTTTAATGGAGATATCTAAATCTTCTGTAACTAGGCGATCAATGGGCTGATGTGAATATGACTCTAACACACGATGGGATTAAATTGACAAAATATTCACCTTCTTGAAGTCAGGCTTACACTGAATTCAGGTTGTTTTTATTGAAAGATTAGGTGAGTGTGGTATGAACAAAGAAAAGAAAGGAAATTACCGAAATTGAGAAGTTAAAGACTCATGGCAATAGCTGGGATGGCCCGATGGGCATTTCTTGGTCATCAACAGGAGGCATCTAGCATTAGAAGATGAGGACCGGCATCACATTCACCATATGATTAAACAATCTATTAGATGACACAGATATCAAGCATGATGTAATCAATATAGGACCAAGGCAAATCCCCAGACTGGATGGTTAGCATCCACTAGTGTGCATTTTTTTTTTTCTGTGGAGTTGGAATTGTTTAGCTTTTTGTTCCAATCTCTTGTGCTCTAGAAGCTGAGAACTGGATAACAGTTGTGATGAGTAAGACACAGAAGGATCCGACCACACAAATTCTCAACAACTATTGGTTTTATTTGAGGTCTCATCAGACGGCTATTGATTAGGGGGTCTTGCCTGAGCTGAGAAGGGTAATCTGATTGTAAAAATTGACAATGTACGTAGCAATTGGTTGAGCTATTAATCATCTCTGGGCCATGTGCTGAACTTTCTTTCCACTTTGGTAGATGCTTCCCATATGTGGTAAGAATTACTGCATAAACCAGTCTATAATGGGGTTTATATTATCAATGTAACCCGTGCCTATTAGTCTTTTGTTTTCCTAATGAAATGGTAATGAACCAAATGTCATATTTGATTATATGTTTGTTTAGGGTGATGGATCTATGCTATATTTTTTTTGTTGTTTGTTGTGGAGATGGCAGTCAATTGGTTTTTGAAGGACAGAATTTGCACTTTACAAAAATACTACTATAGATGGACAATCTGAGACAATTGTCTAAGAAATTTTTTATATTGCTGTATGGACAGGTAACTGAAGTATTGTTTTTGCCCCAGCGATACGTAATTTCAGTACATAAAGCTCCTCCCAGTAAATAAATTAAAGGGCATGATTTATTTGGCAACTGTCGTACACCACAGAAAATCCCATTGACAACTTCTCATGGACAAACCTTCATCAGGCATCACTGCATAGTCTAAAGTAATACAATAAAAAGACGCAGATGATATGATACATGAGCCACTGTTAACAAATACATCGAAATAAGGAGTCTTTTCCTTCCTTGTTTTTTATCAAATCACAGTATTTCGGTGCGCAGAGGCTCAATTTTCTTAACATGGAAGGTGCAAGATGTGAAAATATTCTAAAGCCCATCCCCATTTGTTCAGACAAAGACCAACTCTTAAATTGACAGAGGCACTTGAGGAGCACTCAAATGTGTTTTTCCCCCTGAATCATGTAATGAGTTAGTTGTTGCTTTCCCACTAAGCACAAACACAATACTGGATATACAAACTCATGGTCGATTACAGAAAGCACAGTTCGCAATGGTGGGCTGTAGGCTCTCTACACGAAGAGCTTACTCTGAGGATGAAGGGTTTTGTGTGATTACCAACTGAAGATTTTGGCTGTTGAGGCATCTATTAAGGAAATGGAAATACAGGGAGAATGTAGGAAAATGTCCTCATATGATCTCATGTACGAGAATGAAAAGCAGGACTTGTGTTTTTTCTATTGATTGGCGTCTAGATTTGTTACTTTCAAGTTGCTCTTGAAGTAATCCTTGAGCATTCTAAAGAATCTCAGACGAGAATGTGTGATTGGACTTTTTTATTGTTATAGGTATTCTCGGTGTATTTTCCATGCTCGTGTTATCATTCTGTAAGGTGCACCTTGTTCTTGCCCTAGTGCTGTTGACAGCAGGAACTGCTGGTGTTGTAATAGGAGATGTTGTAATAGACGCCTGTGTGGCACAGAACAGCATCAGCCATCCTTCTCTAGCAGCTGATATGCAAAGCTTGTGTGCCCTGAGCGAGTCAACTGGAGGACTCTTAGGATTTGTCATCAGCGGGATCTTTGTCCACATAATGGGTCCAGTGGTTTGTGTCCTCTCGATTTTATTTTCTTACCAAACTTATATATTCTGCTATAAAATTCCCCATTTCATAATCCTTCTCTCTTTTTTGGGGCCAGGGAGTGTTTGCTCTGCTGACAATACCAGCTGGGCTTGTGCTCTTACTAGGAAATATTCTTGATGAGCTTCACACACCAAATTTTGCTTACAGACAGGTGCAAGTTCTCAGCATCTTCATGTTTTAGTTCCTGGAGACTGGTGAATTAACATCGTAAACTTGTACCCAGGTCAGTCAGAAGTTTCTTGATGCTGGGAAGGCCATGTGGACCACTTTGAAGAGCCCAGCTGTGTGGAGACCATGTGTATACATGTACTCATCCATTGCACTAGGTTTGAATATTCGTGACGGAATGTTCTATTGGTATACAGATGCAGATGGAGGTCCCTCTTTCTCTGAGGTATGGACTAGATAATTTTTCTTGTCATTCCATTTTCTTATTTTAAAGGGCAAGAACTGAGAAATGAATTATGGATCCTAGAAATTTCTGTTGAAATTTCTGGTTTGATGATTGTCAAGATTTTATTCATAATCTGGTCTCTGAGATTAGAAGTACAGCAAGCTAGAAGCTTGCAGTTCAAAGTGTAAATGCTGAATGCCTGTGGGCTACACTTTGAGCTCTAGGAAACCCAAAGCAATGTCAACATAATGGAGACAGTGAGAAGAAAATGCTAGAGTTTCAGTTTTGTGTGCTCAAGTGGAAGAATCTCATACAAGTTTGTGTGATTAGCTACATGAGAACATGTTTAAGTTCTCTCTGTGGTTGATATCAACGAACACCTATGTGATCAGAGTGTAATGTCTTCACAAATTTGTGGATGTACTCTAGCTCATACTTGAAGATTTCTTAACCAAGAAAAATCAGGGAAATGTCTCTGTGTTGACAAATAAGTTGCTAAAAAAGACAAATTGAGTATTTGTTAGCTTGAAGAAATATGATTACGGTAAAAAGTTCTGAAACTTGAAATCATAGGGCTAAAGTTATTTGAGTGGCTGTTTATTGTTTAATTGTTGTCCAGTTGCTTCCTGGGTGCTTGAAGATTGATATGCATTGTTATGCGGAAAGCTTTCACAATGACATAACTTTCGTCTGATATAAAAGATTTAGACTCCAAATAATTACTTATGAACAAAAAATCCTTTACCATACAGTCTGCTAATTATTCAAATCATCATTGCAGGAGACTGTTGGTTATTTGTACTCAGTTGGTTCGGTTGGTTACTTTCTTGGGGCAATACTATTCCAGCATGGCCTTAAGGATCACCCTTTTCGGGATATGCTATTGTGGACTCAGTTGTTCTTTGGTCTGTCAGGAATGCTTGACCTGGTTCTTGTACTTCGGTTAAACTTGAAACTTGGCGTGCCAGATTATTTCTTTGCTGTGATTGATGAAGGGGTCTCCCGAATGATTGGAACACTCAAACTGATGCCTCTTTATGTGTTAAGCTCGAAGCTTTGTCCCTCTGGTATAGAGGGCACTTTCTTTGCTCTGCTCATGTCCATCGAGAATATCGGGTATCTCTCAGCATCTTGGGGTGGGGGCTTACTACTTCACTTACTTGGGGTCACTAGAACTCAATTCAGTAACTTATGGTTGGCTATTTTGATCCGTAACATTTTAAGAATCTCTCCGCTTTGTCTACTGTTCTTGGTTCCTGGAGGGGATCCGAATGCTTCCCTACTTCCCGACGAAGTGTTAGATTCAAGAGAAGGGACTGAGACAGTGGAGCCACAGCATGTTGAATTGCTTTCGCTTGTTAATAGCGCTGAAGCTAAATAACTTTGGGGCAAACCAGTAGCTACACAATTCGCTTGCATATTTTAGAGGAAAATACTCCAAAGGGGAAATGGAGGCCAGGTAGGGGGTTACTTCTCGTTCTGTATCTGATTCTTAAGTGCATCTTCCCTTCCACCGAGGTGCACTTTGATTTTGCTTGTCTAGCTTCATATTTACAGAAACTGAGAAGCAACCCGTTCATCAATAGAACGGGGTGGTTCAGAAGAGACAATGGTCGTCTTTCTTTGATTTCTGTAGCTCGGACTCCCATTCCCATGTAACTTGTGCATGAAGAAGACAGGATTTGTCCCCATGGAAGGGACATGAAGAAGGTCAAGCATGTCTTGACTCGTGATGCGCAGTAATGAAAATTTTGCAGATTGTCCAGATCAGGTGGATGAGGAATGGTTTGATTAAGGGTTTCCACTTGCGACTGACTGACCTTGCCATTGGCTTCATGTTTTTCGCGCATTCGACTCCCTACATTCTCTCTCTGCGATTTAATGACAATGTATGACATTGACGGTGCTACTATTTTTCAAAGAAACACATAAATGTCAGAATTAGCAGATGCTCAATTTGCTGGTATGTTATGCTTTTCTTTTCCAAACAAAATGTACATAATCAAAGACCAGAGGAGCTGGATGCTTGAACATTTTCCACGGAAACTGGGAATACTGACATTGACGGAAAGAGCTGTGTATACTGATAAGAACGTCGGTTTGCTGCATTTTCACCTGTCTGCTTGTACTTCCGAATCAGAAGCGGCAACGCTTCACAATGTTGAAACAGATCTAAACTTCCTCGAGACTAGTCCGATGAACCCAGCTGATTTCTTCATTCATTCTTTATTAGGATGGCACAAGGAAGTATTTTTGCATTGATGCCAAGACGTTGTCCCCTTTCGTTGACCGTTCTGGCAGAAAAGGGAAAGTCGACAAAGAGCAGTCATCAAAAGATCACTGAGAAGTGACAACAAGACAAACATATCAACTCTGTTGATTTCCTCTTACGACCACAGTGGTGTTTGCATCGTTCATCAATCTTCTTCTCAATTGTCTTGTTAATCCAAAACTTTTAAATTTATGAACTTTATTAAATACAAATCGTTGTAATAACCATTTTTACAGCTAACCAATTAGAAGAGTGATTAGAGAAATCTCTCCGATTAGAGACGGAGGAAAACATAGCCCTTTCGCTAATTGAGAACAATAAAATGTGTACTGTACATGTTTATGGAAAAAGTTCACAAGCATTAATAGGGGTAACGAAATGCAGGTCTCTTTGGATATGAGATGCATATCTGAAGAGATCGAGGTTAAACGTGACAATTCCTAAAGTTTAGGTTGATGGATGGAATTTTTTCTAATTTTTTATTTTTTGAAGAATAGATGAATTTGAGTTAAACAAGCATGTTAAATCCAACTCATATGATATAGAACCTATCCATGCTGACCTTGTTTGTCCCACTTTATAAGGGGGAGGGCTCTCTATATGTGTGTCTTCATCTTTTTGGGTACGGATTGAGAAGCATATGGAAAGAAGTAAGTCAATTATTAGATGGATTTGTTAAAGAATAGATAAATTTGAGTTAAACAAGGATGTTAAATCCAACTCATATGATATACAACCTATCCATGCCGACCTAGTTTGTCCCACTTTATAATGGGGAGGGCTCTCTATTTGTGTGTCTTCATCTTTTTGAGTACGGACCGAGAAGAGTATGCAAAGAAGTAAGTCAATCATTGGATGGACCAATAGAAGGTGAATGATGGGCTTGAGGTCATGAAGGCATCAATAGGATCGGATGAACCTTGCCAATGGCGAACAACCCGGAGGACCTGTGATTGTCAAAGATTTGGATGGACCAATAAAAGATGAAGGAACTTGAGGACATGAAGGCGTCGAGAAGATAAAATAGACCTTGCCAATGGCGATGAATAAATTAGTGGACGTGTGATCATCAAAGAGTCTGAATGGACCAATTAAATGATGAACATTATTAATATAAGGGCGTCAATATACTTGGAGGTACCTATTTATAGAAGGAGAACAAAACTGGTTATGTAGAAGCTTATTTGGACCAAGTACCGAAGTTGTTCTTGACACGGATGGAGTGGTGGTTCTACTGCAACCTTCTACGATCCCAAGACAAGGCCTAGACCATTTTTCAATTTCTTGTATTCCAAAAAATTGGTATTTTACAACTATTTTCCAATGTTCGAATACAGAAAGAGCAGACCGGAGAACATAAGATTAGTTTGCCATATTTGGGCTAATAATAAAGGACGATACACTAATATAAAAACAAAATCAACTATGTTGGGAAATTGTCTATAAAATTACAAGGTGAGGTTTTGCAACTACAGACGGCGAAACCATATGCTAGTCGTGGAGTTTGAATTTCAAATATGTCGTTTGAGATCGGACGACAATAAAATCAACCAAGAGCAGTCTCGATGTGGAGAATTAAAAATTCAAGGATTCATTTGTCTGCATTACACAAGTTGTATCATAAAAAAATGACGCTCAAACTCTTCTCGTTCAAGAGAGAAAAAGGGAAAAAAGAAGAAGGGAAAGGCTCTGTTTTGCGTGCCTAGTAATGAACGTCTCTTGTTCTTGTTAACGTCGGCCAACTTGGAGATTCAAGTCAAAATGGTCTTCTTATGAAAAAGAAAAAGAAAAAGCAAGAAAACCCAAACAGATCAGACATCATTTTCATGACAAGCTCGCATCAGTTCGGGAACGTTGGTGCGATTGTGACCTGGGTTCCTCCTACTCCTAGTCATTCTTGGAGCAAATAGTGTAAGCTGCGGATTTGGATATAGAAGATACTTCAAGTCACATCGTTGCTCTTTTTGTTTCATCCTTTTTTGGGGTCAACTCTCTGATCAGCTCAGAAGCACCCAGCTCCAGGAAACGCCCATTAATGAACTGGGTCCTCACGTATCTGACGGCTTCCAAGATCGACAGCAGTGATTGGCTCAAAGAATCCCAATCTCCAGGGAGGTAAAACCCGTCTTGATGCGAGTCAAGCATTACTGGAAGAAATAGACCATCTTCCTTAGCAAGTTTGACTGCAACAGGTGTGTCATATGGAGGAGACGGCTAATCTAGTGGCCTCTGAAGAGGAGGTGGCGGAGGCTCCCGTGGAAGAGAATGTGCCCAGATCGAGGGCGCGCAGTTGCTTCCTGTCTCCAGTCCAATGGCTGAGAATGCTGGCGGTGGAAATGCACTGGAGCTTTGTTCTTGGGGTGGCGATTGTGTATGGAATAAGCCAAGGGCTTGGGGCCTAACTGTATGATGTTGCAACCAAGTACTATATGAAGGATCTTCAGAAGGTTCAGCCTTCCGAGTCTCAGGTCTATACAGGAATAATAAAGCTTCCTTGGATTGTCAAACCAATTTGGGGACTGCTGACTGATGTCCTCCCGGTTGCAGGGTACCGGAGGCGGTCCTATCTTATTTTAGCAGGTATAGAAGAGTCGGTTATGATTCTCCAGTTTCCCTTTTTTTGTTATTTGTATCTTCTGAATTTCATCTTTCACATTGTGGTTTAGGCTAATAGTTTTGGCATCCCTGCATCTTCATATAGGCTTCAAGATTAGCATCACTCAAAAGCTACTACTAGTGGTTGTTATCCAACATGCATCACTTTGCGCTTTGATTTGGAGTAAATATTGGTCTGAAAGTACGCGTTGGAACGCACACTTGGGGGCTACAGTTATTGTCTTTTAGATTAGGTTTGATTTCTTCACTTTAGTGCATTTAGTCCTCGTTGCATAAAGAACTCTGAAACTGGTTTAGTCAGATGGGCACTTCTACTTATGAGATAACATGCTTCACTTTTGGCTTTTGAGGCATCTTTGGAGAAAAGTAAATACAGAGGGAATGTAAGAAAATGCCCTCATACAATCTAATGTGTGAGGATGAAAAGCAGAAACATCTGGAAGAATTTCGGATGTGATTGTGTGACCGAAATATTTTTTTTTAATTGTTATAGGTTTTCTAGGAGTATTCTCTATGCTCGTGTTATCATTCTACAAGTTCTTGCCCTAGTGCTGTTGACAGCAGGAACTGCTGGCGTTGCAATAGCAGATGTTGTAATAGATGCTTGTGTGGCACAGAACAGCATCAGCCATCCTTCTCTGGCAGCTGATATGCAAAGCTTGTGTGCTCTGAGCGAGTCAACTAGAGGACTTGTGGGATTCGTCATCAGTGGGATCTTTGTCCACAGAATGGGTCCAATGGTTTGGGTCCTCTCGATACCATTTCTAGCCCAAACTTTTATATTTTTTCTCTGAAATTCCACAGTTCATAATCCTTCTCTCCTTTTTGTTGGCTAGGGAGTGTTTGCTCTGCTGACAATACCAGCTGGGCTTGTGCTATTACTAGGAAGTATTCTCGTTGAGCCTCATACACCAAATTTTGATTACAGACAGGTGCCACTTCTCAGTATCTCCGTGTTTATGTTCCTGGAGACTATTGAACTAACATTGTGAAGTCATACCCAGGTCAGTCAGAAGTTTCTTGATGCTGGAAAGGCCATGTGGACCACTTTGAAAATCCCAGCTGTGTGGAGACTGTGTATATACATGTATTCATCCATCGCACTAAGTTGGAATATTCGTGATGGAATGTTCTATTGGTATACAGATGCCGACGGAGGTCCATCTTTCTCTGAGGTATGGACGAGTTAAGTTTGCTTCTCATGCCGGACTACTTATTTTGAAGGGCAAGAACTAGGAAATGCAATATTGAACCTAGAAGTTTCTGTAGAACATTCTGATGATTATCAAGATTTTAGTCATTCTGGTCTCCGAGAGTAGAAGTTACCGAGCTAGTAGTTTGCTTCAGCTCAGAGTGTAAACGCTGAATGCCTGTGGGCTAGACTTTGAGCTCTGGGAACCCCAAAGCAATGGCAGCACGCCCAAAGATTGGGACGGAGTAGAAAATGCTAGAATTTCTTTTTTTATAGATGTGCTCAAGTGGAAGAATCTTATACAAATTAACACGTATACATTCTCTTTGTGGTTGAGATCAACGGACATCTCCATGATCAGAGTGTTACGTCTCCAAGCCACAAAGTTAGACAAGACAAATCGAGTATCTGTTGGCTTTAAGACAGATGATCATTATAAAAATTTTGAAATATGAACTCATGCGGCTAAAGTCATTTGAGAGGACTGTTTTTGTTTCCTTATTGTCCCAATTGCTTCCTTGATTATGAAATCCTTGAAGATTGAGATGCATTGTTATGGTAAAAGCTTTTACAGTGACCTGAGTTTTGTCCAATACAAAGAATTTAGAGTCAAAAAGATTAGTCATGAGCAGAAGGAACTTTACAATGCAGTCTGCTAACTATCCAAGCCACTCTTTGCAGGAGACTGTTGGTTATTTGCTCTCAATTGGATCGGTTGGTTCCTTTCCTGGGGCAATACTATTCCATCATGGCCTTAAGGATCGCCCTTTCCGGGATCTGCTACTGTGGACTCAATTGCTCTTTGGTCTGTCGGGAACGCTTGACCTGGTTCTCGTACTGCGGTTAAACTCGAAACTTGGCGTGCCAGATTATTTCTTCGCCGTGACTGATGAAGGGGTCTCCCGAATGATAGGGACACTCCAACGGATGCCTCTGTACGTGTTAAGCTCGAAGCTTTGTCCCTCTGGTATAGAGGGCACTTTCTTTGCGCTGCTCATGTCCATTGACAATATGGGGGTCCTTCTGGCGTCATGGGGAGGCGGCTTACTACTTCACACACTTGGGGTCACTAGAACTCAATTCGGTAATTTATGGCTGGCTATCTTGATCCGTAACATTCTGAGGATTTCTCCACTTTGTTTGCTGTTCTTGGTTCCCGGCGGGGATCCAAATGCTTCCCTTCTTCCAGAAGAACTGTCAGCTTCAAAAGAGGGAACTGAGACGGCGGAGCCACAGCACATTGAGTTGGTTTCACTTGTTAATAGCGCTGAAAGTAGATAACATTGGGGGCAAACCAGTAGTCACACCTCACTCTGCATAAGCCGGACAGAGGGGACTTCTTCATCTTAGCTGATTTTTGAGTACATCATCCCTTCCACTGAGGTACATTTTGATCTTGCTCGTCTACATTCGTATTTGCTGAAACTGAGAAACAACCCGGTTCATCAAAATAACGTGTTGGTTCGGAAGAGACAATAGTCGTGTCTCTTGAATTTCTGTGTTCGGACTCCTGTTCCATGGTAGTTTGTGCACGAAGAAGGCAGGATTTGTCCCCTTGGACTGGACATGGCTTCTGGTATTTCAATGGCTACGGCTCATTTTTCAGGTCAAGCGGGTCCTGACCGGTGATGAGCAAGAATGAAGATTCTGTCGATCGTTCGGATCAGGTGGATGAGGAATGGTTCGATTACGGCGCGAGCAGTTGACCATGTCATCGGACAGACGGCTGAGAACAACCCCTCAATTCAGTCGATTTCCTACTATATGACCAAACTGGTGTTTGTATTGTTCATCAATCCTTCTCAATTGTCCTATTAATTCAATACTTTAACTGTTGGGTGTGCCTCGTCTTATTTTATTTCTCATTGATTTGAGACGGGAGGGAAAACATTATTGGATGCACAATTATAGGATGGGCCATATTTTCTTCCACCAGTTTCTCTAACGATGCTTGTAATTAATGAGCTATAAATTATTGACATCACTCCTAGGTAAAATTTACTAAATATAAATACAAGTAATGCATCTAATTAATGAGTTATAAATTATTGACATCACTCCTAGGCAAACTTTGCTTAATTTAAATCCGGCTAATGCCTATTTTTGTAGCCTACAAATCAGATTATTGATCGGAGAAATGCCTATAACCCAAGATGTGTTGTAAAATATTGCGTGGCGAATAAATAATAGAAAGAATAGAGAGATTGAGTAGAGAGAATTAGACACCAGAGATAGTAGAAAGCGCAGAGAAGATGGTGTGACTGTTTTATTCGATGGTTGTTCACGTCGTCCTTGTACATCAAAACTAAACTCCTATTTATAGGAGAACAAGAATGTACTTATCATTAATATCAATGTATCGAATGATACATGTACTAGATAAGGGAGATGAACGTTCATTGTATAGGGAGATGTACTTAGAATGTATGATACAAATGTACCATAATAAGTACATTAGATAAGATGAATATAATGAATATTCATTCATGTATTTCATTGATTCATGTATTTTATAACACTCCCCTTGAATATTCATTGTATTCATTATGATTGTGCATCAAATGATACTGCCTCATTAAAAACCTTAAGCCGGAAAAACCCAGTGGGACAAAAACCGGACAAAAGAGAAAAAGAGTGCAGAGCACAAATGTTATGATCTCTCCCTTTTATGGATGCATTAATTGCCTCGTTAAAAACTTTTAGCCGGAAAAACCCTGTGGGAAAAAACCGGACAAAAAGAAAAAAGAGTGCAATGTATATATAGCCACTGCTGGGGCTGATCAATTTTGCATCTTGTGAACTCGCCGCATATTAATGCTGCAATGGATAGTTCATAATATCTCCCCCTCAATTGAGCCATATAACCACTTAAGGGCTAATCAATCTTGTATCTTATGAACTTGCAGTATATCAATGTTGCAATGCATAGTTCATAATATCTCCCCCTCAATTGAGCCATATAGCCACTTCTGGGGCTAATCAATCTTGCATCTTATGAACTCGCCGCATACCAATGCCATATACTAATTTCTCAAAAGTTGATGTTGGCAATGATTTGGTAAAAAGATCTGCAAGATTATTTATGGATCGAATCTGTTTAACATCAATTTGTCGACTTTCTTGGAGTTCATGAGTATAGAAAAACTTCGGCGAGATATGCTTGGTCCTATCACCTTTGATATATCCTCCCCGACTTGTGCAACACAAGCAGCATTATCTTCATAAATTATAGTGGGAGAATTTGTAACCGGTATTAAACAACAAGAATTATGAATATGCGTTATAACGGATTTTAACCAAACACACTCTCTTCCAGCTTCATATAAAGTAATAATCTCAGAGTGATTAGAAGATGTAGCTACTAGCGATTGCTTAGTAGAACGCCAAGAAATAGCGGTGCCGTTATAACAAAATAAATACCCGGTTTGAGAGCGAACTTTATGTGGATCGGATCTATATCCAAAGCATCGGCATATCCAACTAAACCGAGTTAGTGGAATCTTTGGAATAATATAATCCCAAATCTATGGTTCCTCGGAGATAACGGAAAATATGTTTAATTCCATTCCAATGTCTCCGAGTTGGCTCGTAACTAAATCGTGCCAATAAATTTACCGCAAAAGCGATATCTGGTCTCGTACATTGTGCCAAGTACATCAAAGCCCCAATTGCATTGAGATATGGTACTTCAGGACCAAGTATCTCTTCATTTGATTCTCTAGGACGAAATGGGTCCTTTTTTTTTTTTTTTACCACCCGCCGTGGTGGCGTTGCTGGCTTCGGGCCTTCTCCCCCTCACGAAGGGGAGGGGTTCGAATCCCAGTGCGTCATTTGGTGGGTGGCACGTGCGTGGTGGTCGTGCGTGTCGCCCCCTGTGGTTTACCCGCCACGGGGTTCCCAGGTACAAAAAAAAAAAAAAAATGGGTCCTTTTAGGGATTTAGAGACCTTACAACCATAGGGGTGCTCAATGGGTGAGCTTTGTCTATGTTGAAGCGTTTAAGCAATATTTCAACGTATGCTGATTGATGGACGATTATTCCATTTGTTTTATGCTCAAGCTCTAGACCAAGACAAAGTTTGGTTTTACCCAAATCTTTAACTTCAAACTCCATTTTCAAATATTCAGCAGTTTCAACTAACTCTTCTAGAGTTCCAATTAAATTTATATCGTCGACATAAACTGCTACAATAGCAAATCCGGTTTCGATTTCTTAATAAACACGCATGGGCAGATAGGATCATTCTTGTACCTTTCCTTAATTAAGTACTCACTTAGGCGTTGATACCACATGCGACCGGATTACTTTAACCCGTACAAGGATTTTTGCAATTTTATTGAGAATAAATTGCGGGGAGTGCATGCTTCAGGCATTTTGAATCCCTCGGGAATTTTCATATAAATATCAAAATCTAATGAGCCATATAAATATGCCGTCACAACGTCCATAAGACGCATTTCCAATCTTTCAAAGATTGCTAGGCTAATGAGAAAACGAAATGTAATCATACCCATCACAGGTGAATATGATTCATTATAATCAATCCAAGATCTCTGGGAGAATCCTTGGGCAACGAGTCGGGCTTTATACCTGACAACCTCGTTTTTCTCATTTTGTTTTCGGATAAATACCCATTTATATCCAACGGGCTTTACATTATCGGGGATACGAGTTATAGGTCCAAAAACCTCTCGTTTAATTAGGGAAGCTAATTCAGCCTTAATTGCTTCCTCCCACTTAGGCCAATCTTGCCTTTGACGACATTCGATAATAGATTGCGGCTTACAATCATCATCCATAATTTTATGGGCAACTGAGAATGCAAAAGCATCATCAATTATGATTTCATTTCGATCCCAAATTTCAGTGTAATATGCAATGAAATTCTCAGTATTCCCGGGATTGATGTTCCTTTCATGGGTTTGCGCCTCTTCAGGGGCAATAAGCTCTTCAGGAGTAAGCACAACGCTAGGCCCTTCTGGAGCGGATTCCTGATTCTTTCCCCTTCGTTTTTGAGGAGCAGTATCTTTTGATCCTATCAGTCTACCACACTTCAAGTGCGGGGGATTTTGATCAATTTTAGCCTGTCTTTCGGGAACAGCTATCCTAGCTGGAGCATTTGCAGCTGGAATATGATAATAGTGCAAATAAACATGCAAATGTGATATTGCATGTAGATAATAGGCAAACATGGGACCATCTACAGGATGCGTCCACTAATATCATAAAATATCGAAATGGTCCACTTGGTGGTTGTATTAATCCACAAATATCACCCTGAATTCTTTGCAAGAATAAAGGAGATTCAAGATTAACCTTTGTCATGGAAGGTTTGATAATGAGCTTTCCTTGTGAGCAAGCCTCACAATTATAATCTTTGGACAACAATACCTTTATATCTTTTAAAGGGTGCCCTTTTGTATTTTGAATTATCCTACGCATCATTGAAGCGCCAGGATGACCAAGGCGATCATGCCACAGTCCAAGCGATCGGGGCTTACCAATCTCCCGGGATGTGGTGGCGTAGGTTTCAATAGCCTTAATCATGACACAATACAAACCCATAGAAGAAGCTTCTAGCTTCTCATGGATGGTCTTCAGGCCCATCTTATAAGAGGAAATACCAATGTATTCCTTATATTGCTCATAAATAGTCTCAATATGGTACCCATTACGGCGTACATCTTTGAAACTGAGCAGATTCCTCTTTGATTTAATGCTTAGAAACGCATTCTCAATATGGAGGATTGTGCCATTTGGCAAAATAATTGTGGCATTCCCAAAACCATTGATAATCGGAACGAGACCTGATATTGTATGGATTTGCCCCTTACGCAATGTCATACTCGAGAAAAAGTGTTTACTAGGAAATATAGTATGTGTTGTTGCACTATCAAGCAAACAAACATCTCCATTTTTCTCGGTATTTTCTATTTGCATTTATATTGACAACTTCAGGTGTCAAGTATCATAAAATTTGCATATAATTCTTGCAAAATCAAATCCTTAAATTAATTAACAGGATTTCTAAATATCCATTGCCACTTCAGGAGTAGAAAGATACTTTTAGATTTGAAATTTGGCTTCGGGCCAAAAAATAAAAATGAAGAATTGATAGAAGAAGATGAAGTATAAGTTAATTAATAAAAAAAAATACCCACCTTGCAAAAATTACTTACTCTCGGTAGATCTTCGTGCTTGCAGAAATTACTTACTCAGTCGGTAAATCTTCGTGCTTGCAAAAATTACTTAATTAGTCGGTAGATCTTCGTGCTTGCAAACATTACTTACTCAGTCGGTAGATCCTCGTGCTGATAACGTGTTGTAAAATATTACGTGGCGAATAAATAATAGAAAGAATAGAGAGATTGAGTAGAGAGAATTAGACACCAGAGATAGTAGAGAAAGCCAGAGAAGATGGTGTGACTGTTTTATTCTGATGGTTGTTCACAGTCGTCCTTGTACATCAAAACTAAACTCCTATTTATAGGAGAACAAGAATGTACTTATCATTAATATCAATGTATCGAACGATACATGTACTAGATAAGGGAGAAGAACGTTCATTGTATAGGGAGATGTACTTAGAATGTATGATACAAATGTACCATAATAAGTACATTAGATAAGATGAATATAATGAATATTCATTCATGTATTTCATTGATTCATTTATTTTATAACAAGATGGAGGAAAATTTGGCCCTTTCACTAATCTAACTTAAAAACTCAACGAGCATCGCCAAGGTCAACAAAACACAAATTTTCCAAATGTTAGATGTATATTTTAAGGGTTTGAGGTTAAACGAAAATCGCCCCTAAATTCTTAGGTAGATAAATGGAATTTTTCCTAATTTTCGTTTATTAAAAAATGCATGAATTTGAGTTAAAGATTAAATTTAGCTCCTATGAAATACGACCTATTGGCCATTTTTATAAGGGCGAGAGGTCTCTCTACTTGTGCATGCAAGCAAGTATGAGAGAGAAGTTCTCTATAAAATAATCATGTAAATAAGTAAGTCAATCATTTTATAATAACGTATTGAATGATTTTATATATTATTTAAACCATTAGATTATGATTGGTGACCCCTTAATTATCTATGACATAATGCTCTCTCTGTAGAAGATATTTAATATGCAAAGGAAAACAAACGTCAACCCACCAACAATACGAAGACGCCAAGGTGAGAGTCATGGCTGTTTGGTGACGCCAACAATAATTCCAACCTGAAAGCACGTGACAGCTTGAATTTGGATCTCATCTCCTCATCGGCAACGGACCAAACAAGACGTTACAGTCAAATAAGAATCACATATTGTAGGTTGTCCACCTCCGAGGATATTTATTCAAGAAGTCCTACAAATTTAATATTCAATTTTTCAATTATGTCAATTTACTCATAAATTTTTTAACGATTTGCTGATGCAATCATTCTAATAAATTATTATTGGAAATTGCTAACATAAACGCTAATCGTCTTATGTAGAGCAACCAACTTTGATGTCAACAATTTTTAGCACTTTTTTTTTTCAAAATTTTTTAATTTCCTTTCCTTTCCTTTATCTATTTTTGCCTTTCTTTTCCTTTTTCTCTATGGCCGATAGCTGGCCACAGGTGAGGATCAAGGAGGGTTGCCCTCACCCGAGTGACTGTCGCCCTTGCTTAATATGGGCGAGGAGTGGCCCCTCGCCCACACTTGCCTGTGGCCAATTATCACGAACCTCTCCTATGGCTAGCCACTAGCCACAGGGAAAAAGGGAAAGGAAAAAAAATAAAAATAAAAATAAAAAGTTCAAAAATCATTCACGTCAATGTCTACTATACCATATTAGGACGGTTGACGTCTATATTAATGATTTTCAGCCAAAAATGGTCGAAAAAACTATGTTGGCAAATCATCAAAAGGTTTAAGAATAAATAAACACAATTGAAATATTTTAAATTGAATTGGCCACCATATAATAGGTCTAGGATTTTTAAGACAATTTTTCTTGTACCTTATGTTATTAATAAAAATATTCCATACAATCCATAATTCCTAAAAATTGAAGTATTATAGTTTTCAAGTTTTTATTATTTGGTGTAATACTGACCATTAACCCTCATTTTTTCATCCATCTGAATTAAAACTCTTATGCATAATCAAATATGATCGCAAAAAATGCATAATAGAAAATGTTGCGGAAAATTCATGTTTTTATGATGACAAAATATCATAAGTGAACTAACGTGAGCACTTGAATGTGCAAATACATTTTCTACATAAATAGATTCATATGTAGATGGTATTAGTAATAGGATGTCTATTAGTGTGAAAGGGCCTTTGCTCTACATAAGGCGAACAAGCTATTGGATTTGAAATAAGCCGATGACCGGATGTCCCTTGCAAATAGTGGACAGGTTATTGGATGAGGTCTAGGGCTTGGCTTTGCGCCATGTCTTCTGCCTCTTACAGACTCAAATGAACTGGCTATTGAACTAGTCTTCCTCTTTTTGCTTTCTTGTATGGTGAATAAATTAAGTACGTGTGATCATCAAAGAGGTCAGATGGACCAGTAGAAGGTGAACGAGCTTTGAGGAAATGAAGGCATCAACAAATCTTGGATGGACCTTGCCAATGGGAACAAGCTAGAGAACATGTGATCATCGACGAGTGCAAATGGACATAGTAAGTGGTGAACAATCTACAAAATATAAGGATGCCATGCTCGGAAGTACGTATGTGTAGAAGAAGAACAAGCTTGGTTACGTGTGAGTTTGGAGGGACCTCCGGGAGAGGGTGTTCTCGCAACCGACGAAGAAGTGGTTCTACGGCGGACCTCTACAGTCTTGGAGACAAGACGTAGGCTCTTTATCAATTTGATTTGAAATAAAATTGGTATTTTACAACCAGTTTCAGGTGATGGAATACACAAAAAGCATACCGGAGAAGACAAGACTAATTACCATATTTGAGTGTGCAATAAAGGATGACATACCGTCTCAAAAGCAGAAGTGTGAGTGTCCGAGCTTAAGAAAAGAATGTTATGTGATAAGAATCGTTTGAATATATAGAAGTATAGCCATAAATATAAACAAGAATCATCTTATGGCACTATCATCTCAAGGATGACATACAAATCCAACCTCAACTTGGATCGTGTCAACTGTGAGATTAGGGTAGGCTAAGTGGATAGGCGGAACCACTATAAATATACTTTGCATTTTCTTCCATCTCTTAAACTCATTTCTATTCTGTCGATAGAATAAAACTGTTTGTGTATACTCACGATTGTTCTATAGCTTGAGTAAATATTTTTTACACACTGTCTACCACTTAAACTCAAAAAGGATTAATAATATTGTTTGGGTCTAATCTATTTATCAGAGAAAATAGTCCAAAAATGACCCAAGAATATCTCAAAATTCAGGTTCCTACATAAGAGTGATGTCGAAGTCATAAGCAAATGCCGGAGCTATCTACGAATGGTAGTAGCTTCCCTCAATTGTCTTAGATGCAATGGTCAAGATTAAATTTGGATGTATTTGGTAGCCATTCTGTTCCCGGAAATAATTTCTGCTCATAAATGATACTTTTTTATTCAGTTCCCTAGAGGAGATTTTGAACATTATAAGGCGTTTGGTAACTAATCAAAATTTTTATTCCTGAAATAGAAATGTGTTCGGTAAGATTCTTAATTTTTTTTGGTTTCTTCTAATTTTTAATACTTTAATTATATTTTTCTTTTTTTCTTTTTCTTTTTCTTTTATCTTCCTCTCCTTCTTTCCTCCTTCCTTGTGGCTGGCGACCAACAAGGCGAGGTTCGACATGCTCGCTAGAGGCTTACCTGGCCACGGTGAGGCTGAGGCTGAGGCTCTCCTCGCAAGAGCCTCACCGGTGGCCAAGGAAGGCTTATCCTGCCAGATCTATGAGGAGAGCTTCCAACAAGCTCGCTAGACCTCACGCAGCTAGTGTCAATAGCGGCGGCAATAGCCGACTGGCGATAGTGGCTAGTGACCAGCTGGGAGGAAAAAGAAGAGAGAAGAAAAAAGAAGTAAAGAAAAAAAGAAAAGAAAAGGAGAAAAAAGAAAAATGGATAGGTTTGATTATGGAGTTATTTCCGAGAACAAAGAAGTAATTGTTTTCTACTTTTTCATTATGTTCCAAATCTATTCTTGGGAAAAAAAATTTACCAAATGAATTTCTTTTTTTTTCTTTTTTTGTTCTCAGGAATAAAATAATACAATTAGACACTATTTGGCTAGTTAAAAAGAGAACCTTTATGGACCAAAGTAGCATAACTATGAAATTTTAAACATTGAATTCGATCAATTTTAATGAGTGCACCAAAGAATTTTCAATTTTAGCTATTGACTGCATATTCCAATGTCAAACTCATTATTATTTTAAAATCTTATTAATGAGCGCTTCTGAAATATATAAGATTTATTTAATTTGGAATATTACCATTTTCAAAGTATTAGTCAGTAGGAACTGTAATTTTTTTTTTTTTTATCTTTTTATCAAAAGAAATTTCTATTGATTACCAAAATAATACACAAAAGGATCAATAGGAAATTTCAAAAGTCACCATAACAAGGCAAGCTAGTAGAGTTACAAAACAAATAAAAAACCATAAATCAAGGTATATCATCAGAGTATGATTGACTGAGATAATCATATGCTTGTCCTTTATAAATAGGTTTATGACTGTATTTAAGCAAAATGATCAGCATGGCCGACTATCGATTCACACGTCATCATCGATGATAAGCACATGCCAGGATCTATAATTGTAGTTGCAACTTTGTCTTTTGCTGGTGTGTCCCCAAACCATCACCATAGGGGAAAATGTAAATATGTTGAACAAATTCAAATCGAACACCCATGAGAGCGAATCATTCATATTTAATATTAAAATTGCTGTAAATACCATTGAAATTGGAGGAAAAATACTTATTCATTAGAACTCCTAAATTTAGAAGTACATCGGAGAGAAAAGCTTTCAAAAATAAGAATGGGAGAGCAAAGTTTTCAGATTTAAAATTAGATTAGTAGAGTAAAGAAAGAAATAAGAGGAAATAAATGGAAAATCAAGCGGTGCCCAATTGTTGGATACCCTGTAATAATTATTCTAACCAATAGAAAATTGACTGATGTTTCCTATTCTCCAATGAGATTTCGAAACTCTGATATTATAATTTAATGGCCCCCATTTAATGCGGATTATCTCAGCACTCAGAAGGTTCCCCGTCCATCTCCTGAATTCAATTATTTGAACTTGCTTGAAATTAGGGTTTCCATGATCAAATCACATCATTATCCGCGTAACAACAGGTCCCACCTCCGGTACGATTTGTCAATTTTTCAGATTCCTCGATCAGTGTTGTCCCACAACGAGGGGGGAAAGAATGAAAAGACGGAAAAGGAATCATCACAGGCTTTGAAATAATTGGTCAAAAAAGAACAATTTCTCATCACTCTATAGATGTTTTCTTTTGAGAGCTTTAAGAGCACGGATGCAGAGGCCTTACAATTTAGAAACCGCAGAACACTCCAGGAGCTTTATGAACCGATTAATTCAAGTATTTGATTTATGTAAGTAGCCTAATTTGGAGCAGTGTGTATATAGTTGATGGAATTTGAGTTTATGACTTTTAGTTCCTTAGTTGAAAATCCTTGATACTCCAATCAAATGCATTAACTAAGAACATTGTTATATTATTTTTAACAAGCATACATTAAGAAAAACAGGTTTCTACGTAAAAACACAAGTAAAGAAAACTAGAAATTATAATTTTTCTCATCAATATTGTCAACCGCTTTACAGCCAGATGGTAAATATCGACCTTTTCCAAGTTATATGTGATCAAGTAATTCGAAAATTGAACTATTTCATCCTAAATATGACCCAAAAACTCAAACCCACTCAGTGACATCATTTTTCATATGCTTTATAGTCGGAATTATCCACACAAAAAAGGAACATCAACGTAGAGCTGGCAATATGGGTGAAAAACCAATATTATAACCCATTTTTAGTTAAATGGGTCACATATGGGTTAAGTGAAAGTTAAATATGAGTCAAAAATGGGTTAGAAGGTTAAATATAGGTCAGAAATGGGTCAAGTGAAAATTAAATATGGGTCGAAATTGGTCAATGAATGTAAAACACAAAAAAAAAAAAAAAAATAGTCTAAATGAGTTATAAGGGAACTCATTTTAAAGTTTAAACCCTTGGCTTTTTTAAATTTATAAAAATGTTTTTTTAATAAAAAATCGAAATTATAATTATTTTTCATATTTCAATTTTTTTTTCTTTTTTCTTTCTTTTTCTTCATTCCTTACCGGCGGCCGGCAGGGCGATGGCCGGCCGCCGGGCCGGTGACAGCCTCGCCCGACGCTAGTGAGCTCGAGCCTCGCCGAGATCCGGCGAGGCTCATGCTTATCTTCGTTTGGAAAATCGATCCATCGATTCACATCTAACAAGAAAAATTAGAGCATGGGCAGCCTTTTCCACCATTGATTCAAGGGTTGATCTCGAAATCAACGGTGAACGACGCTGCCCGTGAAAATTTCCTTTTTGTATCGCCGATGTACGCTGTAATTAGTCTTATAACAAATGGGTTTCGAATGCGTATTCGGATAACAGAGACGTGTCCAATTAAAGCCTCTACAAGAATCCACGAGGAAAGCACTAGGCGAATTTGATTCCATCATAACGCAACATTAGTTTCATATCCTTGTTATGCGTGATTGGGAGGACTATCATAGTTAATCAAGATCCACTTAAAAATATATTTACAAAAATTAAAAAATCGTTTTTTTAATATTTTAAAAATAATTATAAAAATTTTCCATTAAATTTGTATTGCATAAAAATTGTAAAAAAATTTGTAAATTACATAAAAATGTTTCAACAATAAATAGGTATGGGTCGGATACGGGTCGGGTCGGGTATGGGTCGCTAGATTTATACTACAAGAATATGGATCAAAACGAGTTAAATGGGTCAAATATGGGTCGACCCATTTTCGACCCGACCCACCCATTTGCCAGCTCTACATCAACGATATAAATGAATATACTATACTCTAGAAGCGCTCCATTTGATGGGTTTCGATTCTTATCCCAAAGCTAACCTTTTTCCATTCAAAACGTTTCCTTCCCCAAAAGCTCGAATTGGACCCACGAATTTCCTTTGCATCTGCCGACCCAAATCAGTCATGCACACGTTTTCCAAGGTTGAGAATGAGTCGACTTATAAAATGCATAGATTTCCCAAGACAGGACAAAACGATAGGGCCAGATAGGGACGTTCGTGTCGGATGCGCGGACACAAAGACCCAATCATTCGGCATCAGCTGTGCTTTTTCTTCTCTTGATAAGATCACATGGATTACAGATCCAACCATTGGTTTAAGAACTTCTAATTACTTCGAATTCTAAGTACAATACATCGAGTCATTTCGTGAGCTGATTTCACAAATAGGTCTTAATGCCCGACATTATTGATTAGAACTAAAGATATTTTGTCTCAAGATAGAACTATAAATAAGTAATGAACTTGATAGACCTAACCACTAACTAATAATGCCCATGCTAGAAAACAAAAAGGCATCAATTATGTAAATCCACGATTCAATGTCTTCTTCCTCGAGTGAACACATGCTCGGATAGATAGGTTGCAGGAAAATTGTCCAAAAAGTCCTAAACATATTATATGATGGATAATTCAGTCTTAATTCTTTCAATTGTATCAATTCACTCCTAAACATTTTTAACGATATGTCAATTTAGTCTTTCCGGTCAATCATCCAAATAATATGTTTAGGAATGAATGGACGAATTTTCAAAAGGTTTATAATTAAATTGAAAAATCATCAAAAAATTTAGGATTAGATTGGCACAATTGAAAAGTATATGATTGAGTTGACTTTTAAGAAAATAATCATAATAGGTTGCATCTGTTAATAAAGGTATTTGACCATAGGAAAATTGAGTTAGTCTAAGTTGTCCACCGGAGCTATTGAAGTTAATGTGAATGCTGGATCTAGCTAAATATGAAAGGATTTTAAGTGCCATCGGGGTTCCATTTTTGTATTGACTTTGAACAACCCAATCAAAGGAAAATATTTTTGTAAGATTCGGTACTTCTTTTATTGGTCGGGCGGCCAATCAAGCGACACTCTAAAAGTATATGAGAAATAACCTTTTGGAGCTTATGAAAAAGGGTGTAAATTTACTAAGATTTAGATCGAGCCCTCGTCCGTCTATGGACTAGTCTAAAATGTAAAAATTACGAGTACTTTGGTTCGTTTGACAATGCATTTACTCATGCGACACTCAAACTGTAATTAGAAGCTTAACTTGCACTTTTCTTCTAAAAACTAGACCATATTTGTCGATAAATATATTTTAATTACACACATTGAGAAATAAAGGTTTAGCTTTCAATTTCACTTTTTTTAGTAAAGATTCTCATTTCGATTGTATCGGTTAAAAGGTTCAAGACTCGATTACATTCCATATGTGAAGTTTAAGACTTTGGTATGAGTTTCCTCAAGAGATTAGTACTGATGGTGGTGAAGAAGTTGTGGTAGGTTTGGCATATACTTGTTTCATAAGAACTTATTTGTCAAGCAAAATAGTCAGTAACTGATAATTGGATCTCGAATCTTTGTCAGTAATGAGCACATGTCAAAAAATCCCTCTGCCAATAACAATGGCTTGGTGATGTGCATCTAGGTTTCTTTCCTCTATACCATCGCCATAAGGAGACAATCAATTAAAGAAGTACTGATTTAATATTTAGAAGAGCAAATCTTCGTGGATCAATGAGACAAAAAGCTTTTGCGATCACTATTGAAACCGAAGGTAGGGATCTATATACGAAAATAGCTTAGGGGCATTAAATTTTTGAAAATATATTAATTAAAATCTCAGATCTAAATTGAGAAAGGATAATTTCTAGATCAAAAATTAAACTGAGAGAAAAGGGAAAAGAAATAGTGTTCCCAGATTTTAATCGGGAGAAAAGGAAAAAAAAAACAAGAAAAGATTGAAGAAGGCGATGGAGAGAGAAGAGAGGGGAAAGAGACTTTTTAGCTTCTTTATCATTCATTTGTAGCAATGGTTGTTAACTTTGCTATGTTTGTTGTCAAATTATTATTGGTAGCGGGGCGGTGGCGGTGGCGGGGGCGGTGGCGATGGCGGTGGCGATGGCGGTGGCAGTGGCGATCGCTATAGCTAGAGTCACCTCAATTTTTAGCTAGCTTTTCGGAATAGGCTATTATTTGACTTGAACCATCACTTGTCCAAAAATTTCAATCAAACCCATAATTGTGTTGGACTTGTCAAAAGCTTTTAACCCATACTCAAGTCGCCCAATTTAAAACAACCAAATTTCAAGATATCATATCTCTTTGATCTTGACCATCCACTCACAACAGTGCCTAGAGATTTCGGATTTCTCCGATGAGGTAGTATTTTTCAATCAGTTGTAAGTAGCAAGTCACGAGTTTCATCAACATTCATGTCACTTAAAATTTTAAAATAAGAGGAACAATTTATGAAAGTGTATTTTTGTTATGAAAATCATGTAAATACATGAATTTTTAAAGGTAAAGTACGTACGGTAGTTTGTTCACATTGGTGGGTTTAATCATAACATACCTTGTAATTAAGGGCGAGTATGGTTCCAGTTTAAAATTTGAAATCTGAGAATCGAATCGATGAAATCTGTCTGATCCTAAGTTCTAAGATATATAAAGGAGGTTTTAGGTTCCAAAAATTGAAGAACTTATTTCGATGGGAAAGTTCAAAATTTTAAGTAGACGGAATTTGGAACAAGTTTTTACATTTTTTTTTTATTTATGTTTTTAGTGATCTTACGATATTTCATAATATTCGATAATAAGTGTATCATTTAGAACCACTAGTCTAAATTTTCATTTTGTAATTGAGATTTTTATTTTATTAATATTTCATATTTTTCGTGTGTCCAAATAAAGTTGTTGTCAATAAATTATAGATAATAAGTGATGGTCATTAAATATGATTACATATGCGATAATAAATTTTAATTTTGAGGATTTATAGAATATGCTTCAGATTCTAAAAAAAATAAAAAAATCTATTCCAACTGATGATTCCACACTAATTATTCAACCAGGAAATTTCAGGACCCGTTTTGCACCGACACAAGACAAAGGTCGACGGAAAACAAGGCCTAAACCAATCGGATAAAAATGGCGTCACT
This sequence comes from Eucalyptus cloeziana, assembly GCA_014182715.1. NCBI lineage: Eukaryota > Viridiplantae > Streptophyta > Magnoliopsida > Myrtales > Myrtaceae > Eucalyptus > Eucalyptus cloeziana. The sequence continues at coordinate 21,866,768 of CM024636.1, read as the reverse complement.
CCCTCTGGACTGGTGGGTCACGCGCGAGAGCGAGAGCGAGACGAGACGAGACGCAGGGTGGAAGAGAATTTCTTGAGAGCGGAACCACACCACACCTTGACCCTCGTCTCCTGGTGGATCACCCTCTCGCCAGCTTACCTGAAACTCGACTGGATCCATCTCTCTGTCTCTCCGTCTCTCTCTCTCTCTCTCTCCTTCATTCACGTCTTTCCATCCAAATTGAAGCAACCCCTTCTCCTCAATCCTTCCATAGGAACCCAAATGCGTCTTTGACCGGTTCTTCGCCCCGAGTCACTTCAGCCGCGTGAGTATGCCTCAGTGTCGTGTTGGGTCGTCTTCCACTTGATCTGGAGTGTTCGTCTCACCTTGTGCTAATTTGAAGTCTTTCGAATCGGGCTTCGTCTTACTTGGACTGGGGAGACGTGGGTCGTGCTGTAACCTTTGCTTACTCGCGTGTTTGCTGTGGTAATTCGGTGCTAGCTTCTTGAGGCGTCGTCAGGGTACGGCATTGGTCACTGTCCTTGGTTTGTTCTGTAGTTTCTGATGTGATAGTGTTCCGTGCTTGATCGGAAATGTCTAGAGTTCGTCTATCTTTTCATCCGGGTTAACGTCTTTGACTGTTGACTGACAGTTGCTAAACCTTTGGAAATACTTGTGGTCGGATTTCTACATGGGCATCTTTGAGGTTGAACTGTTGATGGAGATATTAATTAGAAGTGAAGGTTAATAAATCCGATCACGAAGGACTTGGAATAGGGAATCTCTGATGGATGTAACTCTGGCGTATGCGTGTGTCTTTATCTGATTTCGACATGGTCGACGTGTGATTTTGGGTTTTGTTGAAACCACAATTGACTTTTCTTGCACCATTTCAAGATTATAGCTGAGGGCAAGAACTCGAGTGTTGAAACTGGATTCACCGGTCTGGGAATTTCTTATGGTGTTTACTTATTCTGAGTTTGACATTCATTTGATTTTTAGCTGGGGAGTTCTGTGTCATGTTCTTTTTCTTCCGTTTGATCATTTTGAGTGAAATAGTGTCTCACGTGTAACTTACAGACAGAAATGGGGATATATCTGAGCACTCCCAAAACTGAAAAGTTCTCAGAAGATGGCGAGAATGATCGAGTTAGATATGGCCTATCATCTATGCAAGGTTGGCGTGCGACAATGGAGGATGCTGTGAGTAACTTGATGGAAGCTTTGCTGCTGTGACTCGGTGCTAGTATGGCTTACGAGTCTTTTTTTTCTTTTTCTTTTTCTGCAGCACGCTGCCTATCCTGACCTGGATGCTTCCACCTCATTCTTTGGTGTTTATGATGGCCATGGAGGTATCACCAATAATATTTTGATGCCAAATATCTTTTATCTTAAAGAACCAAAGTTAGCCTAGCCAGACCTGTTTCTCTGTTCCATAGTCAAGTCAGAGGTCCATCTGGACATAGATGTTTAGTGACTCTTTGTCTAATCATAAATTGCCATCGATGTGCCACCTGATGGGTTAATGCAAAGTGCTTTTTGCTGCATCGGAAAGTGTGGAATATTGATAAGTTAGTGAGTCGTGATCCCATGGCAGATCTCTCAGAGACTGTTGATCAATTATCAATAGCACTGCAGTTGCTTTTTTCTGATGTTAATTACAACTCTACTTACCGTTCCATGGCCACTTTTAGTTGTTTACATAATATGTGTGGAGTGCAAATACCAGGTTGGTGTTTAATGGAGGCATCTTTAGCTTTCTGCAACTGTCAATCTAATCAGCAGTTTTACTTGTACTACTTGGTCTGAAAACAGGTCATAAAAGATCCTATGTAGGACATGAGCATACCCATCTTAACTTACATGATGTGTTGAATTATCAAATTATCATATGGCTAATGCGAAATGCATATGGCTTTAAAATAAGTTGATTGAGGTTCCTATAGTGTAGAACGAAAGATATATTCTATTTCACAATTTGAAATCTTTGTGCAATTGATATGGTTTTCATAATGATACTGAGTTACATGAATGATGAACTACTGCCTTTGATTATACTGTTATCAGTTTGTTGCCAGAAATTACAGAAGGGAAACCCCTTTACATTTTATGATACAGTACATCGTTTAAAATGTAGCAGTGTTATCACATGCAACAAAGTATTGGTCAATCAAATTCTGGACTTATTAAAGTCGGCTCTTGGGAAGCCTCGTTGGTCAGCTTCAGCTTCTCGCTGACAACTTTGTGGTAGTTATAAATTTATCGATTTTCTGAAGATGAAACTGAATGCATGAAATGCTTGTATCACCAGCTCAGTCTATCAGATTCTAAAACTTGTTCACAGGTTCAGTTTATTATGTTGATCCTTTTTTGCATTCAATTTGTAGAAGATTTTTGGTCACTAATTATTTTACGTCTACATGAGGGCTTTTCGGAGAAAAAGAAACCTATTAAATCAAATTCGTCCGAACCAAACTAAACTAAGTTGGCAGTTTTAGTCTGTCAATTTGTTTGTTTGTTTTGGTTTGGATGAGTTCTTACACGGTGATTGCTTCATATTTAGCTTATCCATTTGAAATAATTTGTAAACCCAATCAGACTAGATAAATGTAAACTAATGAATATTTTTATTAGTCATCATACAATAGGAATGTTGGGGCTCTTACACTTGACAGGAGGTTATTGTGGTTATATGGTCTTTTTGCTTGCGTTGTGTATACTTCCATTCAAAGTTTCAGTGCCCCAACAATTCCTAAATTTTAATCTCTTTCTTTTCATTATCTATGAAGAGAGTCACAAGTCTTTGCTGTTTTGTACCTGATGTCAGAGATAAAAAGTCACTAGCCAATGTTATTGTTTGTATGAAATTCCTGGCTCAGCTTTAATTACTGAAAACCAAACTGAATAAAAAAGGGACCCAATATATCAGATTGGTTGCAAATTATTGAACAATAGTTGTTGGTTGAGTCGTAAATATACTCTAAAGTGAACAGCTAATCCAAACCGCACCTTCAGGCCGTTTCCTACTAAGTGAGGTCAACTCCATGGTTTTTCTTATGCATTTGCTGTCTGTCCTCTATTTTGGACACCTCTATGCTAAATTTCAACAAATAAATTGAATGGACTGGATTTAGAAAATGTAGATTCAAGAAAATGGCCTGCATATCCCAACAAAATTGTTAGCTATGGTGGAGTTTAGATTTTGTGTAATATGTTTGTTCTTTTCGGGGAAGGGTATGATCCAGGTAAAGTTTTGTGTTTGATTTGGTGCACTTTGAAAGGGCCCAATCTTCATATCTAACATTACTGGTCTTGTCTTTCTGCCATTTTTGTCTGATATGCTAAATTTTAGGTGTATATGGTCTAAAGCGAAATGCTTAAGACTAATTTTGCTGCTAGACGTCAGATAGTTTTTATGAGAAGTACTCTTTCTTGCAGGGAAAGTGGTAGCAAAGTTCTGTGCCAATTATCTTCATCAGCAGGTCTTCAAGAATGAAGCATATGCAGCCGGAGAAATAGGAACATCCCTTCAGAAAGCTTTTCTCCGGTAATTTCCCTTCAGTCATAAATCTTCTGTTCCTCTTGCCTTTTCTCTCTGGGAAAAACATTTGCCTTAAATTGTTTTTTACAATGATAAATTAGCTTTGAAGAAGTTTTGGTAGCTACTCTGTTTCTATTTGTGTAATGATTACTTGTCAGTGATGGTTGCCTGTAATCATGAAGTGGAATAGAACCAAAGTGCATGCAGTATGTGCTTATCTCAGCAGGTGTTGTTGCTCTCTGCAAGTAAGATATCATATGTAGAACCTGGCTGCTGAAACTCAAACTTCATTTAGGTTTATAGCTTGTTAGATAGTGCTATAAAACAGGAGTATCTCTTTTGAGATCTAAAACTCATTCATTTCTTATTCTAAGGGTTAGAATTTTTGGAACTTTAATCATATGTAGCAGCTAGTGATATGCTGTCCTTTCTTCTCTCTTGCAAATGGTGTTATGCTGTTGCAGAATGGATGAAATGATGCGAGGTCAAAGGGGTTGGAGAGAATTAGCTGCTTTGGGAGATAAAATCAACAGATTTACAGGAATGATAGAGGGACTTATATGGTCTCCAAGGGGTGCAGATAGCAATGACAAGAATGATGATTGGGCTTTTGAGGAGGTATTCAGAAGCAATGGGATCGGTTTTGTTCTTTTCCTGTATTTGCCATTTGCACTAAATGTTGTTTCTCAGTATAATTTATTGTTGCATTCAGCAAAAAAGAACAGAAAAAAAAAAAAAAAAAAAATATCATCTTTTTTTGATGTGGTTGATTTTACCTGTCATTTTTGTTTTCTGATTTATGTTTTGTCCTTGAGTAATTCTACAGGGCCCTCATTCTGACTTTGCTGGACCTACTGCGGGGAGCACTGCCTGTGTTGCAGTTATCCGAAGTAACAAACTAGTTGTTGCCAATGCTGGTGATTCTCGATGTGTCCTGTCTAGAAAGGGTCAGGTAATATATAATAATTCAATCTCATTGGACACTTATAACTGCAATATATTTCCTTATTTGAGGACTATTATGTCCTCAGATATTATGATTGTATAGGCCATTGTCCAGCTTTATACATGTGGAACATATGTATAATGTAGAGAGGGGTCTGAGACCAAATTAATCATTCCTAGTTGGTCTCCGTCTTGCATGTAACAGGCATTCAATCTGTCTAGAGACCACAAACCCGAGTTGGATGCTGAAAAGGAGAGGATTCTAAAAGCTGGAGGTTTTATCCATGCTGGACGAGTAAATGGAAGCTTAAATCTTGCAAGAGCTATAGGTATCTGATCTTTCACTACTACGTTTTGTTGGGATTTCAACCTGGATACAATCGTCTTTGCATACTTCTGCTTGATATTGGAAAGGAATTTCTGAACTTAATTGCCTCGGTGCCAATGTTTCTAAAACCAGGCCTGACCGGCCAGATCAAGCAGTTGGTCTTGGTATGATTTCATGTTCCGGTCCAGTTTGGACCTTTGTTGATCCGGTTTAGCTGGTTGAATTGAATAGGACCGGATTTGGCCCAAACTGGTAATTAGGGCAAGATTTATAAAATGCAGTGGTGGAGAGTTGACCCAGGGACCGATTTCTAGCTACCTGGTTTTGCCCTTTGCCATTTAGCCGCAACCTATCTCTATAATAGCGGTGACAAAAAAATTATTGCTGTCTTAAACAAGCCCAGAGCAATAAATCTTTTGCCATTTCATGCTCCAGGCATTGTGTGGATTGTTCCCTTTGACTCCTAACTGTGCATTGGAAGGCCTCAAGCCTCCAACCACTTGGCCAACAGTAATTATACTTGTCCCAATGAAAAGCTAACAGGTCAACCAGTTTAAACGCCTGAACCAATAGGTCTTCTGATTGGTTCTCCCATCTAGTTTTGTAAACAATGCTTCACACAAGGCCTTCTTTATTTTATGGGAAAAAGCCACCAAAAATCCTAAACTATGCCCACTATGACACATTTATCCTAAACTTTTTCTTGTGACACAAAAAACCCCAAACTTGTACTCATGGGACACATTTACCCCAAACTTGTACTGGTGTGACACATTTATCTCAAACCTTCTTTGTGACACCCAAAACCCTAAACTTGTATCCGTGCGACACATTTACCTCACATTGTGGGGTAAATGTGTCGCATGAGTATATGTTTGGGGTTTTTGATGTTATAGAAAAATAATTTGGGGTAAATTTGTCAAATGGATATAAGTTTGGGGTTTTTTGGGTCACAAAAAAGAGTTTGGGGTTAAATGTGTCACCTGAATATAAGTTTGGGGTTTTTTGTGTCACTTTGGGGTATATGTGTTATAGTAAGCATAGTTTAGGATTCTTAGTGGCTTTTCCCCTTAGTTTATATAGCATCTCTAAGCACATGTTTCTTTTGTATCTCTATAGTTTCAATGGATAATTGTTTTCACTTTCTGCAGGTGATGTGGAATTTAAGCAAAATAAATTTCTGCCAGCTGAAAAGCAAATTGTAACTGCAAATCCAGATATAAATACTGTATGTGCATCTTTTAAGCAGCTACTCTCTTTTGGCTACAAATTTTACGGGATGTTATGTAAACTGCCTTCCAACTGACAATTTCTCATCTTTTTTCTCCTCTTCCACGATGTATGGCTGTTTCAGAGAGATTTTAGATGTAGGATGCTGAAATTCAAATAATCTGAGTCACATCTCTGCTAGTGCATTTTTGTCGATGTTCTTGCTTTTTTTTGGGCATGCTTGTCTGTGTATCACACACACACACACACACACACACACACATAAATGCATTTGACTTAAAAACTTTTCTTGCTATTTTTCTATCTGTCTAATTATCCCTTTTGACTGTTCTATGATAGGTTGACCTTTGTGAGGATGATGATTTTATCGTGCTAGCATGTGATGGCGTCTGGTATGCATCTCATGACAATATGACGCTTACCAATTTCAATATGACAAATAAGAATTAACTCAAGTTCGATGCTGAAAGAAAGGTGTTGCCCCACCACTCACAGTGGATTACAAATTAGAGCCAATGCGAGCATTTGCTGTGTGTGCACCCATGTGCGCACCCGCAAGCGTTCTTTTGAAAGATCTTATTGCACCTCACTTCGAGATGTACCAGAAAGATGAGATGTTAGCCTGCAGTTCTAAAATAGTCCTCCGACAATGTTTGTAGTTGTAGTTTACTTGACATGACCATAATCAACTCTTAAAAGAACTGTTTGAAAGGATATATAACCCGTCGCTCTCTTTTAGAGTTTCGTTTTACCTTGTCTCGTAGATCTTATAAATAAGCAGCATTTCTTCTTCCATTTTAAAAGATTTGAGTCTAATCCTATGTCATGCATGGAGATTGTTTTGTGTGTGGCAACTATTATTTTATTCTCTATTTACGGTCTTTCCTTCTCGATTTTTTCAACATTAGTAAATGATGTACAGTAATCTATAGAAAATTTTTCCTGGACAATGTTGCTATGTCAATTTGTCTTCTTGTTTTCCTTACCTGTGGGGTCATCTGAATGATGTTCTATTTGCAATCTGTGCTTTTTAGGGATTGCATGTCCAGCCAGCAGGTAGTGGATTTCGTGCATGAGCAGTTAATCTCTGTAAGTGGACTAGACCTTCTGGAATTCTGGTTTCTTAATTTGGGGGCTTGTGTAGAGTGACTTCTACTTTTACCCTTTGATTAACAAGTAGTGTGGAACTCAGATTTTGACTTTTGTATAACCCGAAACACTTGAAAGAAAATTGATGGTTAACATTGTGCACTGTGCAGGAAACGAAGTTATCTGCTGTGTGCGAGAGAGTTCTTGATCGTTGTTTAGCACCATTTACCGCCACTGGTGAGGGATGTGACAACATGACTATGATATTGGTGCAATTCAAGAAACCAACCCAAATGATTACAGTACCGATCGAAGAGCTATCCTTGCCTTCTGAGTCTGCCAGCGGTGCCCTGAATCTGGGTGATAATGAACTAAAACCTGAGGAAGTTGAATTGAAATAGTACTTAGGTGTAAAATTCTCAATTCCACTGATCATAAGGACATGATTTCCAGGAAATGTTCAGTTTAATCTGCCATTGTATATAACATGCCATTGTATATGATCCATCGATTGATGAATCCATGGTTGCTTGTTTAATCTTCCCAGGAGCATTGGATTGAGTATTCCATGTAATTTCTGAATAAGGAAACGGGCTTGGACTGTAGTGTATTGCCATTTGGGGACGTCTGACGCCTGTTGGATGCAGTCCTATGGTAAGACTCGTACTGCCGTCCAGAAAGCTTCCTCCGAAGTCTTCTGTGAATGAAGCTTAACTTCGTGTGTAATGTCAGCGTTGAGACCCTCAATAAACCTTGTCAGAGTGGCCATAGGTTCCTCTTGCAAATTACAATGCATTATCGTCATTCATCGAATCAGCGACAGTAGGTGACATTTGTTTGAGATTCTAAGTCCAATCCATTAACTGTCTTCTAAAGTAGGGAGGAAAGCATTTGTCTTTCGGTTTCTGTTTTATCTCGGCCCCAGCAGATATGAGTTCATCCCTTTTTTAGGTTCATTTGAGTGGACTGTCGATGATGCTTGGCGGAGGCTGTAAGTTTCAACTTCGCATAACGAATCCTATGGCTATAAGAGAAATAGCCTAAGACCAGCTAACCGATCAAGGAATGCATGCGGTTCAGCTCCACCTTCAAAACTGCCTCCCTGAATCTTAGACCTTCTCGGTTATATCCCCATCAAGATCCGACCGGTACCTGGTCCTCTCTCTCTCTCTCTGTGAACAACTGCACATGCTCCTCTCTCATTCCTCTCTCGGTCGAATTCTATACGCCCGAGATTCTTACCCTGAGGACTGTCGTCTAAGAAACTCGGCTCGGTCATCCTCCTGCTGACCTTTATCAACCACCATATATAATTCATGTCCATTCCTAGTGTTAGATTCCCGTGGTACGACCTTCCTTAACAACATTTCTCCTTGAAGAGCACCCAAAACTCTTGGACCCTGACTCGGTTGAGAGGTGATTGTAGGTGCTCGTCTAGGACTAGAAGCTTTCGTGCTTTGGGTGTTTATTCTTGACTTGACAGGTTGTTTGCCCATTCTAACCGGCGTCTATGTCACTAAGGTAGTGCTATGCTTGAGACATGTATTAGATATGACATCTCTAAATTAAGTCAACGAGGCATTGCACAATATTCTAAGGCATTATGTAATAAGACACCTCCGTAAGTCAAGTCCAATTTTCACATATATATTCTAGAATTGCTCTCTCTCCATTTGATGCACAATATGGTTCATTAATACCCCATTTGCCATCCTAGAAGTCTGCCAAGAGTCGATCCTTGTCCAAATCCTCTTGTCTTGATGACCACTCCCTAGTCTTGTCAAATCGGATCGTTACATCAAGGTCTCTCTTTGGGCTATGTTTTTCTTCTTCCTTCTACACTTAATCACCCTCACCTGTGTTTCGCCCTCAAACGATCACCCTTGCCACTGCGGGATATGGAGACTGAGCGTTCTATCTACGCCATTGTTTACTTCCTTCACCTTCAATGCCATAAGCACTATCCAGAAGCCACTTCGTCCGAGGGACCGCTCGCTCTTCAACTTTATAAATTATAGGAAATTGAGAACCTCTTCTGTCTTGGCTTCTTCTACAAACTCCTCCGGGCAAAGAAACCCCCGATTTTGGTCAGAGCCTTCGAAGGCATCAACTATTTTGTAACTCCTCTGGACAAAGAAAGTCCCCTCTTGGGTTTCGGATCTTCAGCACCTGTTGCTATTCTGTAGGTTCTACTTGTTGAAGATAGAAGAAGAAATAAAAGTTGGGGAGAGAGAGGGAGAGAGGGAGAGGGAGTAACAGGGGTAAGAAATGGTTCCAGGGTGGGCCGTTCCCACCCTGGAACCAGGAACTTGACTAGACGAGCTGGTCCTGGAACCAAACCGGATCGGCCTATGTGGGTCAAAGGAACCGTTCCACCTTCTCTTATTCGAATGAAGCTGGTCCAGATTTTCGAGGAAACAAAGCCGAGCCCTTCCCCTCTCTTTAACTCGTTCGAAGAACTTCGAAAATCATTTTTCTAGATATGTTGGCTCTATCATTCCTTGCTCCATCAACATGCAAGCTCTATCTCACGTCCAAGAGCACCGATTTTTCTTGGTTTGTCGTGTCTCCTTCATCGCAGGCGCTGGTTTTGCCTATTTCATGATCATTTTGTCGAACGAAAACGAGCCCGAGCTTGATACACCGCCCAGATCAGTTTGAACTCGATATCCGGCATCCTTGTGCCAAAAAAAAAAAAGCAAGACAGGTAGGCAAGAGTTGAGACTTGAGATGAGGCCGCAAGAGGGAGGTGTTGAGTGAGAGGTACTCGACTAAGGCGAGAGGAAGGTGTCAATCAGAGGGTGGCTGAGATTGAGCGTCAAGAGAGGCTGCAAGAGGCATGAGAGTGAGCGACTGAACGTTGTGACTCGTGAGCGTGAGCGAGCAGAATTCGGAGAGAAGCAAAGAACTCAAGAAGGAGAAAACTCAATATGAATGTATTTAATCATGCAAAAACTAAATAGAAAGAGTTTACTAAATAAACCAAAAATTAGAAAGAAATCCCCAAACAAATAGGAAATAAACAAATAAAAATTCAAATTAAATAGCTTAATCCTTTCCCACGTCACCTCAGGAACAATCTGATTTTCTGTTCCTTTCCTCCAGGCAGAAAAATCCTGAATCTTGTGTCCTAAACAGTACATCCTCGTTCAACCCTGCAGTACTCTTGGTACTTACAAGTTATCAATATATACACCACTCATATCATATCACTCTTGATGAAGTGATAGCTTTAGTAAGCATTTACTCATGATGGATATTCAGCAACATATACGTGCATCGGAAATAGGCCATCGGGATGGGGACGAATTAGTTTTAGGTGTGGATTTCAACTCTCACGCCTTGCAAAAAGGTAAAGCAAAAGTCTGAAAGCAATAATTAAAATAGGAGTAGAGTAGAACTGACCAAAAAATAAAATAAAATAGGCCATTGGGGTGGGGACTACCTGCTGTGAGCAAGACTAAAGCCAAAAACGGAGAGGCTGATAAATGACCTCGCTCTGAAAGTGATGTCACAGTGCCAATATATGCATGCCATACATGAAATATGCTCCACTATTCAAAAGATTTGAAAATGTATCAGTTTGTATTATATGAGCCATAACAGTTTGCTTTTGAAATAACGCATGAAAGTTTATGTTCGACAGTTTGAAGAAGATCAAAAGAATGGCCAGAAGAATTTGATGGAGCTAACTAAAGATCGCCCATACAGGAACCTCAATCAAAGCTCGTTCTTGTACGCAAAGCCAAAAGAATCATCTTCTGGAGGGGGGAAAAGGATACTAAAGTGCTGTACCCTCCAGATCTTGCCACGCAACCTTCTTGACCCTTTTGTTACTCTTCAAGGAACTCTTCATATACCTAACTTGTTCTCCCGGTCGCAGCGGATTGGCCTCTTCCATGCCTTCTGCAGCCTTTTCTTCTTCAATTTCCCGTTCCAGCATGGGAAGTGAATGCTGAGAAACAGCTTTCGAGGCGCTGTTGTTCAACTCCTCCATGCCTGTATCTTCCACACCAAGAACTTCCTTAGTTCGAGTACCACGAGATTGTAGCTCCATCAAGTACTGATGCCTTTCTCTCAGGAAACTGTCAACAGGCAAAAAGAGCAGGCGATCCGTGTTACTTGATTTCAGGCGAATAAAATACACATCGATACTCCACAAATGGAGTAGAGGGGTAAGAAAAAGGACTCACTGAACTTCGGCCGAAAGGTTTTGCTTCCTCTCCTTTGCTTCTCGCAACCTCTTCGTATCGGAAGCAAATTCCTATCGATAGGTTAAAAAAAGGGTCAATTGACCAAAAGAATGCTCACGTTTTACATGATGATAGGATACCACCGAGCAATGCAACAGTAATATCAACAGACTCGAAAAGGGTCTCTCACACTCCGCAAATTGGTTACAATCCAAAAGAATTCTAAAGCCATACTCCAAGTATCAAGCTAGAAAACACAATAGCATCCTAGACTAAAATTTCTAGTGACATATCGCTTACCAGCTACGAAGCAGGAACTCGAAATCTTCGTTTTTCATGAATCTAGGGATAGCATCATTGCAATATAGATCATAATTCGAAGAGAATTGTAATTGCCAACTCATCATACTCACACTTTTCTTTTGGAACTTCAACTTTGAATGGCGAAATTATTATAACATAAAAATAAAAGAAAATAAAGTAGACACATAAATCAAATGTAAATGGCAGGAATCGACTAACCTTTTGCAAATCCAAATAGTCTTGCCACAGATACTCATGTCTGAGCTTAGCCCTACCTTCGGCGCTAGCCGGGATGGATTCGCGAGGAATCTCGAAAACCCTTTTCATATATCCTCGGCTCATGAAGAATTCCTCGAACGAGAGAGATTAAAAAGAGAAAAAGATCCAAACTTTCTGAGAGAGAGAGAGAGAGAGACGGCGAGAGTAAAAGGATCGCAATCCTGAACCAATGACGAAAATCAGGGTCCTAATAGGAGACGACGAGCTGCGTAAATATAAAGAGAAGAAAAGGCGAAAAGGCGCTTTGCTTATAGGGAAAAAACGAGAAAAAGAGGAAAAACGTATAAAAAGGGAATTAAGATTGAACAGAGAATAGAGACGAAGAGATCAGAAAGAAAGAATATAATTAAAAGGAGGTATGTGTGTGTGTGTGTGTGTCTGTGTCTTCTTCGTCTGGGAAGCAGAAGTTAAGAAGCCGAAAAAATCCCACGAGGAAAGAAGACGCGCCGACATGGTAGACGGAAAAACAAGGGAGGAAAAGGCGAGGGCGACTCGGATGAAGAGGTTCTCTTCGGCGGCTTTCCATGTTTCCTACTTTGTTCTCCAGTTGAGCTACAACTTCTGATCGACACAGATTCACGTTTGGACCAGCCATGAGAGAGAGAGAGAGAGAGGGTTTGTATTTGAATATGGCGTTGGGAGCGTGATCCGGGAGTTTCCTGATTGATGGGTTAAACAGTGATCGCCGATGTTTTGTTAGAAATTTCTTTAGCGCTTCCTTATTGTTCGAATCTAGTCTTTTGTATATTGTTTTTTGAATCACTTGTAAAGCTCAAAATATTTATTTTAGAAAAAATACCATAAAAAATCCTCAATGCCTGTATTTTCCACACCAAGAACTTTCCTAGTTCGAGTCCCATGAGATTATAGCTCCATCAAGTACTGATACCTTCCTCTCAGGAAACCGTCAACTGGCAAGAAGGTAAGGTGATTTATGATATTTGATTTCAGGCGAATATAATGCACACTACACAAATTGACTGGAGGGGAAGGAAAAAGGAACTCACTAAGCTTCATCCAAAAGGTTTGCTTCCTCTCCTTTGCTTCTTGCCACATCTCCATCTTGGAAACAAATTCCTATTGATAGGTTAAGAGAAAAAGGTCAATTGGCCAAAAAACCACATAGGTTTTACAGGATAACAGATATCGCTAGGTAATGCAACAGTAACATAAACAGATTCGAAAAGGGTCTCTACAAAATCCACTAATTGATTTCAATCCAATAGAACTCTCCTCAAGCAAGTGTTTGAACATATCGAAGTATCAAAAAACAAGATGCAATAGCATATAAAACTAAAATTTCAAGTGAAATGTCGCTTACTAGCTACAATAAAGGAACACGAAATCTTCGTATTTCATGAATCTAGGGATAGCATCATTGTAATATAGATAGCAATTCCAAGCGAATCATAATTGCCAACTTGTTATACTCACACTATTCTTTAGAGCTTCATAATCGAATCACGATATTATTACAGTATAAAAATAAGAAAATAAAGCAGACGCATAAATCGAATGTAAATGGCAGGATTTGACTAACCTTTTGCAAATCCTGATGATCTTGTGAGAGATACTCATGTCTAAGCTTAGCCATCGCTTCGGCACTAGTGGTGATGGATTCGCGAGAATTCTCTAATACCCTCTTCATATTTTCTCAGTTCATGAAAGAATTCCACTAGAGAGAGAGAGAGAGAGAGATAAAAAGTGAAAGGATCCAAACTTTCCGAGAGAGATTGATGATGAGAATAAAAGAGATGCATTCCCAAACCGATGATGAAAATTACAGTCCTGATAGAAGACGACAAGCCGGGTAAATATCCAGAGAAAAAAGGCGAAAACTGCTCTAATTACAGGGAAAAAACGAAAAAAATTATATTTTTTAATAGGCGAAAAGCACTCTACTAATCTTGAAGCAGTATCGTACTAATGGTGATCGCCGATGTTCCGTAAGAAATTTCTTTAGCGTTTTCTCATTGTTTGAATCTCGTCTTGTGTAAATTGACATTTAATTTAATCGAAATGCCTAAAACTTTTCAAAAACCAAAACTAATAAATTAAGTGTTTTTATATTATTTTTTAAATCACTCGTAAAGCTCATAATATTTTTTTAGAGAAATACTCAAAAGATCCCCTTTTTTCGCCCCATTACTACTTACTCTCTTAATTAGCACTTCTCGCCCCATTACTACTTGCCCCATTTTATAATTTCAAATCCTGCCATTCTTCACAAACACTTAGAGCGTGCATTTGACAATTTATCAAATAGTATTTGATTCTATTCTTTTGTTCCTAAATAGATTTAGAATAGATTTTTATTTAGTAAATTTTTGTTCTCGAGAACAAATTTGTTTTAGTAAATAGATTTGGAAAAGAATTAATGAATAAAAAAAAGTTGATTATTAATTAGAATCAAGCCAACCCATTTTTCTCTTTTCTTTTATTCTTCTTGTTCTTCTTTCTTCTCTCTTCTTCTTCCACCACCACCACTGTTAGCCATTGTCGCCACCGCCATCCATCGTCGCCAATCGTTGACGATTGGTTGGGCGAAGTTCGACTAGCTTGCCAAAGGCTCACCTAGTAGCCTTGTCGTTGGCTGGGCGGTCCTCTCATAACCCTCCCTCGACCATCAGAGAGCCTTCCCTGGTCGAGAGGCTTGGCCGAGCCTTGTCCAGCTACTAACATGGCTCAACCAACAAGGCACACCCTCACGGGGGCTAGTGATGCTCCAACAAGGTCGTTGGTCCTCATCTAGCCAATCGCCGGTCGATCGGCCAAAGCTTGAAGAAGAAAAAGAGAGAAAAAAAAACTAATAAAATTATTAAAAAGTTAAAAAAAAAAACAATTTGGATTAGAAATTTTGAGAATGGTATTGAACACAATTCTATTTCGGAAATAGAAATTTTGAACAGTTACCAAATGCCTTAAAATCCTTAGAAATTATTCCTCGAGAAAAAATAAAAAATAATCATTTTTAGTTAGAAATTATTCTTGAAAATAGAATAGTTATCAATTACACCTTAGTCTTTCATCAACTACCATTGTCTGTCACTAGCATTGCCATCACAACAGTGGGCATGGCTATGGTCGGTGGTGGCAACTGATGGTTACGATTTGGTGTTTGGGCGTGGTAGGAAAACAATTTGAGTAGAGGATTTTCATAAGGCAATCGCTTTCAAGATAAGGCGAGATTTGATAATGTAAAATTGTTTCCATTAACAAACTCCTTCCCTTTCCCCTTCTTCAAACTCCGATTTTCGTATTTTTCAAAAACTCAATATGTTAATTGGTGTTTTTGAAAGCACAAGAGGGTAATTGGTAATGAGATGAAATGTTGAAATCATTATTAGCATTTTTTTCCTAATTTTCTTCATTTGCAAATATTTTGAAAAGGAGTACAATTTATTAATCCAAAAAGAACACCCGAACAAGCTTGACCTGCCTCCCCAAATTGTTTTTACATTAGTGATGTCCAAAATGCAATCTTCTTCGACGAGGTGCTTGGCCTGGTAGCGGAAGGAGTCAATTGTCTTTGATGACTTTCAAGAAGTCAAGAATTCAATTTATGTCAGTGAACGAATATTTGAGCGACTCATGTTGCATTGTTTAGCTAAGTCATATATCATGTAAATGCACATATTGCCTACTAGTGTCACGACCTGGCCTATTCCACGTGGGCCCATCCTCCAAAAAGAGCATTAGAAGTAAGCACACATGGTGGAGATTATTTGTTGATGGATGTTGGTTTCTAAATTACTCAATAAGGTCTCTCCAAATCAAGGGGGAATTTGACGTGTCGCAAGCTCTCTAATTAAAGAGTTGACATCCTCATTAGTATTAGTTCTATCTCCCTGCAAGACTTCCATTATTTGATGTATGGTTTCATTCATTCTTGTCCAGCCTAGTCTGTCCGTGAACCACACATCTACCAAATGGGATTGTGCTCTAATACCATCTGCAACGATCCATTCCACATGGATTAAGCCCCCAAAAAAGTACTTGAAGTAACCACACAAGGAAGTAACCATTTGCAAGTCGGAGTGAGTGTTAGAAATTAGGTGACAAAAAAAAAAAAAAAGGCTCACAAGAAAGTAACCATTTGAATCGGGCCACTCGCTGATCAACAACTAGTTCGCCTGGAACAAGGGCCGCGGACTTTGCTTCCCCAATTTTCATATTCCGAATCCCAGTTCTCCGTCTGATTTTGTTTTTTAAAGCTCTAAATCACAAAGCTGAATTTGTTGCAATTGTCAGGACTTTTGCTCCGTTGAGCAGCAAAAAGATAGCAATTGTGGAAAGGGAAGGAAAACAGATAGCAAGAAAGGGGAGGAAAATTAGACATAAGAATTCGGAGGGAAGCTGAGAAGTCATGAAGGAGAAAATTCAATATGACTGTATCTCGTCACAACAAACAAAATAGAAAGGAGTTGGACCCTGTTGGAAATTGAGATCCATTTTCTAGAATTTCCTATATTTACTAAACCACAATCTAGAATTCCCTAGATGAAGTTTTTGGGCAGCAGAATAGATGAATCCTTCACTGGGCGAGGATTCAGGAGTATAAGCAAGCCAATGCTCTACATCAAGATCTAAGGTAAGTTTGACACATTCATTGTCTCTTTGTATGTAAATGATCTTATATATATAGGGAACAATGAAACAATGACCAAGAATTTAGAGAATAAATGATGAAGACATTTGAGATGATGGACTTGGACTTAATGCACTACTTCCTCAGCATTTAGATCAACCAAAATGAAGGAGTCTTTATCTCACAAAAGAAATATACTAAGAATCTCTTGGAGATATTCAAATGAACTATTGCAGAGCAGTTGCAACATGACAAATGAGAAGCTACTAAAGGAAGATGGAGCAGAAAAAGTTGATACCTCCTATAGAACTCTGATTGGTAGTCTACTATATCTCATCATGACACCACTTGACATTATGTACACGACAAGTCTACTATCATGGTTCATGCAAAGTCCGAGCCAAATTCAACTAGGAACTGTCAAAAGAATTCTTAGGTGTTTAAAAGGAAGTACAAACTACGACATTTAGTATCAGCCAAGTGCAAGTGCCAAGCTCATTGGCTACACTAATAGTGATTGGGCATGATCAGTTGATGCTAGGAAAAGCACCATTGACTATGTATTCACAGTAGGTTTCAGAATATTCTCTTGGGCATCAAAAAAACTAGATTTAGTGGCACAATTCACTACAAAAGCATAATGATTGTTGGATATTTTAGCAGTTTTGAAATATTTACAATAATAGCTTCGATAAAAGTTATGATCGCATTGAAAACCATCATTATTTTTAACGATCACATAAGGGCTTCTTAACAGTCATATAACGGCATTTTAATCGTTTTGTAACGTTTAATTTATTTCTCAAATAAATCCTCCATTATTTTACAACGGCTCTTTTAACGGCTCTATTTTGTCTGAATATAAGATCTCATAAGATACAATATGTTCTCACATCTTTCCTTTTCTTTTTGATGGGTTATACACAAAAGTTGTTCTGTTTCCTTCTAATATTCAGTGCAGAGTATAGAAGAAGGTCTGTTGTATCTTGGGAGGATAGCTGCCGAAGCCTTTCGCACTGAGTTTCGTACTCCGAGGGGCGGAATTATCCTTAAGAACAGTGTTTGCACGCCTCAGATATTTCATTTTATTTTCTAATCTTTTGTAATGTATTTCCAATAATTATTATTATTTTATGTATTCTAATACTTTTTCCAACAATCTTAAGGATAATTGCCTTATAGCTTTCAAAATTGGAATTGTTGGTGCTTCCACCGACCTTGGAATTGAACAAGGATTTGGAGATGGTGAAGGACAAGTATCACATATTCTTGGGTGGTTTGTCATGGGACAATATCAAGCATTAACACAAAATAGCTTTCGGTCGTTTTGGTAAGATTATTGAGTTTTAAGTAAAGTCATTTTTTGGAAACTCTAAATTAATGCTTGAATGGTGTAATTGCCATTTTGGCGCGATGTTTCCACATTTTGAGGAATCATCATCACACAAAGTTGAGATATTTTCATTCTAGTATTTGAAATTTGGCGTCACGAGCTTGTGTGTTCTCTTTAGATTTGATTTGATTTGATCTTGTTAGACATATTCCATGAATGTGTGCTCTTATATATTTACGGAAGATGCTTACAAATTTTCAAAATTACCTATGTAGAAAATCTTTAAAAATGGCATAGTGATTCTATGTGGCTACTAAAAAAAATAGAAAAGGAAAACCATAAAAGAAATGGAAAGAAATCGGGTTAATAATTCTTTTTATATATATTTATTTTTATTTTGGGGCTTCAATACTTATACTTGTTTTTCCAATAGAAAGTTGGACGTTTGTAGGTGTTTTCTCTCTTAAGTTCGTGATTTTAATAATCATCCTTTTAAGATTGGAAATTGGGGCGCTTCTCTATTACTTGAAATAGTTTCCTTTTGTCTTTAATTCTTCCTATTCTCCTGCTAAAATTTGTTTAATGTACATTCATGAAGCAAGTTTATAACTGTTTTTATATGCTATTTAATTTGCCTTTGGCTCTACCTCTACAGAATCTTATCGAGCTTGTCCATGTTGGACCAGGTTATATATAATTGTTTTCAGCGAATCAATGGATGCTGTAATGTGGGATTTCTGTGTTTTACCATTAAAATTACGCTTTTTTTACCTTATATTATTGTTCTTATAGATTTTGAAAATATGTGTCATTTGACTTTGGAGCAAAATTCTTCAGTATTCCTCACAGTGTTGTCCCATCATTCTTGGGAATATGCTAGAGTGCATACAATCATTAGTCGGTCGGTGATATCCATGACAATATGCTCAAGTAAGTGTAGACACGAGTTTGTGTTGGTATTTGGTGGCATATCTTTATTCATGCTTGCTTGGGAGTGCAGCGTGGGCCTCTATCTATGTATATGCTCATACATGTGTTGGTATTTGCTACATGACAATGTGTATGTTTGATAAATACATAAAGATATGTTAATTCTCTCTCGTCCACACATAACTTTTGATAGAATTATTAAATAGTATTTTATTGTATAATTAAATTGATTACATGTTTTGTATTGAGTATGCATTGTTGAGACATTTTTGTGATTCATATATAACCTCAGAGGAAGTCTTACGGTTATTTTGTGAAATTATTAATTCATTTTGGATTTATGCTAACCTCTGAGTTTTGGTTAATATTTTGGAGCAACATGTACTATTGATAGCAGTAATGATATAAAAAAATGTTCTTAATAAGAATATTTACTTTGCCAATTTATATTAAATGTCCATTCATGCATGATGATCATTAGAGACTTGATTGGCTATTGCATTGGGAAAGAGAATCTCCTTTAGTGATTGTTGTGGAGATGAAATTTATTTTTATTTCTTTACATCCATGATCATCATAGATCTATATTGAATAAGATTGATGTCTTTTGTGAAATATTTTGTTAAAGGGCGACTATTGTCAAGTTTATTATAGTGGATTTTCCACTGTATTATAAGAATATGGTGATGTTAACTGAATCTTGGATTCATATGAGATAAAATCCACTAACAAATATGTGTTCACCCCGTGGAAGTGCTTGATATAAAAGCAATCAAATGAAATCATGGGGGAAATGACAATCCTACTAAACCAAAAGTCGACTTGGTTGAAGTAGATGATTTGATGAAGTAATTGATGGAGTCATTCCCATGCTAATATTGTGGCTAATCAAAATTATGGGTGGTAGACTTAAGTGCTACCAGGCATATATGTGTAAACAAAATGCCTTATCCTCCTAAGCTCCAATGGGTGAAGGAGAAGAAAATATTTACTATTCTTTGGTAAATTGTGAACTATTCAAGTTCTTGAAACAAAGAGAAACTTTTTGTCAAACGCATGAGACTGAGTAGTTGAGAAACTCTTAGGAGATATTCCTTTGGGAATAAATTGACACCTTATGTGTCTAAGTATCATGATTGCCAAGGGGCAACACATTCGATTGAAGGATGATGTGATAAAGCATACTCAATGATGAAATTATGTCCATTGATTATATGAAGTCGGAAATGGATTTTGGCCAATCCTTTGACTATACATCGAGGGGAATGGACAAGCCAATTGAAGAAAATCAGCAATGATGGTAACCCAACCTATGTGATTGGCGATCCCATGAATTAGGTTCATATGGGTAATAACAAGTCATTTGTTGATCTAGTGCACTACTAAAAATTATTGTCCATCCTAAGGTGAAAATAGTGCAAAATTGCAAAGAAAAATAGGTTGAGCTAAGCTCTTAATGAAATTCCATAGCCATTATTGGTGGTGTATTAAACTGCATAATACACTTGATGGAATCACCTATATAAGTGTGGAGTGGGGCCGCTCCTATGAAAATTTTTGGCAAAAATCTCTAAAGCACTTATGAATAAACCAAGCACACGCATGACCTATTAGCACAAAACCACGTTGAACAACAAAGTTTGTGGGAGTGTAATGTGATTGGTGAAAATTATCATTCACAAAAAGAAATTCTTGATTCATAGAAGTTTCAAACTTCACCAATGATTTCGTGAATTATATTTCATTATTTCTAGGGTTGGTTCATAGCCTAACAAGCACTAATTCCGATGCTTTACTCTCCAATAACCAGGCATTATTCTATTTTCTTGTCAAAACTTTCTAAAATATGTGGAGGATTGTTGGATATTTCAACAGTTTTGAAATATTTACAATAATAGCTTCGATAAAAGTTATAATCGCATTGAAAACCATCATTATTTTTAACGATCACATAACGATTTCTTAACGGTCATATAACGGCATGTTAATCGTTTTGTAACATTTAATTTATTTCTCAAATAAATCCTCAATTATTTTACAACGGTTCTTTTAACGACTCTATTTTGTCTGAATATAAGATCTCATAAGATACAATATGTTCTCACATCTTTCCTTTTTTTTTTTTTTTGCTGGGTTATACACAAAAGTTGTTATGTTTCCTTATAATATTTAGTGTAGAGTATAGAAGAAGGTCTGTTGTATCTTGGGAGGATAGCCGCCGAAGCCTTTCGCACCGAGTTTCATACTCCGAGGAGCGGAATTATCCTTAAGGACAGTGTTTGCACGCCTCAGACATTTCATTTTATTTTCTAATCTTTTGTAATGTATTTCCAATAATTATTATTATTTTATGTATTCTAATACTTTTTCCAATAGTGATTGCTACGACCATTAGTCAAGCAATATGGCTTCAAAGAATTCTAGAAGACATTGGAGAAGCTCAGACAGATCCTACTCCAATATTTTGCAACAACAACTATGTGATTGCTACCTAGAAAACAATCCGGTCTTTCATGGACAAACTAAACATATCGACATCAAATATCATGCAAAACAACGGAGAGATCGAGCTCAAATGTTGAAAGATTGAGGATCAAGTAGCAGACATATTCACTAAAGCACTCTTGCTAGCCAAGTTCGAGATGTTACTAAGCATGCTTGAAGTATCACAAAATTGGATTAAGGAGGAGTATTAAAATGTTGATCCGATTTCTAGAATTTTCTAGTATATGCATTTGCTGGAAAAGTGTAGAAAAATCTCACAAAATATCTAGTGCTTGTGCTACAAGGAAGAGTTTGGAGTCCACTGGATTTGTGTAGACTAGACCACAAAATTATCTGCAAATGGCAAAGATATTTGCCCTTGAAAGTCGGTTCACAAGCTCAATAATAGAGTTGACTAAGGATAAGAAAATCTCTAACTTGAGCAGAGATTTTTGCATTGACAAGTCGGTGATGTACGCTTAATATAGACTTGGTGGACGTCCAATCTTACTCAGAACCTAGCAAACCTCTCCCCCTTCCTTTATGTTACCCACCAAATGATAAAAAGCCTTCTTGTTGTTCCCCTGTGCTCCCCTTGCCGTGTGAAAGTCCGCTTTCAATTACACATTCTCTCCTCCCCTTGCCCAGTAAAATCTCACATGCTCACCTGAAACTATCACTATTAGCTTCCGCAAACCATCAAACCTAAATTCCTAGATGAACCAGAAATTAGAAAGAAATCCTTAAGCGGACAGGAAATAAATAAACTAATCCATTCGCCTGTCACCACGTCATACAAAATACAGCGAAACCGTCCTCAGGAACAATATGACAGTCTGATTTTCTGTTCTTTTCCTTCGGGCAGAAAAATCCTGAATCCTGAGTCGTGGAGAGTAGATCCTCCTTCAATCCTGCAATGCTCTTGGTGCTTACAGGTTATCAGTATATAAGAAGTGATAGCTCTGGTAAGCTTTTACTGAGGATAGATTTTCAGCAACATATTTGTGCATCTGAAATCAGCCGTCGTGGGTGGGGACTACATGCCGTGAGCAAGAATAAAGCTGAAAACGGAGAGGCTTATAAAAGAGCTCGTGAGTCTGAAATTGATCTCACAATGCCAATGCATGCATGCTACACACATGCTTCAGTATGCAAAAGACTTGAAAATATATCCGTTTGAATTATATGTGCTGTAACAGTTTTGCTTTTCAAATAGCGCATGAAAGTTTATGTTTGGCAGTTTGAAGAAGATCAAAAGAACGGGCAGAAGAATTTGATGGAACTAACTAAAGATCGCCCTCACAGGAACCTCAATCCAGAGCTTGCTCTTATACACTAAGCGAAAAGAATCATCTTCTGCACGGGATAAAAAGAGTACCAAAAAATTGGACCCTCTAGATCTTGCCACGAAACCTCCTTCTTGACCCTTTTGTTACTCTTCAAGGAGCTCTTATATTTCACTAGTTCTCTCGGTCGCCGCGGATCGGACTCACTGAACTTTGGCCAAAAGGTTTTGCTTCCTCTCCTTTGCTTCTTGCGACTTCTTCGTATGGGAAGCAAATTCCTATCGAGAGGTTAAAAAAAAGGTCAATTGACCCAAGGAATGTTCACGTTTTACATGATGACAGGATAACGCCGAGCAATGCAACAGTAACATTAATAGACTCGAAAATGGTCTCTCACACTCTGCAAATTGGTTAGAATCCAACAGAATTCTCAAGCCACACTCAAACAAGTGGTTGAACTGTTGGGAAAATATGGCTTCGAATTTGGTAGAATAATGGAGTCATATCTTTAAAGCAATCAAGTCGAATTTTGAGGTCTGATATTATTTTCCTTAATGATTTATTTGCCTCACAATATTACTAATGATCACAGGCAAATTTCCTCCAGAATACAACAAAGTCTCAAATGACAATACTAAATAATAATTTTAGTATTTTTCTAGGGCCTCTCATGAGAAACAATTGGAAAAGATGGTTGTATATTCTTTCAAAAGAAAATGAAGATGGAAGAGGAAGATCTTTTTTAATTGAATAGACATGTTCAATGATTTATTGCAAAAACAAAAAGTTATATCCAAACAGACACAATCTTTCAAGTATTAAGAAGGTATGTTTGAATAAGTATGAACTTTAAGATAATCATTGGAAAAAAATTAATAAAATTCGAAATTAAATTAATTAATAAATAAAAAATAATCATAACTCCTTTTGAATAGTCGCATTGTTTTAACAAAATGCTATGATTAATTTTTTATAAAAATAAATCCGAATTTTAATCAATAAAAATAACAATTGTTGATTAGTGCCAAATTTCATCATGTACGCACTCACATCTTTTCGATGTGGGACAAGGCTTTGTTTTATAAACAAACTACCAACATGAACATATTGAAGTATCAAGGTAGAAAACTCAATAGCATACTAGACTAAAATTTAAAGTGACATATCCTCTTACTAGCCACAATGCAAGAACTCGAAATCTTCATTTTTCATGAATCTAGGGATAGCATCATTGTAATATAGATCGTAATTCTAGGCTAATCGTAATTGCAAACTCGTCGTATTCACACTTTTCTTAGAACTTCAAATTCGAATCACGAAATTATTACAACATAAAAATAATAAAATAAATCAGACACATAAATCAAAACCCTTTTCATATTTCTCGGTTCATGAAAGAATTCCTCGAACAAGAGAGATTAAAAAGAGAAAAAAGATCCAAACTTTCCGAGAGAGAGAGAGAGACGGTGAGAGTAAAAGGATCGCAATCCTGAATTAGTGACGGAAATCAAAGTCATAGTAGGAGAAGACAAGCCGCGTAACTTGTTCGTCTGAGGAAGCAGAAGTTAATTTCTGGAATAGAAATTGAGAAGTTAAAAATTTTAGCTTCTAATTTTTTCTTCAAATCTATTTCTGGAATAAAAATCTGTTCCAGAAATAGAAAAATCAAATTGCGTTACCAAACGAATTTCTATTCCAAACTTATTTCAGGGAACAAATAAATTGAGAAGTAGAAATTTTATCATGCGCGTCCTAAGAAGCCGAAAAATTCCACGAGCAAAGAAAGACACAGCGGCAAGGAAGGCGAGATTGACTCGCACGAAGAGGTTCTCTTCGGCGGCTTTCCATGTTTACTACCTTGTTCTCCAGTTTAACTACAACTTCTGATCGACACAGATTCACGTTCAAACGAGCCATGAGAGAGAGAGAGAGAGAGAGAGAGGGAGGGTTTTGTATTTGAATATGGCGTGTGGCGTGTGATACGGGAGTGTTCTGAATGATAGGGGCCCTTGTAGCGGTACCGTAAGTGATCGCGGATGTTTTGTAAGAAAATTCTTGCGCGCTTCTATATTTTCCAAAAACTAAAACAAATAAATTATATATTTGTGTATTATTTTTTACATTGCTTTTAAAGTTAAAAATATTCAATTAGAAAAGTACCACAAAAAAATCCTTATTTTTCACTTCATTATGGCTTACCCTCCTTTATTTTTAAAAATAACATTTCTTGTCCTGTAAAGAAATTCTATTGTTGAAAAGACCAAATTGTTCTTCCTTAAGATTTCCAATCCTGCCATTCTCCATAAATACTTACTCTTTTATCAGCCATGTTGTTTGTCACTGGTGCCGGCATCGCAATGGTGGGCATGGCGATGTCCTACCGTAGGACATGTAGGATTTGGGCGGAGCATTTCCGAAAAGGAAGTGTCACTTATGTAAATAAGGCAAGATTTGAAAATGCAAAATGGTCTCCGATGACAAAATTCAATATGTTAATTGCCGTTTTTGAAAGTAGAGGAGGATGAGTGGTAATGCGATGAAAAGTGGGAATGATTATTAGTATTTTTCCTAATTTTTTTAATTTCCAAATATTTAGAAAAGGAGTACAATTTGCTTATAAAAAAAGAACATCCGAACAATCTTGAACTACCTGCCTAAATTGTTTTAACATTAGTAATGTCCAAAGTGCAATCTAATCCGACAAGTTTGTTGGCCCTATAGCGGAAGGAGTCTATTGTCTTTCACAAGGTCATGAGTTCAATTCACATTGCGAATGAATTGGCAATGTGAAGACCATTTATAGATGGAAGTTAATTTATAAATCATTCAATGTGGCCTCTCCCAATCAATAATGAATTCCTCATTAGTATTGACTACGTTTGATCATATGGATTTTTAACTAGATAGAACTGGATAAAATAAGATGTTAAATTCAGAAGTTTTGCTATATCATATACATTGTTTAGTGATTACATGAATAGAATTGGATAAAATAAGATATGAAATTCAGGAGTTAGACAACCTTTTCTTTACCTAATCAGAAAAAGAAGACCAAGGGGATTCCTCCCTTTGAATAGAATAGTATTCTTCTTCAACTTGACTAATCGGAAAGAAGTTTAGTCAAGAGCTATTTTAATTTTCCAACTTGAATTGAACGTTGAAAGCTTCCAAGTGACTTTTGAAATGTTTGAGAGTACCCAATTCACTGACTTGGCTCTCCTACTAAATGCAACAAAATCAGGTGATTGCGGTGTCGAAGGAAATATGGCACGACCCATCACAACCATGCGACAAGTTTAGATCATAAACATGACTCGAACAGGTCCAAAATCAACAAGGAAAATACCTGTTCACCAGCTCGAACATGTAATCTAGAGGGTCAATTCCCTTGGACCGTTCATCAGATTCGAGCATTGACAAATTGCAGAGTTTCGTCTTGGTGAGAAGAGTGGTTGCACGTCCTCAGTTTCGGCAAAATCGTTGAGAATTTGCCGGCTTAGAGAGAACGCAAAGTTACTTCAAGTACTGAATTTTAAACTTTGATGCTTGAAACTCGAACGAAAATGGTAATGAATACTTCCCAGAGCGGCGATAGAGCTTCCCCATGGAAGACCAACAGTTCCTGCTCCGACTTTTCCATCTCTCCGGCGGTGGTGTACGTGAACAGAGTTTCTGCTGAGGGAGCAGGTCACGTTTATGTAAAGGAGCAAAACTTGAGCTGATATAAAATTGGGTTCAACTGGCCGGTGGCTTGTCGGGTTTTCGAAAGGCCCAAACGACGAAATCTGGTAACAAATTTACGTTCGATAACGGGAAAACCACAATCCATTGTTTTGGATGAGTGAAGACGAATGAGGGCAGATAAGAGAACACTTGCAGAGCCCCAGTTACGAATGAAATAGAGTTGCAAAACCAGTCTTAAGTTATCTTTCTCCAACAGAGCCTGTTTCGCAATCAGCTTTGCATGTTGGACATGGATCAACCCAACAGGCCGAACTTGGAACGATCAGGCAAAGCTTTCTCAGTTACGATGAGCAGCTCATCACTCCAATTCATTTGAACGGAACTCAACCGGTCTTCACTCAACTGTGGGTGCTCAAGTACAAAACTGATCCGAAAGCTTCGAACAGAAAGCAGAAGTCATAGGGGCCACAGCCACTCGAAATGCTCTACCATAGTGTAAAGCATACGGTCCAATAGCATAGTTAGAAATATACATTATATAATTTCACTTTTTTTTTTTGTTAAGAATTTAGAGAAATCTATAACGCCAGATGCACCAAACACAAGGTTAGGCTCCACTCCCCCATCACCAGTAATCCCATATAGACACTTCCTCTATAAGCTATCCTCCCAGCAAGACAGGAGATAAATACTTCCTATTCGAAATTACAAATTCCTATAATACATTTGTAATTCCTGTACAAATGTTAATTACAAGGTGTCATCCTAAAGAACAGATCACCAAGAGTCAACCAGGTTAGATGCTACCTAGAGAAGAGTTTGATCAGATAATTACCAAAGCTCTTCCTAGATGAAGGGATCAAGTGGCTACAGAAGGAAAACATTTGATGCTGATAGAAGCTTAAAAAATAAATGTAGCCACCAAGAACTATGGTATATATAATTTGCTTTATGGATGAACCCGCCATCCAGGAATTCCACAGTGATATCCTCAACAACAGCAGCTTGCTCTCCACGTTCTCATCTCCATTACAGTTGACTCTGGAGTATGTACAACAGATTAATGACAACTCACACAAACGCGGAAACGTACCTGGACCATCATAGCACACCATTCATGAATTCTATTTACACAGTATTCAAAAGTAGGCAAACATCTAGTCTGTCTTAGCTCAAAAGGTGACCTCAGTCAGAACAAATCTATTTAAATGCTCCACTATTTATTGTCCTGGTAAAAATCCTTACCAGAGGCAATGTTTTGCAAAGAGGAAGAATCCGAACTCTAACTTCAGAGAAGCATCTTGTGCAGCATGCAAAGCATAAACAACAGCCATGTCAATCGGTCCAAATCTTTTGCAATTCAACCTAAATAATCAACAGTATTCTGTAAGAATCCCCACATGGGCTTTGAAAAAAAATACTTTTACCAAGATAAACAAGTTAAAGTGCATGACGGAAAATCTGCTCTACCAAAATATGAGAGTATTTTACAAACAATTTAATGAAAATTGTAGCGTACATAAGACAAAAACATCACTACAGGTTCAAGAAAGGAGAGTACCTA
This sequence comes from Eucalyptus cloeziana, assembly GCA_014182715.1. Taxonomy (NCBI): domain Eukaryota; kingdom Viridiplantae; phylum Streptophyta; class Magnoliopsida; order Myrtales; family Myrtaceae; genus Eucalyptus; species Eucalyptus cloeziana. The sequence goes on along the minus strand of CM024636.1, from coordinate 21,839,012 downwards.
ACTTGTCTTCATTATGGACTCACCATAAGGAGCAACAGATTGTAAAGCAAGGTCAAAAGCCAACAGTGATTAATTAGGGAGCTGCGCAAATGTTCCCTGGTTGGGGCTGCAGCCACCGACCCTCATACTTTTGTAGACTGCATATGCAGAATCTGGTTTTCCTGACAAACTGTATCCCCGAATAAGAGCATTATACGTGAAGACATTTGGTTCAAGGCCATTAAGGCGTATTTCATCATACATTTTCCCAGCTTGTTCTACCATTCCAGCAATCCCTAGATTGAGTATCAAGGAATTATATGTGTAGAGGTCGGGACGTAAACCTTTATTCTGCATCTCTTCAAAAAAAGAGAGAGCTTCATTTATTCTACGTGATCTGCCGAGACCATCAATTATAAGATTATATGCAATTAAGTCAGGATCAAGGCCAGTTAGTTTCAGCTCATTAAAATACTGCAGAGCATCATCCACTCTGCCCACCATACAGAGGCAATCTACAATAATGGTGTATGACCTCAAATCAGGCCTTATTCCCTCCTTGACCATCCTTCTAAATAGAAGAGATGCATTTTCCACATCTCCCATCTTCCCATACCCATTAATCAGTATGTTGTATATTGCACAATTAGGCCTGCAGCCATAGTCCCCCATCTCTTCAAAGATCTTCTTTGCTTCCTCCAGTCTTCCTGACTTAAAGAGACCATCTATGAGAGGGCCATATGTACAGGGAGTGGGTCTAAAATCTCCACTTACCAGATGGTAGTACAAGTCCACGGCTTTATCCAAGTCATTTGACTTCACAAGACTGGAGATGAATATATTGTGAGTCACTGTGTTAGGCTTGCAGCCCTTCCAGTGCATCTCCTCATACAATAAAAAAAGTTCCTTGAGTTTCCGAGACTTTCCAAGGATGTTGAGTAGAAGGTTGTATGTAAAAATATCTGGTGCACAACCTGCAGTCTTCATATCATTGAAAACATCCCATGCCTTTTCCATCTGATGGATGTCAATAAGCCCATTAATCAAAGAATTGTATGTTTCTACTGTTAAAATTACCCCTAGGTCCTTGGTAAATTTTTCAAATATGGCATATGCATTAAGGGCTTTCTTATGCTTACATAACATTCTGACCAGAGGTATCAACACAGAGTCATCTCGGCATATCCTATTACACACCAACTCTTCAGCAAATACAACTGCTTTGGATATGCCTGCTGCACTTAAAACACCAGACATTAAATCTTGCCAAAAGGCCCCATCAACGCAGACCCTGTCCTGATTGACAAAATTGTCTGCAATCTTAACAGCATCCTCAACCCTACCATCTTTCACAATGCCAGGAAGGAGGGTGCATATAGTTACATGGTCAGGATAGAGTGATTTCTTCATCTGAGAAAAGAACCAGAATGCACGATGGACACTGTTAATCTTAATTAAACCAAAGATGATAGTGTTGTAAGTCAAAGCATCAGGACAACATCCCAGCTCTGCCATGTTGTACATCATAGTAATGGCCAGATCACCTCATCGTTCTTGCAAAGGCAATCAAACACTGTGTTAAAAGTTATTGTGTTTGGTGAGCACCCTTTCCTGGTCATACTTTCAAAAAGTTCAAGGACCTTCTGCACTTGACCATCTTTCCCCAACCCAGCAAGCAATGTGTTGTATGTCACAGTGGTAGGGACAAGCCTCATGATGGTCATCCTATGAAACATTTTCCATGCCTCATCCCGCCGACCGTCCTTGAAAAGTGCGTCAATTAAACAGTTGATGTTGACCACATCTGGTTCACAACCACTCTCGATCATCTCTGAAAGCAACTTAATGGCTTCATCTACTTGCCCCACCTTAATATAGCACTTCATCATCATGTTATAGGTTATAGAATCTGGGGCAAGTCCACTATTTCTGAGACCATAAAAGATTTCTTTTGCTTCACCAATTTTCCAACTTCTGCAAGACTATACAAAGACACATTAACCGCAACAAGATTGGGAATGATGCCCCTTTCTTTCATATTATTAAATGTCTCAAGAGCACTTGTACAATCTCCTTTTTTTCCATAGTAGTCGATGAAAAGGATGTATGTATAAGCAGTTGGCTTTACACCCAAAGACTCCATACTTGCCAAAAATTCCTAACGCATCATTCAGTCTATTTACACTGAGGAGGCCACATATCAATGTGTTATATGTATGCAGATTAGGCAAGATTCTTTGCTTCTTCATGACATCCAAAGTGGCAAATGCTTCATCCACATTGCCAGCCTTACAAAATGCATTAACAAGAATTGTGTAAATAACAACATCAGGATCATAACCATCATTTTCCATTTCATTCCAGAATTGCCTCACTGATTCTACATCACCCCGGTCACTAAATTTGTCTAGCAAAGTAATATAAGCTACTCTATCAGGCTTGTGGCTGCTATTTTTCATTTTGAAGAATAACTCTTTGGCATCGTTGAGTTTTCCTGCATTACATAGAGCATCAATAAGCACAGTGCAAGTAACCACATCAGGCCCACATCCCTCACTGTCCATTCGCTTCAGTATTTCATGTGCCTCATCTATTTTACCGGCCCTTCCCAATACTCTGATGCATATAGTAAAGGTGTATATGTTTGGCTTCAGTCCCAGATTCTCCATCTCCTTCAAAAGACTCATGACCATTTCAGTGTTCCTTCGCTTTCCCAGAGCTACCATGATTGCCGAATAAGTCTTCATGCTAGGCTTCAGCCCTTCTGAAACCATCCTTCGATACACCTCCAAAGCTTCATTACAAAAACCAGACTGAAGCAGCAGGTGTATCAAGCCATTGTACGAATACGCATTCAAGACAAAACCAGCTTTTCTCATCTTTTCAAGTGCATACGGCGCTTGCCGAATGCCGCCTCTTATGTACAAACTCTTAAAGATAGTCAAGTAAGTGCTCAAATTCCGGTAGATTATTTGCTTTTGCATCATATCGAACACAAACACCATTTCTTCCACTTTCCTGTGGACCCTGAGGATTTCAAGCATGCAATTGCAAGTCTCAGTGGTATGAACGACCCGCTGGGGCGAGTCGGCAACTGAATTGAAGTACGCAAAAGCCTGCTCGGGGCTCGAGCTCATCTTCAGTACATCAAGAACTTCTTCAGGACACAAGGACCCTCTTTGCTGCCCCTTCGCAAAGATCCCATCTTTCGAACAATTAACAACAACCGCACCGAACCCACCTCGTTTTCTACGGTTCCCGTTCGATTTTCCAATAGACCAGCGCTTGGGAGCTCTCAAATCCCCAGATACCGACGCTTCCGCTGACCCAAAGATACTCCTCACAGGAAGTAAACCACAGTCGGACGCAGCTGGGCCGAACCCAATACTCACACAGCAAGAAGCAAAAGGGCAGACTGTCAAAACAGCCATGGGGCGAGGAGGGAAGATAAAAAGACCCGGTGGCTATGCACAGCAGGTGAAATCAGAGCCGAGGCGCGTTTCCGCGCGACAACACAAGTGGGTCGAACCGCTCGCCACGAAAGAAGGCACCGCGAGAACACGCATGGCATGCGAAGTCACGACATTCCATTCAGAAAGATAGAGAGAGAGCTTGCTTATCTGGAATGGAACGCAGACTTATGGATGCTCGACCAGAAGTCTTTCCTTCTTTCGTCGTCCTCACCTCGTGGATTCGTCCATGAGAGATGAAGAGATTAGAGGGGGCGGTGGATATTTTCGAATTTGTAGCTTCTATATGGTCCACTGGTGGGGCTTGGAGGCTAAGTTCATTTTCCTATCCTTGTCCGTGAATGGGAGCATCAGGGTCATCGAGTGCATTTTGGACAACTTCAAGACAATGTTAAAAAAATATATCATCAAAAACCTTTTTTGATAAACTTTTTGTTATAAATGCTTATTACAAAGTAATTTTTAAATTTTAAAAAATAAGATCAGGAAAAAAAAAAAAAAAATCGAGCGATGCTGACTTGTCGCGACCCTAGGCAACAGACGGACAAGGTCATGCGATCCCATCTACCCGAGTCCCACTGGCCCTAGACAACGCAACTCCATAATGCTTTCCTTGTGGGAGTAAAATTGTAATTTACATAGTTTAATGAGGATAAAATTAAAAGAAGAAAGATAAATTATTAGCTCGAAATTGCATTCTCAGGAAATGATAAAAGCTCACCACAAGGGAGAATTTGCGTGGGCTTTGACGTTTGGAAATCAAAAATCCACATCAAAGGTTCTTGAGACAAAGTTAATAAGCACTAAATATTTGGCTCACGGGTCTTTGGAGTTGAGGTGATTGGTTCTACCTTGCAACCTGGAATCAAATCAGTCCCTCATTTGTAGAACTGGAAATCAACCTGCTCAATCCAAGTCAATAATAAAACTAAGGAGTCCTCTTTTAGTTTTGTTTCTACTATTCCTTACGAGTGGAATCTTCCAACATTGAAAGAATAATAAGGGCATTATGTTTAGTTTATTTGTCAAATAAGGATGCGTTTGGTAATGATTCTGTTTTCGAAAATAGATTCTGATCAGAAATTATTATTTTTTATTTTGTTCTCGGGAACAATTTCTAAACATTTTAAGTTGTTTGGAAGCGTCCAAAATTTCGATTTTGGAATAAAATTGCGTTTGGTACTTATCTTTCATTGATTCTGTTCCAAATCAATTTCTTTTAATTTTTAAATAATTTTTTTCTTTTTTTCTTTTCTTTTTCCTTTTTTTTTCTCATATTCTTCTTCTTCTTCTTCTTCTTCTTGTGGCCGGTCGTCGGACTAGCGACTGGCCAGATGAGGGCCGGCAACCTCACTGGAGCATCGCCAGCCCTTGGCAAGGCTGGCCCTTGTCAACCGAGCCTTGTCAGTAGCTAGGCGAGGCCCGCCTGGCCACTGGCGAGGCTAGGCGAGGACTGCCTCGCCAATGGCTGGGCTTGCCTCCGGCGAGCTCGCCGGACAAATTGCCGGCGACTGGCGACGGTAGACGGCAACGGACAACAACCGCAAGATGGCGGTCGATGAAGAAGAAGAAGAGTTGGTTTTGATTCTTTTTTTGTTCCGGAACAAGAATCAATTTTTTTTTTATTTATTCTTGATTCTACTCCAAATATGTTCTCGGGAACAAAATTTTTACCAAACGCGATTCTGTTCCCAAACTAATCCCGAGAACAAAACATCATAATCAGACACTATTTGGATGGTTACCAAACAGTGCCTAAATGTTTACATGATCGAGGGTTTGATGCTAATTGATGATCGACTAATCTTTCATTGGATTTTGTAGTCATTACTTTATTACATGCCATCATATCAACATATGTTAAATAATAAAATATATATGGACAAACAAAATTATGGAGGAATGCATAGGGTTTACTTATATATATTACATATGAAAGTCATTACTCTATTTCAATGAAAATTGAAACATACATTACCAATATAGGGTTTGCTTCAAAAAAAAAAAAAAAAAGATTAAGTAATTTGGGTCGACGGTTCCTTACATAGAATTGGAAGCTAGATCAGTTATTATCAAGAATTGAACAAATTACTCAAGAAACCATCCAGAATTGTCCTGTCCAACTCTCAAATTGGGCTGGACTGATGCACACCCCTTTTGCAGGCCCGAAGTTGCATGTAAATGCTGAACCTAAACTTAACTAAAATCTCAATTCGTGTTGTTATTTTATTGCAAAATATCTTGTGAAGTGAATGCAATGTTTTTAATTGTTTTGGTAAGAAGGAAGCAGCGTAACATTACGGATCCACCATTGAAATGCCGAGGGCAAGGTATTCCTGGACTAGCTTCTAAAATAAGAAGCATGAATCCTGGCGGAGCAGGCCGAAACAATTGATACTCCTGCATCATGGACGTGAGCCATGATGGCACGTGCTTCTCCCGTGAGGGGTATTTGTTGAGGAAATGCTATTCAAGTTCAGTCAATTAGATTTTTTTTTTTTTGGGGGTCTGTCGTTTTTCTTAACGAGATGAAGGCGCATGCTTGGATTTGATTACGTCCACATAAACAAATTTTTTTATTTTAATATAATTTAATGAAAAACCCCAAATTATGATTAGTAACAAATTTATCCCAAATAAAACCTGGATAAAACAGAACTCCAAATTGATATACTTAAAGGCAAATTCACCCTCCATTAATTTCTGTTAAATTTAACAGTCAAATTACTGAGTTGGATGATGATATGTGACATTTGTCGAGTAGAGTTTCATCCTCCATTTATCATATATATACTAATTTATGATTTTTCATGATATTAATCAAAGTTAAAGTAAAATTTATTATAAATTATCAAAAAATTAATTTAAAATAATTTATCATAAATGTATCACTTTAAAAATCAAAAAAATTAACTTGAGATAAATTTGTCGCAAATACTAATCCTTTTATTCTTTTTATTTTTAAAAAGAAAAACTGTTTTTCAGGTTATGACACAAATTCGAGTTATTTCGATACACTGAGAAAAAGTTCGCTCCCGTGACTGCTGCACGACATTTCTCCATGCCTTATGCTTTCTTTGTTTGTCACGAAGAAACTTAGGCTCGTATTCGAGCAATAAGTTTCGAGCTTAATGAATAGCACATGTCTACATAAATTTCAGGAAATAAACAGAGCGAAGTCATATGAAGGTTTTATTTCTTATCGAGTATGTATCCTTCTTGACGCGCAAATATACAGTCACGGCTCCGTCAATGTAAGCTTGTATCCCCCCAACGAAAAGAAAGGAAAGAAGATACAGCCTCACTGATTCGCTAGAATTACTTTCACTTTCGTGGGTGAGCATCCGCCGGCGGAGGCGGAGGCGGAGGCGGAGGCGGCGGCCTCTCGGCGACGCTATCGGCCACTATCACCACTTCGCGAGCCTTGTGCCTCCGGTCAGCATAGACCGTGTAGAGTCCAACGGCGGAGACCAGGAGCAAGCCGCCGAGGAGCATGGTGGTCGTGTTGTACGGGAAGTTCTTGCCGCTCCGCTGCCTCCACGAGTCGGCCGTGTCGCCCACCCTCACTTTGTGCGTGTCCGCCGCTCTCCTCCAGTAGGTCTCTCCGGCCATCTCTCTCTCTCTCTCTCTTCTCAAGTTTGTGAACTCTTCTTCGCCGGAAAGTGAATTTATGAAGTCCGGTGCGATCGGCGAATGCCCAGAGGAGCGGCCACGTTGATGGAGTAGGGAGGCGAGAGGACTGGCGTTGAGGAACACGTAGCAATTCCCATGCGCCTAGCTGTCGGTCCACCACATACATATTATGTTATCTGAATAGGATTAGGACAAACTCGAATTCTATAATTCGGGATAAAAATTTTAATTTCATGTCGTGTCGTACATATATATTAGAGTTAATATCACGAAATTTCCCAAACGTGACAAATTTATTCCAAATTAATTTATTTTGACCAACAAAAACGCAAATCGATATATCTGTGACAAATTTATCCTCAATTAATTTTCATTAATTTTACCATCAAATTATTGAATTGAATGATATATGACAATTAATGGGTGTACCAATTTGGGGTTTTACCTTTCATATACCAATTTATGATTTTTTTGTGGTATTAATCTAATTTAACAGAAACTAACAGAAGTAAATTGTTATAAATATACCAATTTGAGATTTTTAGTAATCGAAAATTTAATTTTAGATAAATTTGAGACAAGTGTATCAATTTAAGATTTTCAGTAATCAGAAAATTAATTTAGAATAAATTTATCACGTATACCAATTTTGAGAATTTTTTTGGTGGCATTAATCCTATATATCATGTCATTTAAATAGGATTAAAACAAATTTGAACTTTATAATTCTGTAACGAGATGAAATTGTATCATTGCCTCGTGTTGTGTCAGGTCGAATTTTTTGAGTGTATTATGTAGTAGATATATATACATACACATATACGTTATGTATTGTTGGGGGTAACTGCATAAAGATCGAGTAACAAAATGAGAAAAGAGGAGAGGATAAAGAAAGGAAGATGTTCAACCACAAAATCAGTGATGTCCAACTGGCAGAGCCCCTGCCTTCGCTCTCCCATGGGCCCTCCCCTTCAGGCCCGACCCAAATCGGATCCTCCGGCCAATGATCCAGCAGATGTTGCAACATGTTCCGGGAGCTCCGCTTGCCGTCCCGTCCGGTCCCGTCACCGACCATCGGCCAGCAATGACGGTCCGGCGGACTATCCGCCTCACCTCTTACCCAAACATCTAGTCTGTTCACCGCTCAGCGACGCTGGTCTACGTGTAGGGTTGTCTCTACGCCATGAAGTCTCATTTCAACCAATCGCATTCAAACGCATTTTGTAGTATTTTCTAGGCAAAATATCAAATCCCACAAACATTTCAAATGTTTTTGATGAATGACCGAATTTTATTGTCTTGCAACCCTATGGTTCACCAATTCTTGACATAGTAGAAACGGATAGATACGAGAAAAACTCGCAAATACACGATTGAAGTGTGAACGCACAGAGCGCGTAGAAAGAAATGTCTCGATTTTATGTTATCTCTAAAAAGAGACAAACTTACTTGCATAATAGTGTATGCTTATATGCAACAAATCCTACCATAGAACACATCTACTTTTGATCTGCTACAAATTAAGTTTGCTTTGCCGATTTCCGGCATATACATGTAATAAAAGAATTCATCTATAGCAAAAACAAATTTCTTAACATTCAGCTAACGATTTCAATAAGAAACTTTGAGGTGAAATTCGTGCAATTCTTTGAGATGACTGTTGTGACGGCGATCTTCACCGTAATCTAAGAATTCAAAAGTTCGTTTGTCATCACGATCCACTGTAAGAGGTCTACCAATTGTTGGCCCTAGGCTCGATTCCACCGCGGTACCACTTTGTTGTCCCCACTTGCTTCTCTTTAGCTCTAGGACACCAAGTCGAGGGAAAAGCACCCAAAAAAAAAGAGTCTTAAATCTATTGTATTAGTACCAATTTAGTCCTAAATCTTTTCACATTTTCAATTTGTTGTCCTCACTCGAGCTTCTCTCTAGATCTATGACACCAAGTCGAGAGAAAAGTATAAAAAAAGTATTAAATTTATTATATTAATACCAATTCAATCCTATATATTTTCACCATTTTTAATTTGTTGTCCCCACTCGGGTTTCTCTCTAGCTCCAGGACACCAAGTCGATTTGCAATCGCGTCCCTAGTCTGATGCATCCCACCAAGTTGCCACTCCAGGTTCTACTGACGAACAGCTTTCCACAAAGCCTAAAAGCCCCCTAATCTTCGTTAGCGAGATGGTTGCTGTCATCGAGTCTCAACTCATAATCACGTGCCCTTGGAGCGCACAGAGATGAACCCTCAATAATAATTTCTGACTTTTGATAAACTGAATTTACAAGTGCCACGAATGAAATATCTATAACCAAAAGCCCTTCCATAAAAAAACCAAACTAGGAGACAACTACGTAGAGATAACTTAGGAAAATCTGAAACTACTATCTATAATCTAATCTGATAGAATCTAATTTAATATTCCCTGAAAAGCAAACAAAATTATCAAGTATTTTAATTTAATCCCTAAAGTCAAACCAATAAAGAAATAAAACATCAAACCCAAAAAACATCAAATTCTATTAACTAAAAGATGTAAATCCAATCCGCATGTACCCCGCATCAGGACCTATTATCGGGAATTTGTAGAAGGAATTGCATCTTTGTCAATGACTTTGATGTCATGCGGAAGAACATCGAATCCATAGTTAGCAATACACCACTACCCAAGAACTTTGATATTGCTAAATCAATCACGCATAAAAATATTGTGAAAATTTCACGAAAAGGACAATTATTCCTGGACATTCTTTCAATTTGGTGGGCTCTATCTATCGTCGCATTCGGAGAACATTGCTCAATATTTTTGTCCTACATTTTGTGGTAACAATTTCTCTGCATGGTGGCCCGGCTAGGATATCAGATAAAGCAGCCATGCCCCTGTACTTCACCATTCTCTGGGAAAAGCAAAAGAAGCTCCTCTCTCTCTCTCTCTCACTCTCTCTCTCTCTCTCTCTCTATCAATGCCAATCCCCCGCAGAGACGACACTGGACGAGACGTTTGCATGTGCTCCGAATTGTGAACTTCGAAGTTAAGCTGCCTAGTTGCTTTCAGATGAAAGGCCCCTCACAGCTCACATAATACCTCTGCATGCGTGCATGCATGGCGCTTGTGCTTTTGTTAACTTATAAGTGTCGAAGAATGTCTGAAGGGTTGACCTGACGATGCAGGTAAACAGAGGCGCTGCCCTCCAGGACAAAAGAAGGAACTGAAAAAGAGGAGTGGTCGTGATCTCCGCCAGCGTAGAGGATCGCTGAGCGTGCGAAATTGCTGCAGAAGACGAGGGCATCCAACGTTGCAGATGGTCGAATGTGTACTCACGGTCGCACGTCTTGTGACCTGAGTTAGGAATGGGAATTGATCAGGAGAGGTTTAGCAGCTAATCTTTAGGGTTTGGGCAGCAGCCTGATCTGAACTAAGAGTGGAGCTAAAGCCAAACGCCCACTTGGATATCACCGAAAGCTGCAAAATGATAGTGTTAGGACTTGTACTTTGCACCGAGGAGGATAATTTGGCTATGTAGTAAGTTCAATATACTATGTTTATATGTATTTGGACAAGGCAATATGAAAAAAAAAAAAAGAAACAAAAAAACAAAAAAAGGAGTCCTTAATCTGGGAAAGTGTCTCGTAATAGGACTTCAAATGTCATGTTCCAACGATGATGTTGGTGCTTTGCCGTTTGGAAAATTAGTATTTGTGAGTTCTAAATTTGAAATCAAGGAAAAGTTAAATGTTGTGGGACCTGGAATGAACATGCAAGAGAATATCCATAACTATTGTTTATTAATGATTGTTAGAATTTTTAAATAATAAATTATGCATTTATCTAATAATTTAAATTTTTAAAATAATTGATAATAATCCCATCGAGTCTCATACGGTGTCAAGATTAAGATGCTTGAGTTCGAATCTTTCAAATTCTTATTCGCCTCCTCAAAGGAAATTGTTGGAATGTTTAAAAAATAAATCACGTCTTTATTTAAAAGATTAAATTTTTAGAACTATTGACGATGATCCTATCAAATCTCACAAAAATGATAATGATTGGACTTGTGAAGTATAAAGCGCCACGTCTAAATTCGTACATTCCATTAAAGATCTCTCATATATACAAATGCAAAACATCGAGCTCTCGTACTCAGCCCTCGAGGGCCTTTCCAGATTAGCCCTGAACATCCTATTAAAATCTTTTTCAACTTCCATTTTTGGCCGGTCTAGATGGGCAAAAATTTCTTGCCCAAAACCCCGGCAAATCGGTCGATGATTCTCAATCTCTTGCACCGCATCCGCGTCGGAAACGTTCGAGGAAATCGACGAAGCAACTTCGCGGAAAAGAAACGAATCTTCTCCCCCGTGTAGTTGGCCAACAGGATACTTTGCTGAACAGTGCAAACTCCATGTGGCCACCACCATCTAACACACGATCTCTCTCGTTTCTCTTTGCTGCAACAGTGCGATCTGTCCGCGGAATCGGAGAAAACGGATGTTGGGGGCGAGTGGTTAGTGCAATCATGTCGACCCTTTTAAGAGCATAGGACCTGGAGAGAGCATCCAGCTGCTGTCGTCCCAGGACATACACGTATGCCCTTAAAGAAAAAACATTCTTTTTTTAGGAAATTAGGGTTTCGGGCGTGATGGGAACTGACATGATGGTCCCCGGCACGACATTATGGCCGGAGCAAAAGAGCCGGATCGTCCACATAAGATGGGGGGCATCATGAGCTTGGGGAGGGGGGCCACCCGTTTTTTTCGTCGTGGCCATCATTTATTTATGATGGTTTAGCCCCCCCACGCCTGAGTCTCGATGATGATTGCGATTTAGAACCACACATGGGGCTCGGCTTTTTGCTGTGATTGCGGGCAATCCCTTTCCTGGGGTTTTAAACTGGGGGAGGCTCGATTAGGTAACGGGATGGACCAAAATAAGATATGGATTTTCTAGGGGGAATAGGCTAGGGACCGGGGGCATGAAGACGAAGAACTCGAGCTCGACAAAGACTGTCTAGTAATGACTGGGAACGGACTCTATTACATTCTTCATGCCTTTATGCTGGACCATGTAGATTAACATCATCTCAATAATTAATTAGGTTGTCGCATTGTGAATCTAGTGATCGGCGATGAAGATGGGGTTGGTCCACATTATTTATAGACCATACAATATTTTTTTTCTATAATTTACATGTTTAGGCGGACTTATCTCTCGGCCTAGTGATGAGGAAGGAACAGATGATTTGGAGATTTTCCAAATCCTATAATCTTTTGCTATGTCTTAGTGGAAGACTTTCATTGAACTTGAACAAATAGAAAACTAATTATGTACCCTATCACTTTCTTCTTCTTTTTTACCTTATTGGGATAAGGTTGATGAGTGGGGATCTCATGCTAGCGACTCTCTTTGGACATTACTATGGAGTTCTCACAACCATTACAAAATGTTTAGATGAGCAATACTATTCGGTGCTTTTTATGATTTGAAGATCCGAGGTCGGTAAACCCGTCACCATAGTCTCACAGTGATGTGATGGGCTTGCAAGTCCCTCCACACGAGACATGCTGCAACTAACAATATGGCAATAGCCGTTAGAGGTTCACTCCGAAGTAAATCGAAGCTGTGATTTCATAGAGGACAGATTACTCATTTATTACTAGGCTAACCATCTCTTCAGGTACAATCAAATATGAAACATGACTAATTTCATAGTCACCTCCGAGACATTTATTACTTGAAACTTTTTTTTTTGTCAGTCCTACTCTATTCCTATTCTAACTCTCACTCTCAGACTTTTGTCCCGCATCTTTAAAAGGTGTGAGAGTCAAAACCCGCTCTTGAAACTATATCGTCCGCACCTCAATCTCCCCTGAAAAGATGGGCAAACCCCAGTGGTTTATTACTTGAAACTTGACTGATTGATCATCGATCCACGAAAAACTAAATACATAATGGATAAGATTAATGCCCGAGGAGAACGTAAAACTCGCTCACAAATAACGTCAACTTGCCACATTTAAGGTCGTTCTGGACTAAGGGACTCTATCTGATGTGGACAAGGATACTCACTGATGGAGGCTAATCAAACCTCGAGAGCCATTAAAACCTTGTTTTCTTGGTCTCCCTTTGGAGATGCCTACTTGTGGTCTTATGTAGTCTAACCTCCGTAGCCACCATATTAATTAAGAAAATGTGAGTAATAATGAAGGATTTTGAATGTTTGAACTTTCACAATTGATGCATGAAATATCAGTATAGGAGAATTTCAAACAAGGAAAATGGTCGCAATGGCTGATGGCTTTAAATTGCATCAAATGACGTTAATTGAATAAACATTTAGAGACTTACTGAAAAAGATTTTGTTGAGGAGCACATCCGGAGCACTTGTTAAGAAATCAAATGAGGAAATATCATAAATTCTAATCACTTATTGTTCTCGTGATATGCACGATCAATGATTTGAAAATTGAGTATCTCCTTAATTATGCTTAATAGATGTCCCAGAGGCACTCGACGATGCAAAGCACGAAAATGATGAGAAATACTTCCCCACACACACAAGATGCAGCTCCGACGAAACTAAAACTCTCACCCTCCGTAGGTGTTTTGAGTCATTACCTCTCATTCTTTGGCAAGAAAAAGAAGAAAAATTAATTTGCTACTGCTCAGGTAAATGAAATTTGTTTTGCATAAAAGCTTTTGAAGCCGTGAAAAACTTCATCTAGCGCCCGTTTTGGTTACAATGATGGATAGATGGATTTCATGCTTATGATTCAATGCGTTTGATAGATAGATGATGGACCATCATGGAGAGATGGGGACAAAGTTAGGTCTATCAATAATCAGCTGTTATCGTTGAATTGATGGAAGGTTCCCACAAGAACTCAAAAAGGGACCATTTGGCATGTCCTAGTCTATATATTCTCGCCTTAATGTGCCGCCATGGCCGTCGGACGGCCTTTTCAGCCTTGTCGCGGGGCAAAATAAAGGAAAAGTTAGCGGGAAAATCAAGCGTCCGATGATATTCATTTTCGGTCCCACAACTCCCAATGGTTACCAATCGGTGACGATTTTAGGGAAACCCTTTCGGTTCAGGTTAAGAAAGCGATTGATTTAAACATTATCGATTGGTATCGGGAAGCCCACGTGACCATCATCGATCGCATTTTTATGAATACCTGTAGCCATGTTAATATGGAAGGTGACCACATTGTTAATTAAACAGATAAATGGGCGTGCATTTTACATGTTGATCCAATTAATCTCGATGTGATCTCTAGTGTAGTTGATATTTGCTTATTCTTGAGATCTCTTATCTAACGACTTGTTCGGCCATAAGCCAAGTTCCCACAAATAAGAAGTCAATTTCTCACTTTTTTGAGGATGAAAAATTTTGACTTGGGAACCACTCGACAAGCGCTCTTCAATCCACATGGATCTAACCTTTATAGAATATCTAAATATTAAACCACATTTTTATCTAACAATTTAAGCTTTTATAATAGTTAATAATGATCTTACAAAATTTCACATAATATTAGAACATGGGTCATAAGTTCAAATATTTCCAAGCCTCTATTTGCTTCTATAATTAAATATTTCCACACTTAGTTTTAAGATGTTACAAACCGCCCCTAATATGGTGCTAACGTCCTTATTAATTAGTGCATGCCCGCATGGCCTAGTCAATCCACTATTCACCTGGTGCATTCCACATTTTTTGCCATCATAAAGGCCAGTACTTAGCTGCATTTGATCTAAGCCCTCTCGACTTCACTCCCTATCCTCATCGAATAAGCTAATTAAAGCTTTGGTATGTAAACAAATTTCAGAGCAATCGGAGGAGATCTAACTTTGATACCATCTGTTACGACACCGGCCATTACCCTTATTATATGAGCTAAGCCACCAAAGGAATACTTAAGTTGTAGTCTCTTGCGTGAGTAATTTACTTAAGTATGACATCTCAAATCTCTCTTTCATCCAAAGTAGGATTTGGAGTGTTATAAACTCTCCACTTACAGCATTAATGTCCTTGCTAAAGTCAACCTAGAAAACCTTAGGATACACTCTATTTGATATGTGATTTGGGTCACTCCTTAATTATGACCATTCATCATATTTGAGATTTCAAGGAAAAGCCACACCTTATTTGTCCCTAACAATTAACTCCTGCCCTTATTTGGTCCGTTTTCGAATAAAACACATCTATTCAAGTGACGTTCGGTTCGATACTACATTGGCTTGTTTGGAATGAACAATGCCGCAAAGTTCACCATGGATGGAAGAAGGTTTGCTAAGTGATTCATTAGTAAAGATCCATCCTATGGTTATTGCCTCAATAGTTCTTTTAAAGTTTAGCATGCTGAGAGGGACCGGTCGTTAAAGTCGATGTTAGAGCCAGACTCCCCTCCGATAGGCACGTGGTTGTTAGATGAGCCCAGCCAACTCTACCTACTAGGATAAAGAGCGACCGTGCGATTGCCATGGGAAGAGCACTCAGACAAAGTACGGCTCGTGGTAAACTATGGGATAAGGAAGCCTGATCGAACTGATTGACACGTCCGATATGAGGGAAGTGTCAGCAGGAAACAGGAGCAAAGACCGGAGGTTGTCAATGCTCGAAATCAAGAGAGTTTATAACGCCTCGAGGCTCATATTGAATGCTGAAAATTTGAAGTCAAATGACCTCTTCGATAATTCATGAGTAAAGACTGGTTCCCAAATGATCGCCAATCGGCTCTATTCCTTTTTCAAATGACCAGTGAGATCCGAAGTGTCTCTGCTTTTCATTTCTTCGATCACGAAGGCGAAGAGATCGGATCCGAGGCAGGCACGTACAGGTCTAGTCAATGCCAAAGGTACGATCCTTCAATGTTTGAGGTCGCATCTACCCTGAAAATAAGGTGTCCCTCAATAAATTGTTCCTGGCCAGAACTTAATTTGCACGTTACTTGCTACTTGCTAGCCAGAAATCTGGCGTCATTTGCCTTATGCCAGTCCATCTACACCAATCAGTCAATTGCTGCTCGACAAACTCTGTAATTTCTTTTGCAATCTTGACATATTTTCATATGGATAGGCCACGTGACATCTTCTCAACAATACAGAAATTAATTGCTCGTGTACTATGTAGGTTTTTTTAAGGTTTGCAAGTATATGTTCTCATCAATAGCTTTTCGCAGATAATTTGAAGGCACATCTAATATCGAATCAAATGTATTATAAATAAATGAATATTATATACATATAATGGAATTGTTCTTGTCTTTTACAAAAAATTCTTAGGTTCTTTCAAGAAAAGTACATATTTAAAGGAAAAACTCTTAAAATAGCAATGTAAATATGAACAAGTAAATACGTTGGGAGAATTTATAAATGTAGTGAAATGGACTATGTATGACAACTGTATGATCAAGAGAATTCTTTAAATCCTCGTAAGAAAATTGAGGGAGTTTTTTTCTTTTTCAAAAGAAAATTTAAGAATTTTTCGAAGAAAAAGTGAAATATTAGAGGAAAATTCTTAACAATAAGTATTAAAATTGACTTATGAGAATGAGAAAACATTTTTGAAAAATTAAAAGAAATAAAATTTTAAAACACTAACATGGTTATAGGTGTTAGTAACTTAGTAGGTTAGGTATAATAAGCAATATCTAAAGAAGTAAATAGTAAAATAACTCTACGAATATGATAGTTTAATTATATCTATAATTTCGCATGTAATTCATTCTCTTATGCACGATATATGACGGGATAAAACTTAATGTTTTTTACTGTAAGCACAACAACTTATTATTTGCCATCTCATCATAATTAAATAACATTAATTATGACATAATATAATGTACCTAACCATATGTTTTATTTGACAAAATGACGTTGCGTTTCAGATTGGAATCTCTAGGTCCAACCCCCTCAATTCGAATACCAGTTCAACTTCTTCAAGAACTCACTTTATATCCATGCAATATGTAAATGGCACTTTCATAATAATACCAACCGTGTTTCCATAGTCATACTTATTAAATCATTGAAAAAATGATATAAATGATTAATGAATTTTTAATTTGTTGAATGTAATTCCTAAACTTTTAGTACATGTTCAATTTGGTCACTAAACTATATAAAGATATTCAATATTGTTCTTGAACTTGAGCTAATGGAATGATAACATTAGACTTTTTATATAGTTTAGGGACTAGATTGAAGATTTACTAAATTTCAAGAGTTGCATTAAACAAATTAAAAGTTCAAAGATCACATTTATGTTTGATCAAAATTCAAAAATCATTTATGTAATTATCTTCGAATTATTTGTATGCGAATAAAATGATGAGTTGGACCAATCTGACAAAATCGGTATTAAAGCTTGTCTAGCTATATGGGAATAGGAGCCTCCTCTTCTGCGATCGATTGTAATCGGCACATTGTCCATCCTTGCTTGCATTGGCAATTTCACTTGCTTAATAGATCTGTTTCAAGAAAAAAAAATTAAACAAAATTTTTTTGTCTCCAACCAAGAGGATCAAGGAAAGATCTGATCACATCAGTGAACAGCATAGTTTGGATTATCACGACCTACAAAAGGCACATCATTTCGAGTAGCTATTAACAAAAGCTTTTCCGACATTTATTACATTTTCAAATCGATGCTCCAATGGAAAGAATTAACTTTTCCATTTTCTTTCCCCCGGTTCCTCACGCAATCGATCGAATCCTTATGGATATTCCTTCAACTCGACACAGGTTGTCAAAAGGATCTCAAAGACCCACCAAAGCACGGGGAGCTAAGGATCCTTTGGAAAATGGAAATCTCAATGTCCATTCCACTGATGTGTAAAACAATCATCTTCCTTTGAATTATGATATCTCTCGATCTTTTTCCTTCGGAGCATCAATACTTTAATAGTGCTATAGCATGTCTCGGATTATCAATTGAAATGAACCCTTTTTTCACGAGGTCATTTGTGCTTATAAGGAATAAGTTACTTTCAAATGAGAGTGCATTGGAGTTCTTACTCTCTCTTGTACCTCAAGTCAAATGGGCGAGAACCCTTAAGACGGAGGATTCATTTTTAGCCCAAAAAATGAAATTGACCAATTTCATTTTTCCCCTCTCCACATGAAACGGTTGACTCGTTTTACAATCGGAGTCAAATTGCCCTTTCCCTGCCGGAATTAAGCCGAAAAAAAGTCAAAAGACAGGGCTGAGCTACGCGTCGCGTCGCACCACCACGGGACACGGCGAGGGCAGGGAGCCGAAATTCGGGGGGAGAGCGGAGGGCAAAAGGGTCCGCCGGGGCGGGGTTGGCGTGCATTAACGGCAATTTTTTAGCGCAAAAGCGAGGAGGGGAAGGAGGGGGAGAGGGGGGTGGGGGAGGAGAGGGGAAAGAAAAGTCGTCGTCCCCTGTCTCTGAGCCACCCTGTACTCTCTCTGTGCAGCTGTAACCTCTACTCTGCTTTACTTTTAGTCCACCCCTACACGCATCGCCATTACACACGCACTCGCTCCAGTCCCACTACACTTCACGCACTCGCAACAAGCACGTCCCAACAACGCCCCCACCCCCACCCCCCTTTTTTTCTCCCTCTCCTTCTCTCCCTCTCTGTTTTTCTCTGTTTCCTGCAGAATTCGGGGCCAGCGGGAAGAGGAGAGAGAGCCACCGAGGGGAGGGGACAGGAGTGGCAGGTGTCATCACGGTTCGCAACCCAGAGAGGGAGAGAGAGAGAGAGAGAGAGAGAGAACTGGGTGGTGGGTTTTAGAGAGAGAAGAGGGGGGTGAGAGTGGTGAGGAGGCATCGAGATTCGAGCCCGGTTGGGGGGAGTGAGGAGGAACGGGGGAAATCTTCGGGGGCGGATCAGGATGATTTAAAGCAAAGGCGGCGAGAATTTATGATTTCACTTCATCCGATTGAGACCTTTCTCTCTCTCTCTCTCTCTCCATATGACGCCATAGTTTCTCACCAACTTTTCTCTAGCGAATTTGCCCTTGGGTTGTTTCCTTTCCCATTTTCTCCCCAAAGGGTATACTTCTTTGTCCACATATTTCTGTTCATCATTGCTCCCTGCTGTGCATGTACGAACTCTCTCTCTCTCTCTCTCTCTCTCGCTCGCTAAGCCATTGATGTCTTGATACACTCGGCTCAACCGCCCTTCTTTGCTTGTCCTTCACTCCTCGCCTCCGCTTCCGACTTCTTTCCTTCTCCACTCTGAAAAAAAAAAAGATAAGGCGGTTTCTTGCTCTGCCCGTTCTTCCTCATAGCATTTTCCTTCTCCTGTGTCTTCTTTCTAGCGAACGAAAGTTCCTTCTCTCGCGTTCTCTACTTGGAATGGCGTCCGTTAGAGCATCATGAAGGTCTCGAGCCTGGTGGGACTGTCTCTGTGACGGGTTAGCTCGTTCAAGTAAGAATTTTTCTGTCTCTTTCCAACGAGCAAAGATAGTTCGTGGCACATAGCGTGTCCACCGTTTTCAGATTCCACTACTTTCCTCTGGCTCAGTGTCAGTTCTTCTCTAGGCTCGAAGCCCGCCATTTCTGCGTGACGAAAGAAATTTCTTTTTCTCGTGGCCATTTTCCGACAGGAAAAAAAGGGTTGCTCTGTTCCTCTGCGAAAGATTACGAAAAATGAAGTTCATGAAGTTGGGATCGAAGCCAGATGCGTTCCTTGCAGATGGAAAATCTGTCAGGTGAGATGAGAACGGTCCATTGTTTATTCTGTTCTGTGCCAGCCCTGTTTACGTTCCTGTCTCTGCGAGCATGATATGAGCTGTGCGTGTGTACTTTTTTGCGTTGTTTTCTTGTCTTAATATAACCCTTGATCGCCCTCGGTTTTTGTAATAACAAATTGCCCATGCACTTTCTGTGGGGGGCTTGTGGGTTCATATGGGCTCATTTGCATCTTCGTTCTTGCGGGGTATTTCAGTACTTGGGACAGCGCATCTCCTTTTGGGAGCGAGTATTCAATTTCCTGTATCAGCCTGGCAGTGATTCTCTGTCTGCTGATTTTTATGGGGGTGAAATGCCTCCGCAGGGAAGAATTTGGCTGTAAACTACGAGGTCGAGGTAATAATTGGACAGAAGCTGTGCAAATTTATGATTAAGTATTGTGTTGTATTATATATATATATAGAAGAGAGAAGAAAAGGTTGCTTTTCTTTCCTGGACAATGTGGGGATCTGGTGCTCTTGAGGTTGTGGTCCAGCTTTTGGACTTACCTTTTTATGAGTTAGTGGTCCAAACGGGGGGAAAAAGTCACATGGGGTGGCCAAGCCCTTTAATCATCAGAAAGAGTAATTCTTTTATCTTTGGAGAATAATGAGCTATGATTCTAACACGAGGTCGAGGCCTTTTGCTCTCAATCATTATGGATGAGCTTTAGTAGGAACCACTATTTGCTTTGAATCTCACATATGTTTAGAGCGGAAAGGGGAAGATATTTAATGGGGTTGTTTTGCTGTCCTCCTTCATTTGACTGTCTCGAAAGGGAAATACTTGACGGTAAGTAAACACGTGGTTCCACTAGCAAGAGGAATTGTGACCCAGAGGTACCTCAGTTTGGTGGCGGTTTCTCTCGAATTATGGCAATAAAGTGTGTGACTATTCGAATTGGAATGATTTGGAAATGAGACGCAACGCATTACCCAGAGGCGCAGAGTTGCAAAGGTCAACTGAAACGCGAGTACTGTCTATGCTTGGACGGGCCATGAGAAATAAGAACGCAACAAAATGTGTAATGGGTAATCCAATCTCACACTAAGATAAAAACATACCGGTTCACTTATATTGTTTTGTGACTAGCAAGATCCATTGACTAAATATCTGAATCAAGCCTCAGTATGTGATCACTAATAGAGATCCAGATATTCCCAATAAACACTTATCTTATATGAGTTGTAAATGTGAAATAAGCAGATATTTTCTTCGTCAATTGCCTTTCCTATGTATATATTGGACAGTGCTCATTAGAAAGATATGTTTCTTCCTTCATCCTAATGGCATCAATGTTGTGGTCAACCTTCTAGCTGATTGTTGGACTTTTAGTTGCTGCTTTTGTTACTATGAAGCTGATTTCCATTACAATTTAATTCATTAACATTCTTTGTTGGCTAAGCATTGTAAATGTACTGATTTAGGTATATATCTGCGGAACTGGCGACAGACATTGCCATATGTGTTGGTGAGGTCAAGTTCTACCTTCATAAGGTAAGGAAACACATCTTTCGATGCTGCCTCTAGTGTGCTGGAGAATGTTGTCTCGGCATTTATTTTTCTCCCCTGTATGCAGGACTAGTTTATTTTGACATTACACTGCCTCATCACAATTTGATGCTTATTTTTGCATTTGATGTGTAAGAACATGTAATTGTGAAAGCTACCATAGACATCCGCAATTACCGATAGGATTTTAAGTGCGTGAATTTGTCTATCTTATTATCTTAGTTCATTCATTTTTAGTCACTGCAGCTAACTTAGTATATTATATGCACACCCTTCCCCAAGAAAGGCATCAATACCAGACTAAGTACCAACTATCCAATTCAAATATATTGACAGATCTTAGCCTGTCATTTTTCTGACTTCTGCTGTAACAGGACAAAGGCATGATGTTGTACAGCAGTTGAAGGCATCAATTATTTTTACAGAATTTTTGAAGTTCATCTGATTTTTTTTTCCCAAGTTTGTTTTGTGACCATTGTCATGCACAAACCATGTACATTCCTTTTCTAGCTGATCTGATCTATTTTCACATCCGCAGTTCCCTCTCTTGTCCAAGAGCTATTGCATGCAGAAGTTAGTGCAGAAGGCTCATGAGGAGAATTCTGATGAAATTAATCTGGTTGATTTCCCTGGAGGACCAAAGGCTTTTGAGATTTGTGCAAAATTCTGTTATGGGATGACAGTTACTCTTAATGCTTACGACGTTGTGGCTGCTCGTTGTGCAGCCGAATACCTTGAGATGACTGAAAATGTTGATAGGGGTAACTTGATTTTCAAAATCGAGGTATTTCTCAATTCCAGTATCTTTCGGAGCTGGAAGGATTCCATCATTGTTCTTCAAACTACAAGGTCTCTACTTCCATGGTCCAATGACCTCAAGATAGTTGGGAGATGTATAGATTCTATTGCCTCAAAGACTTCTATCGATCCTACAAATGTCAATTGGTCATACACACACAATCGCAAATTAGCTTCGGCAGAGAGAATTGTTGAGGAGGGCATAAAGTTTCAGGAGAGAATGGAATCTGTACCCAAAGATTGGTGGATTGAAGATCTATGTGAGCTGGATATTGATCTGTTCAAGCGAGTGATCGTCACAGTGAAGTCAAAAGGACGGATGGATGCGAGTGTGATTGGAGAGGCTCTCAGAACTTATGCTGTCAGATGGTTGCCGGATTCTGTTGATGCTTTGGTTTCGGATGCCAACCAATTCAGAAACAAATCTCTTCTTGAAACTCTCATTGCTTTGTTGCCATCTGAAGTTAATTCTGGTTCTTGTAGTTTTTTGCTAAAACTACTAAAAATGGCTACCTTGGTGGCAACAGATGGTTTGGTAAGGGAACAATTGGTGAAAAGAGTTAGTCTGATGTTGCATGAGGCATCAGTGATGGATTTGTTAATTCCTTGTCGGGCTCCACAAAGCACAAAATACGATGTAGAATTGGTGAAGTGCCTTCTGAAGCAATATCTATCGCATGGAAATTATGGCAGGGACTATGGCATCAAGAATAACGAAGTTGGAAATGGCATGATCCTTTTGGAGCATGATTCTTTGATAAATGTTGGTAAACTGGTAGATGGGTATCTAATGGAAATAGCACATGATCCGAATCTGCCACTATCAAGTTTCATCGAGTTATCACAGTCAATTCCTGATTCAGCGAGACCAATTCATGATACCTTGTACAGATCAATTGACATATATCTGAAGGTAACATTTCCTGCATTCATCATACCCGGTTCTTTTTAAGATGCTATACTCTCTCTCTCTCTCTCTCTCTCTCTCTGATCTTTTGCTCTATTAATCCTGCTGCAGGCTGTTGTTCTCACTTGTTTTTCATAGTGACCTTATGTTTTTTGATTTTGACTATTAACCTGAAGCGCTCATTCTTTGCATGCTTAAGGTTTGGCATGCCACATGATCTCTTTGCATGGAGAGGGCACTTGTCGTCGCTGGTTTAGCATGTGAAATTGGTGGAGCACCTACTCCAATTCATATGAAAGAAAGGGCATACCTCTAATAATGTTTCTTTGGCCACAGGAACATCCGAGCTTGACAAAATCTGAAAGAAAAAGGATATGTGGGTTGATGGACGTCAAGAAACTGACCATGGAGGCATCCATCCACGCTGCGCAGAACGAGCGTCTCCCGCTTCGGGTTGTTGTCCAAGTTCTTTATTTCGAGCAGGTCAGAGGGGCTCAAGGCCTCAACAGCGCTCAGCGAGACACTTCGTGCTCCACGACGAACACCGACGAGGAATCAGAGAAGATGACCATGGAAAGTTGCAGGAAGCTCGAGAAACAGATGAGCCACATGAAGATCGATAACGGCGAGGCGAAGAAGAACCGGAAGCTGGCCAAGAAATCTAGCAGGAACAGCCAAAGCGGGGCCCAGTTGCTTCCCTCGAGATCGAGGAGGATATTCGATAAACTGTGGCCCATCGGCAAGGGGCACGGGGAGCACAAGAGCTCGGAGACGTCCGGGAGTTCTCAGAGCCCGACGTCTGTGGTTCCTGCAGATACCAAGTCTTCCGCATCGTCCATGAGACGCAGGCGGCACTCTATATCCTAGGAAATTCTTCATACCTGTTCAGTGCAGAAAATTTTAGGCTGTTCCCAAGTGTAAAAAATGTGGTAGAAACCTCGGTAGGCGTCAGCTTCGTTTGCCTCGGTGGTATGGATGCTTTCACTTCGTAAGACTTTTGCTGCTGCTTATTCTTAAATTCCGTGAATTCATGAATGGAGGGTGGTGAGTATTCTGCTCTCTGGAGTGGCTTGTTGCTTTCTCCGTGGAAGCTTGACTATGCCAAAAACAAGAAACTTCGTCGTGAGCAAATTATTCAACACTTGTTCGGCCTTTGGCAGCATGATTCGACCCATGACCCTCGTTCCGGCCTTCGGCGAGGATCAGCACACTGCCTCCTAGCTTACTATTTCTTGGTCTAGACTTAGGTTTAGCACACTGCCTCCTAGCTTACTATTTCTTGGTCTAGACTTAGGTTTTGGTACGTTTCGCATGAGATCCATGGCGAGGATCAGCACACTACCTCCTAGCTTTACTATATCTTGGTTTAGACTTAGCTTTACTATATCTTGGTTTAGACTTAGGTTTTGGTACGTTTCGCGTGAGATCTTGATCAACAATGGACTGGTATATGTTTGGAGCACCTGATAAAGTGTTCCTCTCTCAGTCTGGCATGCTTGAACTTTCTTTTCAAAGACTTTGGGGCCAAGAATTCGCATCAAGGAAATCGGCTCGTTTGGCTTGGCATTTAACAGCACGTTTCTTGGGAATAATTTCTGATCGGGAATAATCAGAAATAATTATTTTTTATTCCGTTTCCAGGTATAATTTCTAAGCATTTTAAGTCGTTTGGTAACTGTCCAAATTTTGAATTCCCGGAAGAGAATTGTGAGAGGACTAGTACGAGCACCTAGAGGGGGGTGAATAGGTGTAAAAATAGATTATGCAAAATACAGTGAAAACCTTTACTTTTAACCTGAGTCTGAATAACAACAGACTTTGAGCGAGATCAGACTTTAACAGTTAAATAGAATTACGAACAAAATAAAGAGATTCAAGGAAGAGAATAAGAACACAAGCTTTATAGTGGTTCGGCTTAATCCAAGCCTACGTCCACTCTCCCACGCTAATAGCCTTATTGGCTGGATTCCACTATGCAATCAACAAGAGATTACAACTTTGAGTGTAAACACTTAGTAGTAGATCACACTATCTCACTAAGTCACTCTTTTGGTATTTCTCTCAAGATCACAAACGTTTAAGCTCACGAGAGACAAGTGTATGATAGAAGATCACTCAGACTTTGGAATTATAAATTCTACACTCTATCTCTTACTTGTTCATCGGTCCTTCATCTCCTTAAATACTCCTTCACTTCCAAACTAACCGTTGGACAGTATCTTGAGGATCGTCTTCCAATATACCCATTGGACAGCTCTGTATCAAGAAGATTTGGTAGCCGTTGAGTGACAAAGGTAGAATCCCAAATTGATTCCGATCGCCCATACAAACGAAATCTTGGTTTCCATAAGTAAAGCTTCTTCGTATAGAAAGTTCTTGTTTTCAAGATCTAATTGTCAATCAATTGGATTGAGTCAATCAAATCAATCTTGATGTGGAATCCAAACCAGATCACTAGCCGTTATATCTTTGGGCTTGTGTTACGTTATGTCGAATCTGGATGTAAAGTCTGAGAGCAATAGACTTTACAATCGAGTCCGACTGCGATAGACTTTGCAATCCGGGCCCGAACAGTTTAGGCTTTGAGGGCCCGAACACGAGTCTGTTATGTTCTTTTCAAAGATAGAGTCTATCTTCCCGGTTCGAATTTTCAAGATATAGTCCGTCTTCCGGTTCGCTTCAACATGAGTCGACTTCCGATGTAGAATAGACTTTGACACTAAAGTCTAGCAATCTTTAGACTTTGACACAGAAATCTGAAAATCTTCAGAATATACTTTGGACATGTGTTCCGTTCAGTCTTCTGGCCGTCTTCAGACTTTAACAATATTCTTTACATGTTCAATCATTTGCATAGCCTATTACTTAACCATTAAACATGTTAGTAGCCTTTGATTTATTTTGTCATCTTCAAAACATCATAAGGGATTTCCCTAACAAATTGCGTTTGGTATCATGCTTAAAATTTCTACTCCAAATCAATTTTTTTTTAAATTTTTAAATAATTTTATTACTTTTTTTCATTTTTTTTCCTTTCTTTCTCTTCTTCTTCTTCTTCAAGTCGTTGGTCGCCGGCCTTAGGATGACCGGCGACCTCATCGGAGTGTCGCCGGCCCTCGTTAGTCGAGCCTCGCCGCCGAGCCTCGCGTGATCATGTCCTCTGGGGCCGGATTTTGGGTCCACGGGCCAGATAACCCTAATGGCCCAAAACACAAGTAAGGCTGTAAAGATGCTTGCATTTAAAGATTATATATAATATTATTCTAATATTGCAAGCACTTTAAACATGGCACCAAAGCATTCAAAGGTTACAATTAAATTTGTTTTCTACTACCCAAATTTCAATATTGATAATTTAAACGGTTTATGCCATTTTCACAATTCCACAACATGATTTCTTGGATTTTCTCATAACTTCCGTAATTTCTGGAAATCAACACACAATTCAAATATCTTTTCAAATTAAGAAAACTTGCATAACATAGCGCGCTCACCGCTAATTAACGATGTTGCAATCCGACGACAAGACGGACTGGACGGCCTCGTGGACTAGGTCGGTTTTCCAAAATTTTAGTTCCTAGGTTGCCTTCTTCAAGCGCTCATATGCCTTTTTAGAGAGCATCAAATTATCTAACTTTGATGTCCACGGGAAGCTCTCATTAATTACAGCAAGAATGCCACAATCTACTGCCCCATAACTTTCTAGAGAAATACATTTTTTTGGTGACAAGTATGCTTACTCATTGGTCCGCGAATTCAACTTTGCAAAAGCATATCTTTCGAACGAGGCATCGAAATCATGTGCCCTATAATCCCAGCGGGTTCGCGATGAATGGGGGAGCGCTTGGTCATGCCAAAAGTGTCCACGGAAGTTTGCCGAGCACCGTCGACAAGGGCAAGACGGGGGTTAGCAGAAAGCTTGATAAAAACCATAAGGAAGTTTTCCAATATTCGGCTAAGTTTGGATGCCTAGTTTATTTCAGTCAATTGCAGTAGTCATTCTAATCATGGCTAATTAAAAATTATTACTTGGGTAATATAAATATTGGAATAAGGACACCACGAGTATTATAACTTTCGTATCCTCACTTAAGTGTCATAACCATTTTTTTACCATTTAAATATCATAATTTCTAAAGAATATTTCACTGAGTGCCATAATTGTTAATCACTCATTAAATGTCCATCCAAATGCTGAAAATTCGATATAGCATATCACTTACTGTGATTATTTTTAAATAATTATGATATTTAGGTGATCGATTGAAAAGTTATATAACACTTGAATGATTAAAAATAAGTTATTATATCGAAATGAGCGGCGTATATTAATTATGACATTCAAATGATTTCGCTCATTTATTAGATTCCAGAGCATCACGACATTTTCACGCTCTTGATGGATGCCTATGCACTTTGTCAAAACCTTGGCACAAATAATGCGTACGAGGTTCGTCATTCGTTCACTAAAAAACAACACACCATAAATTATCCACATGACATCATTCGACGGCTTCTGAACGTGGCGAGATAAGGGCCGCTCCTAAAATTATCAAGAACCATCGCGATAGCGACAAGATTATTGTAATTGCGGTCCCTAATGATACATCGGATTTAGTAATATAGTCAAAATGGCTTTTTCTTTTCCTACCCCGGGCTTACATTTCATTCGCGAACCGAATCCCACCAACCAAACCAGAACACATGTCGCGTGAAACGTAGTTTAAGAATTAAATCAAAAATGGGGTAGACGAAAAGAATTTTTCTAGGGTTTCGAGCGTGCCCTCCATAGATATTTTCTTGGACCTATTGCAGCTTAGCCTTTGACCACTTGCAGCGTATTTGTTTTTTTTTTAAAAACCACACAAAGAAGAGAAAAAGACAAAAAAAAAAAAAACGATAGGCTCAATCGATGTTCCATGACTGTACTAACTCAGCCAACGCGACCTGAGCCGACCCGCCGGGACTCAGCGCTGCCTGCGCTTCTTGCTTGAGATGCTGCATCCGCTCCCTGATGGCCTCGCCCTCCGGCCCCATCAGCCCTCGGACCCGCCGCTCCACCTCCGCCGCGCTCACCGACCGGTCTTCCCCCGCCGCCTCCTCCATCGGCAGCGCGACCCTCATCGCCTCCACCATGAACACCCGGTTCTGCCGCTGCTCCGCATAGAGCGGCCACGCGATCATCGGCACCCCCGCGCACACGGCCTCGAGCACCGAGTTCCACCCACAGTGGGTCACGAACCCGCCCGTCGCGCCGTGGCTCAGCACCGCCACCTGCGGGGCCCACGACTTCACGACGAAGCCCCTCCCCGCGGTCCGCTCCAGGAACCCCTCCGGGAGCAGCGCGCCCAGGTCCGGCTCCGCCGTGGAGACGGCCTTATGGCCCTTGCCGGTGGCCGGGCTCCGGACCACCCATAGGAACCGGTGGCCGCTCCTCTCGAGCCCCGTCGCTATCTCCTTCAGCTGCTCGGCGGAGAACACCCCGAGGCTCCCGAAGCTCAGGAACACGACGCTTCCTCTCGGCTGCGAGTCCAACCATATCAAGCACTCCGGCTTGTCGTTACCTGGGCCGCCGCCGCTCCCGGCTTTTCCGCCATCCCCGCTCGAGACCAGGGGCCCGATGCAGTAAAGCGGAGGGGTCGGCCCGTCGAGCACGCATTTGCCGTCCCGGATGGCTTTCACGGCTTCCTCCTCGAGCTTCTCCAACGTGTTCGCTATAATCCCGGACGCCATCAGCATGTTCGTCGCGCTCTCCAGCAAGAGCTCGTAGGCCCGGTCGTTGCAGTCTTGCACCAGTTCGGGGATGTCGGAAGGCAGCAACGGCGGCGCTCCGGGGAAGCGGAGGACGGTGTCGGTTTCGAGGTCCTTCAAGCTTTTGGTGGTGGTCCTGTGGAGGACAGGCAAGCCGAGGAAGACGGTCAAGCCGCCCCCCGACGAGCTGAAGAAGTAGTAGCAGGGGATGCCGAGTTCGCGCGCGACCGACAGGGCGTTGGTGCAGAAGAAGTCGATGACGAGGGCCCGGACGCGGTGGGTCTCGGAGATGGAGACGAGGGTGCGGTGGACGTTGGGGTTGTTGAGGCGGAGGAGCTCGAGGGCGAGGGTCTCGAGGTGCGGGGAGGTGGTGGAGTAGTCGGGAGGGAGGGAGGTGGGAGGCAGGTGGTGGAAGGTGATGGAAGGGTGGGTGGCGGAGACGGCGGCGATGTAGGAAGAGATGGAGCCGCCTTCGTAGGCTTGGCTGGGGAGGAGGACGTGGATGGAGAGGGAAGGTTGGCGAGTGAGAAGGAGCTTGCCCAGCTCCACCATGGGCGTGAGGTGGCCGATGGCCGGTGCAGAATACAGAACCACCGCCTGCTCCTCCATGATGGGTGGCTCTGGTGATCGGCGGATTGGGAAAATCTCGAGAGAAATGTGCTCTTTTGGTCAAGTGTAAGCAGATATATTTTACTTGTCAAAAAAGCAGATGAATTTATAGTTGAATTTAGGTTGACCGGGTCAGACCTGTTTCTTGTGTATATGTTTAATCTTGTGTATATGTTTAAAAAAATAAATTCGGATCTTTTAAGAAGTCTTTCAGTTTGTAGGAGGGATATGTTGTCTAAAAGTTCTAAAATTTATTACGCCTCCTAAAATTTATAAAAAAAAATATATAATCAGGTTTAAAATTTATTAAATTGATAAAATGAAGTCCTTGATCCTATTATAATTGGTTCCTCATTTTTGGACCATATATTCAATTCTATTCACATTGGACCTGTTTTGGGACCATCCTCTTTTTTCAGTCCAATTCAGAATTAATCCTATTTCCATTGGAATCTGTTTTATAACGGCCTAATATCTTCTGCAGTTTTGAATTTTACATTAATACACAAGAAAACAATGTAATCTTTTTAATTTGTATTGAAACATTAAATATATGTAATTAATAAGTACATGAATTTTTTGACTAAACGAAAATTAAGGACTCATAAGATTAATTATCATAAATAAACATCATAAGGCAAATTAAAAATCCTATGATTGCGGAGTGATTTGATTTGTCTATCTTAGGCTTTGCAAACTAATTCAAAGTCCAATAGAAGACAACTAGAAGCAAATTTTCAGAGTGATTTCTTGGTTTCCTCCTCATGACCGTGGACTAGTGGTGCCAAAATGGTCAATAAAGTGGCAGTCATTCTTGGATAAAAATGACTCACAATCCTTCTTTTTTCTCGTATTTCCCTTCGCAGTCTCTCTCTCTCTCTCTCTCTCTCTCTCTCCAAATGCACCCTTCAGTGTTTCCTTGTGTTCCCACGACTACCACCGCCGTTTTCAACCTCATAACTCTTAACCCTCTCGCTCCTCCCCGTCCCTCTGCTGCACCTCCTGCAGGCCCATCCCCGCCTCCTACCCCTCCGCCATTGACGACGGCTGCGGCTCCCTGAGCTTCCGCTGCATGCTCTCCTGCAACGCCTCCAACCTCTTCATTGCCACCCCCTCCGGCGCCTACAAGGTCTAGCCCATCGACTATGCCAAGCGCAAGGTCGTCGTCTTCGACCCTGCCATGTTAGCCAAATATCCTTAAAAAACATAAACTTTCCACCAATTTGACAAGAAATCCAGCTAGAGAATACATCCCCAAGAAAAAAAGAAAAACCTAGCTTCAATTCGAAAGAAAATTCTAGAAAAATCGAGGAAATTCGCAAGCTTATGGATGAGGTCTTCATCGTTGATGAGACAAAACAGAGTGATAGTGAGTTGGCGATGGACGGTGCGACCGTGAGCCAACGAGAGAAGGAAGCGAGCGAGGAAGAGGAATGGCGAAAGTGGAGCATCATGCGAGAGGAAAAATACAGTTTTAATATTAAAAATCACGTTAAAAAAAGATAGAGCTTTAGATTTTTGAGCTTACAAAACTGGTTCTCAAACCAGTTCCCAAATAGGTCTAGTCGATTCGGTTCTTGGGTGAGTATTCACTGAACCGAGGACCATACTAGTTCAAATCAGTTTCAATTTTTGGGAATTGGTTCCCAAATAAGCTTTAATGGGAATCGATTCTTGGACCTGTTTTCTAGGTGGGACGATTTGGTTCCTAGGTAGACCTAGTCCAGCTGCACATCCCTAGTTAACACTGTCAATTTGACTAATGAAAAAAATTAACGTGACATTTTTTAAAATTTTTTATTAAATTCTTTATTAAAATTAGATTAAAAACTAAAAAAAAAAACTAAAATTTTATTAAAGAAACGAAAAAAAAAAAAAAAAAAAAAGGAAAAAGAGAACAACAGGCAAGTGGCATTTCCATCCGCCATTGTCAAAAAGGCTAGAACCCTAGCTAGGCTCGGGTGAAGGCACCTAAATTTGGATGATGCTTGCTCGATCATCCCTCACCTAGGGCAAGGCCTTGCGGGCTTGGGCGAGGCCTTGTTGGCCCTTGCCTAGGGTTGGCGAGGCTCACTCAAATCTGGTGAGCCCTATCAGCCCTGAGCGAGCCCTGATGTTGCCCTCATGAATGTAGGGTGAGCATTCTGCTCTTTGAAGTGGCTTGTTGCTTTCTCCTTGGAAGCTTAAGTATGCCAAATGCATGAAACTTGGTCATGAGCAAATTATTCAACACTTGTTCGCCCTTCAGAAGTATTATTTGACCCATGACCCTTGTTCTAGTTTTGGGCAAGGATTGGCACACTGCCTCCTATATATCTTGGTCTGGACTTAGGTTTTAGTACGTTTCGAATGAGATCCACGTGATCAAGATTAAGGTGCATTGGACTGGTATATATTTGGAGCACCCGATAAAGGGCTCCTCTCTCTGTCTGACATGCTTGAGCTTTCTTTTTGAACACTTTGGGGCCATGAATTCGCATCAAGGAAATCGGAACATGATGTGTGCACTCGGTTTGTTCAACTTGGCATTTAAGTGTCTACTAACTCAATTCTTTTTACCAAGTAGTACAACTTGGAACAAATCGTCATGTAACATTCTTGAAAATGACAGAATTTTCCCATAAATCATGTAATGCAATTTTTACATTGAAGAGATAAATTATCTTAAAAACTACTATTCAACATCTCAAAACTATTCACCGCATCAAATCACTATGGCCTAAAACCCATCAGGTGAAAACTTTTGAAACTGTCCTCTGGGGCCGATTTTGGGTCCATGGGCCCAAAAACCCTATTGGCCCAAAACACAAGTAAGGCTGTAAAGATACTTGCTTTACTGAATAAATATGTTTTTTTTTTTTAATTTAATATTGCAAGTACTTTAAGGGTGCGTTCGGGAGAAGCTTTGGGAAAAGCCTTTAAGGAAATGTAAAGGCATTTGGTCTAAAGGGTTTTGGTGAAATGCAAAAACTGTTTGGTAAACTATAATTGAAAAGTGCCTTGAGAAACAACTTTGGGGAAATACTGTTTGGTAAATACATATTTGGGAAGTCCTTTAGCGCGATCAATTTAAGTTTTTATTTTTTTATTTTTTAAAATTGAAAACAAAAATAATGATTTTTTTATTATATATTTTTGCACTGGGATGTATATATAAAAGAGATATATCAACAAAAAGAAAGAGTAATTTCATTATAATAAACATGATCGCGAAACTTCTTGTTCCTTATTGATTAATTCACAGCCTTCCCCTTTCAAGAAGAGCATGCCCACTGCAAATCTTGATCCCAGCTTTGCACAGCTTTCCCAGCATTACAACTTAATAAACTTGCTCCCAAATTCCTCTGGAAACTTCACAATCAGCGAAAAGATGGTCTCCAGTCTTTGGAAATGAAGCGCACAATACACAAATCTCACTCAAAGTTACATTCCATTTCCCCATCCCGTCTTTATATGGTTGGCAACCTATTTCTAATAGCCAGCCAACCTATAATACTATGTTTTAGTATATTTGGCATGAACCAGACCATCTTGTGCCAGGGGGCTTTAGCTGCTCTAATTCTGATTTTTCTCCAGGCACTATCAATAGTGAATTTCTTGATGGTTTTTGTCCAAGAAATTTTACTAGGCTGATTGGAATTGGGAAATAAACTTCCTTATGTCAGATTGTATGCGACTGACTCCTCTTAGAAGCGGGCCAAGTCCATTCACCACCTGCAATAACATCAGCAACTCCTACATTTATCGGGAGATCAGCATCATAAACAACTCAATGAGAAAAAAAAATCCACCGAAGTGTCTAATGGATGCTAAGGATCTAGCCACAGGAATTTATCTCTACCATCACCAACAGCATATGTAAGCAGAGGTTTAATCTCAACTATTAGCTTCGTTAGTTTCCTCCAAATATAAGAGGAATGAACAGATGGAGGTATTTGCCAGAAACTTTGCTGCTTCAGCAGGTAAGTTCTCACTCAAGCTACCCACAAGGATCTAGAGCAAATCCAGATCAATTTCATTGCAGCAGCTCGAGTCCATTGATGAACTTGTTTCAACTACTCCACCCATTTTCATGGGCAAGCGCGCCAGTGTCCAAAGGGTTACATTGCATATCTTATTGATTCATCTGAGTGATCGAATCAACCAGAAAACTTGAGTAGCACGTTGCTGTCCAATTCGACCCCCCCAAAAACAAAGAGAAAAAACAGAAAATTAACAGGGAAAAGTAATAGAGAAAAATAGTAGAGAGAACAAGACTTCAAAGCAAGAGATTTCAAGAGAGACGGCTTCAATCCATTCTGCTACTTCAATCTTGTCGCATCAAATTCAACTAAAAATCGGCTGAAAAAGAAAAGAATCAAATAATATCCACAAACTCTCATCTCCAACACATCAGAGCACCATCGAGAAGCCCAAGATTAAGCAGACTACTCAGAACACTCAAAGCTGCTCTTTTTCTCCCTGTTCTGGGGATCCACCTCGTTGTCAAACCACTCGACAGTCCTAACCCCTCAAAACTCCATCGCATTGAAGCTAAGACGCGCACAATAGCGGCCCCTACCATCGAAGCGTGAGTACACACGAACGAGAAAAGACAAACAATCAAAAGTGTAGAGGCAGAGACGACCTTCGCTTGAGCGCGAGCTGCTTCTCTTGGTGCTTGATTTCCGACAGTATCAACTCGCAGTTCGTGTGGAAAAGACCCAGGCTCGTAGGATGGCGGCGGTGGCGACGACGGAGGAGGAGTAGGATGGCGGCGGCGGCGGCAAAATGGAGCACTCAAAGAAATCTCTTTGCCGCGCTCTCTCTTGCACTCGGAGAGAATGACACGATTTAGAGACAGTAGAGGCAAGCGGCGATGAATATTAGGATTTTCAAAAGGGTTAAAGTTGAAATTTAATAAATTTGTGAGGGCAACAAAGGTAAAATAAAATTTTTCTTTAATGAACCCTTAGCATGCCGAGAATGTTGAAAAGCCCAAGGCAACTCCCGACCTGCCTTAGGTTTTCAACCTTACAAATGTCAGCTTTTCCATTAAGCCCATTTCAAAGTTTTTTTTCAAACACATTTATTTTGGCCCAACGGGTTTTTGATGCCCAAAGCATTTTTGAAAGCTTCTTTCAAACGCACCCTAAATATGGCACCAAAGCATTCAGAAGTTACAATTAAAATTGTTTTCTACTACCCAAATTTCGATATCAATCATTTAAAAGGTTTATCCCATTCTCACAATTCCACAACATGATTTCTTGGATTTTCTCAAGACTTACGTAATTTCTAGAAATCAATAGATAATTTGAATATCTTTTCAAATTATGAAAATTTACATAAGATAGTGCATTCGCTGCTGATACGGCGTTGCAATCCGATGACAGGACGGACTGGATGGTCCTGTGGACCAGGTTGGTTTTCCAAAATTTTAATTCCTAGGTTTCCTTTTTCAAGCGCTCATACCTCTTTCTAGAGAGCTTCAAATTGTCTAACTTTGGTGTTATTGGGAAGCTCTCATAAATTAGAGCAATAATGCCACAATCTACTGTATAACTTTCTAGAAAAATACATTTCTTGGTGATAAATATGCTTACTCATTGGTCCGCGACGTCAACTCTGCAAAAGGATATCTTTTGAACGAGGTGTCGAAATCATGTGCCCTCTAATCCCAAGGGGTTCACGATGATTGGGGAAGCGCCCGGTCATGCCAAAGGTGTGGTCAGAAGTTTGCTGAGCACCGCGGACAAGGGCAAGACGGGGGTTAGCAGAAAGCTTGATAAAATCCATAAGGAAGTTTTTGGTTGAAGTACATCACCTACCATCAAGTTAACGATTTTCTAATGTCCTGCTAAGTTTGGATGTCTTGTTTATTTCAGTCAATTGCAATACTCATACTAATCCTGGCTAATTAAAACTATTGCTTGGGTAATACAAACATTGGAATAAGGACATTATAAGTGCTATAACTTTAGTATTCTCACTTGAGCGCTATAACTTTTTTTTTTTATCACTTAAGTGTCATAACTTCTAAAGAACATTTCACACGAGTGCCATAACTTTTAACTAGTCATTTAAGTGAAAGAACTTTAAAAAGTTCACCCAAATGCTAAAAATCTAATGTAGTATGTCACTTATTGTGAACATCTTTAAATAATTATGATAGTTAGGTGATCGATTGAAAAGTATATAATACTTGAGTGATTGAAAAAAAAATTATTATATCGAAATGAGCGTTGAATATAAATTATGATATTCAAATGATTGTGGTCATTTAGATTCTAGAGCATTGACGACTTTTTCACGCTCTTGATGGATACCTATGCACTTTGTCACAACCTCGGCATAAATAATGCATACGACCTTGGTCATTCTTTCACTAAAAAGCAACAAACCATAAATTATCCACATGACATCATTCAACGACACCCAAACGTGGCGAAATAAGGGCCGTTCCTAATCATCGCAATAGCATAACGACAAGATTATTGTAATTGCGGTCCCTAATAATACATCGGATTTAGCAATATAGTCAAAATGCTTTTCTTTTCTTTCATACCCCGGGCTTACATGTCATTCTTGAACCGACCCCCACCAACCAAACCATAACACATGTCGCGTGAAACGTAGTTTAAGAATTAAATCAAAAATGGGATAGGCGCAAAGGATCAAATCCCATGATTATTTTTCTAGTTACTAGAATTTTTTCTAGGGTTTCGAGCGTGCCCTCCATAGATATTTTCTTTGGACCTATTGCGGCTTAGCCTTTGACAAAAGCTCAAGCGATGTTCCATGACTGTACTAACTCCGCCAACGCGACCTCAGCCGACCCGCCGGGACTCAGTGCTGCCTGCGCTTGTTGCTTGAGATGCTGCATCCGCTCCCTGATGGCCTCGCCCTCCGGCCCCATCAGCCCTCGGACCCGCCGCTCCACCTCCGCCGCGCTCACCGACCGCTCCTCCCCCGCCGCCTCCTCCATCGGCAGCGCGACCCTCATCGCCTCCACCATGAACACCCGGTTCTGCCGCTGCTCCGCGTAGAGCGGCCACGCGATCATCGGCACCCCCGCGCACACGGCCTCGAGCACCGAGTTCCACCCGCAGTGGGTCACGAACCCGCCCGTCGCGCCGTGGTTCAGCACCGCCACCTGCGGGGCCCACGACTTCACGACGAAGCCCCTCCCCACGGTCCGCTCCAGGAACCCCTCCGGGAGCAGCGAGCCCAGGTCCGGCTCCGCCGTGGAGACGGCCTTATGGCCCTTGCCGGTGGCCGGGCTCCGGACCACCCATAGGAACCGGTGGCCGCTCCTCTCGAGCCCCGTCGCTATCTCCTTCAGCTGCTCGGCGGAGAACACCCCGAGGCTCCCGAAGCTCAGGAACACGACGCTTCCTCTCGGCTGCGAGTCCAACCATATCAAGCACTCCGGCTTGTCGTTACCTGGTTCGTCGCCGCTCCCGGCTTTTCCGCCATCCCCGCTCGAGACCAGGGGCCCGATGCAGTAAAGCGGAGGGGTCGGCCCGTCGGGCACGCATTTGCCGTCCCGGATGGCTTTCACGGCTTCCTCCTCGAGCTTCTCCAACGTGTTCACTATAATCCCGGACGCCATCAGCATGTTCGTCGCGCTCTCTAGCAAGAGCTCGTAGGCCCGGTCGTTGCGGTCTTGCAACAGTTCGGCCCTGTCGGAAGGCAGCAACGGCGGCGCTCCGGGGAAGCGGAGGACGGTGTCGGTGGCGAGGTCCTTCAAGCTTCTGGTGGTGGTCCTGTGGAGGACGGGCAAGCCGAGGAAGAGGGTCAAACCGCCTCCCGACGAGCTGAAGAAGTAGTAGCAGGGGATGCCGAGGGCGCGCGCGACCGACAGGGCGTTGGTGCAGAGGAAGTCGATGACGAGGGCCCGGACGCGGTGGGTCTCGGAGATGGAGACGAGGGCACGGTGGACGTTGGGGTTGTTGAGGCGGAGGAGCTCGAGGGCGAGGGTCTCGAGGTGCGGGGAGGTGGTGGAGTAGTCGGGAGGGAGGGAGGTGGGAGGCAGGTGGTGGAAGGTGATGGAGGGGTGGGCGGCGGAGACTGCGGCGATGTAGGAGGAGACGTTGCCGCCTTCGTAGGCTTGGCTGGGGAGGAGGACGTGGATTGAGAGGGAAGGTTGGCGGGCGAGGAGGAGCCTTCCCAGCTCCACCATGGGCGTGAGGTGGCCGATGGCCGGTGCAGAATACAGAACCACCGCCTGCTCCTCCATGATGGGTGGCTTTGGGGATTGGCGGATTAAGAAAATCTTGAGAGAAATGTGCTCTTTTAGTCAAGTGTAAGCAGATGCATTTTACCTGTAAAAGAAAAAAGCAGATGCATTTATAAGGAGTGCTGAAAGTTGAATTTAGTTTGCAGGTCAGACCCGTTTCTTGCGGATCTTTTTAAAAACTAAATTCGGATCTTTCAAAAACCTTTCACTTTATAAAAGGAATATGTTGACTAAAAATTATAAAATTTATTGCGTAAGTATAATCGAGTGCTAAAATTTACAAAAAGTATAATCAAGTCATTCCATTGGTACCATCAATTTGACTAATGGAAAATGCTTTACGTGACATTTTTATTATTAATTATTTAAATTAGATTAAAAAACTAGAAAAGAATGCCCACAATTTTTATTTTTTTTTATGCCGAGGATCCGGCCTAACTCATCGGCCTAGCTTACCTTCGGGAGCACAACACCGGCTACACCTTGAGGGAGATTGGCCCAACAACCCACCGCCGAGCCCCTCGCTTAAATCACGGAACTACTTTGAAAGTCGTGACGACTCAGGGAGTTGAACCCCTGACATGGTTTCAAATCAGGGGGTACGCCTCAACCAGCATAGCCTGCGTGGGTGGGTGAATACCTACAATTTTATTAAAGCAACAAAACTAAAAGCAAAAAGAGAGGATGACAGCCGGTGGCGCTTCCATCGACCATCACTAGAAGAGCCGGCGGCCCTAGCTAGGCTCGGGTGAGGGTGCCTAGATTTGAGAGACGTTGGCCCGACCACTGCCTGCTAGGTTGAGGCCTTGTTAACCCTCGCTAGCTCGGAGCAAGTGCTGATGTCACCCTTGATGGGGCCTAGCAAGGGTTGTTGGTCCTCGCTTAGGGCCGGCAAGGCCCTGTCACGACCTAAAATTTCCGAGTGTGAATCACCTAAAATTTGGCTAATGGATTGTTAAGCCTAGACTTAACTCGGGTTTTCCCAAGCCCATACCAATTCATAACTTATGTTCAGATTCTTAACATGCGGATAGATTTTATTTAGGAGTCGCCACTAATCTATTTTTTGGTGGGTCGATTAAAAACTTAAGTAAAGTAACGGGAGTTTTACTTTACTCTTACGAACCAGAGACTCTAGATATGGGGACTTGGTTATACTAGATTTCTCTAATACCCTTTCGGTACCATTCTTTTATTTTTAAAAATGCTTTTGTAGGCAGCTTAAATTGATTTTAAATCTATTTCCCTAACACGTGGGATGATCATGCGAGTGCGCAGACCATCAATTTAACACTCCAGAAAGCAAATAAAAAAAAAAAAGCAAAACTTACCTTATAACAACAAAAGCATCTGCAGTGTTAAATCAGAATTCACATCAATAGTCCTAGATATGATTACTAATTAACACGCAATCATTAAATCTTGCCTTCACTTATTTAATGAGAATCATGCAATGCAATGCTTATAGTCTAACATGAAATGATATGACATGACAATATGACCTAAGCTATATGACATAAATAAACATGCAGTCTATCCTAAAACATGAAATGGATTTATTCTAATTTTTTTTGTATTTTCCATGAAATTCGAAATTAAAGAAATATAACAATTAAATATGCAATCTAAATTAACCAAATGACATAATTCTAATGACGAGCAATTTCTAATTAAATGATCCTAGCAACACTCATTAAATGACGTGCATTTCATAAACCTAATCCTACATGATATGCGCATGATTTTTTTTGTATTTTTTTAATGGAAATTCGTAATTAAAAATTACTAAAAATTAAAAATATAATTAAAGTGAGATATTATCTATTTTAAGTTAGGAATGGACTAATCTGAATCCTACCTTAATCTAGAAAACTATCTCGTCGTACAATCCAATTCAAAAAAATATTATCTAACCTAGATACTACACGCATTTAAAAAAAAAACTATTATATCATGCAACTTTATCTAGGAAATCAATTCTAATTACATGGAATGCAAATGCAATTTTTTTTTGTATTTTTAGGATAAACAAAAAAATTAAAAGATAAACACCAAATCATCCATGGTCATCAAAGATGTCATCCATAATTCGAATTCAGATTCAAACTTGATTATTTCGCTAAATAAAATCGATAAATTAATCTTAAGCCTTAAAAATCAAGATATCAATTTTACTCCCGCGTGATTAATTATTCCGTCTAAAGCCTTATAGATGGAATAAAAAATCAGTGTGCGGTTGCGAATTAGGCAATAAACCCTAGCTGGAAATATGCCTATTATTCGAATATGCACAAAAGATATTAAAAAGCATGTATTAGGCAATAAAACATCCAAATCAAATTTAGATAAGATAATTACCTAATTCCGCAAATAATATTACCAAATTTGAACCGAACGGAATCCACTCAACGAGTGACCGGCGGTGTGTGGTGGTGCTTGGCGACATCAACGGTGATGGTTCATGGATGATCAGCGAGATCACATAGGGACTCGCGGCTCAGGAGTCTCGGAGTGGTTCGTCGGTGATTGATAACCTGCAAAACAGAGGAACAGCTCCACAACCTGGCAAAAGATCGACAACTGCAACGACAGATCAACGCACGATGTAAGCTGTGAACCGCAAGTTCTCAGTGGTGACAGCTTCTCGACAAGGAAGCGTTGACTATTTATTTTCCAAAATTTGTATGATGCCACAGACCAAACCCTTCACGTTATCCTCGCCCAAGAAATATCCCTTTGCTTGCATGAAATAAACTAATAAAAATCCACATGTCAATCTCACTTTTGGACAACACGCAGAAGAAGACAAATTCCCATCTTTTACTTATTTCACCAAAATTTCAACAACCCTTTTGACCGTGGACTCTAGGTTTGGTGGGACTGGCTTGGTGATTCTCGCCCGTGGGTGTGCTCGGCGTCACTCACCTACAAAAAAGAAAAAGAACAATTCTGCAGCTTGGTGAAGAATAGCGATGGCGGTAATAGATTGTCATCGTGGTGCAGCCTCTGAGCAATAGGTGGATCGGTGACACAACTGGGTCATTGAGTTGCATCATCGACGCAAGGGTCGCACAGCCAAGGGTGTTCGGCCATGAGGCTCCTCTCTCTTAATGTGTTTTCTCTCAATATGCTTCGAGATTTCTGATTTGCCGACCCTCACCGGAGAACGTGAGTTCTCTTTTTTTGTGGCCGTGTGTTTCTATTGTGTGGCCTCTTCCAAGACGTCTCATTGTCTTACTTTTATATTCATGAGAAGATTGAGCTCTAAGACAAAAATTAAACTTCCACTTTCCTTTACTAAATTTGCACAATTCCCTTCTATTATGTAATATTTCTTATTTTGAATCAAATAATATATTACTCAATATCTGCCCCCACGTGCAATATTCTCTTTATTTTTTTTTTTGTCTGATATTCCACTTGAAACTTTCCTTTCCACCAAAAAATATATCTTTCGGTGTATATTGCCTAAATATGTGAAAAATCCCCTGTCTTAAAAAAAATCAATGCTCGCCGTCGGTCCAACACGAAAATGGAATATAAAATGGATGCTCCTAAATCTATATGCTGCAATTTTAATTCTATTTTTTTAGGGGTAAAATTAATCCCTAATTTTTATGCAATGAATAAACAACTGGATTGTCAAAATTTAGGTGTCAATAGGCCTTACCTAGCGTGGGCGATTATTGGCGACCTCAGGTGATGGTTGGCGTTACCCATATCTAGGTGCTCGAGCCTAAGAATAGTGAGGGTCGCCGACTCTCACCTAAGGTTAGTGAGGCCACCACTTGGCTGAGTGAGGGCGGGCGATCTCTATAGGCCTCTCCAGTAATGGGCGGCGGCGGCGGAAGTGCCTACTAGATAGCCCTGCCATTTTTTAAAATATTTTTTAATAAATTTTAGCTTTTCTTTTTTAGTTTTTTTTATTCTAGTTGAAAAAAATTGAATAAAAAATAATAAAGATATCACGTGAAAAATAGAAATTAATTTTAAAATGCAATGTCTGTATTTTTGTTAGTCAAATTGATGGTGTTAATGAAAGTTCTTCATTGTACTTTTTGTAAATTTTGGGATTTGATTACACTTTTGTAACAAGTTTTATGACTTTTAGTGAACATATCCCTTTATAAAATTGTACATTACGAATTGGATGCTCTAAATTTCAGTGTACTTTTTATAAAAAAAATTGCCTTTAAAAGGAGGTAACTATAGCATACTTCGCCGGAGTAAAAAGGTTTTATACAAACGACTTCTACAGTGGTTATTGTAATCTTCAAATCAAAGATGGGTAAGACTCTGTGTCTGAAGTTTTTCGGTACTGACCATATTTGCTCTATAAAACGTATTTTACAAGCAAATTGCCATTTGGCTAGGAATGATTTCTACGGACGGATTGAACCTTTATACTTTGTAAATCAAGGTTTATATACTGAGGAGACTTCTTCACATGGTCGGAGAATATAGTTTGGCATGGAGTGGCTTTTCACTTCGAGATATAGAGCCCCTTCGACTTTTCTCCATCGTTTTTCCAATGTCTACCGACGCCTTTTTAGAATTTAGTGAACGAAGCTGATTTGCACGACGGTCCGGCTGCGAAACACGTGCGAGGAGGAGATTCTCGCTTCATATGACCTCCAACTTGTTATGGTTAAACTTAGCGTTTTGTACTATATGATTTATATAAAACAGTGACTCATTGTTGTTGTCTTTTTTATTAGTACGCTAATTAACAATTCTTTTTGTTAAAATTTATCAATAGCACGAAAGTCACTTTTAATAAATTTGGTAATTGAAATCAAGATTCAACGATGTAATTATATATCACGCCGAAACTTTGGTAACCACCCTGAAATTCACCATTTTTCGAGCAATGCTAGGGAATTTGCCGTCTGAATGAGTAGTGTAATAAAAGACATGACACACGATTTATGTGAACATTTAGATAGGTGGATCATATTTACCATCCAATAAAAGCATGCTACATTGGTTAGCATATCTTATGGACACATATCTTAAGAACTTAGTATCATCCTCTAGTATTCTTTTTAATGCATCGGTTTGAAAATAAGTCCTAAGAACATGAATACAAAGAATTTGAACATTATAAATTTTTCTTTAATCATCAAATCACGAGATATGGTGCAATGAACAGAGTCATGTGAATAGACTCTTTTGCCTTGGTTGAAGATTTTCCACAGAAAAATTAAATGTCAACAGTTTGTTGGGCCTGTCTTGTCTAATGCGTGGATAGCATCGCAGTCCAACGTTTCATTATGTCAAAGCGGAGTCCTCG
The DNA here is from genome assembly GCA_014182715.1 of Eucalyptus cloeziana. Lineage (NCBI taxonomy): Eukaryota > Viridiplantae > Streptophyta > Magnoliopsida > Myrtales > Myrtaceae > Eucalyptus > Eucalyptus cloeziana. The sequence goes on along the minus strand of CM024636.1, from coordinate 21,796,136 downwards.
ATTTGACCAATCACCAACGACTGAGGCAACGCTACTTGAACATCACTGTCGGATTGGAATGGCCCAAAGCACAAAAAAATGGGACCTAAGTTAAGAACTTTGGGATGTAAATATACCTAGAAACTAGGGAGACCTTGGGGGTTGAGGTAGACACCCCATCATTTCTTTGAAAAAGGCAAAAGCTCAAGCGATGTTCCATGACTGTACTAACTCAGCCAACGCGACCTGAGCCGACCCGCCGGGACTCAGTGCTGCCTGCGCTTCTTGCTTGAGATGCTGCATCCGCTCCCTGATGGCCTCGCCCTCCGGCCCCATCAGCCCTCGGACCCGCCGCTCCACCTCCGCCGCGCTCACCGACCGCTCCTCCCCCGCCGCCTCCTCCATCGGCAGCGCGACTCTCATCGCCTCCACCATGAACACCCTGTTCTGCCGCTGCTCCGCGTAGAGTGGCCACGCGATCATCGGCAACCCCGCGCACACGGCCTCTAGCACCGAGTTCCACCCGCAGTGGGTCACGAACCCGCCCGTCGCGCCGTGGCTCAGCACCGCCACCTGCGGGGCCCACGACTTCACGACGAAGCCCCTCCCCGCGGTTCGCTCTAGAAACCCCTCCGGGAGCAGCGCGCCCAGGTCCGGCTCCGCCGTGGAGACGGCCTTGTGGCCCTTGCCGGTGGCCGGGCTCCGGACCACCCATAGGAACCGGTGGCCGCTCCTCTCGAGCCCCGTCGCTATCTCCTTCAGCTGCTCGGCGGAGAACACCCCGAGGCTCCCGAAGCTCAAGAACACGACGCTTCCTCTCGGCTGCGAGTCCAACCATATCAAGCACTCCGGCTTGTCGTTACCTGGGCCGCCGCCGCTCCCGGCTTTTCCGCCATCCCCGCTCGAGACAAGGGGCCCGATGCAGTAAAGCGGAGGGGTCGGCCCGTCGGGCACGCATTTGCCGTCCCGGATGGCTTTCACGGCTTCCTCCTCGAGCTTCTCCAACGTGTTCACTATAATCCCGGACGCCATCAGCATGTTCGTCGCGTTCTCCAGCAAGAGCTCGTAGGCCCGGTCGTTGCGGTCTTGCAACAGTTCGGCCCTGTCGGAAGGCAGCAACGGCGGCGCTCCGGGGAAGCGGAGGACGGTGTCGGTGGCGAGGTCCTTCAAGCTTCTGGTGGTGGTCCTGTGGAGGACGGGCAAGCCGAGGAAGAGGGTCAAACCGCCTCCCGACGAGCTGAAGAAGTAGTAGCAGGGGATGCCGAGGCCGCGCGCGACCGACAGGGCGTTGGTGCAGAGGAAGTCGATGACGAGGGCCCGGACGCGGTGGGTCTCGGAGATGGAGACGAGGGCGCGGTGGACGTTGGGGTTGTTGAGGCGGAGGAGCTCGAGGGCGAGGGTCTCGAGGTGCGGGGAGGTGGTGGAGTAGTCGGGAGGGAGGGAGGTGGGGGGCAGGTGGTGGAAGGTGATGGAGGGGTGGGCGGCGGAGACTGCGGCGATGTAGGAGGAGACGTTGCCGCCTTCGTAGGCTTGGCTGGGGAGGAGGACGTGGATTGAGAGGGAAGGTTGGCGGGCGAGGAGGAGCCTTCCCAGCTCCACCATGGGCGTGAGGTGGCCGATGGCCGGTGCAGAATACAGAACCACCGCCTGCTCCTCCATGATGGGTGGCTTTGGGGATTGGCGGATTAAGAAAATCTTGAGAGAAATGTGCTCTTTTAGTCAAGTGTAAGCAGATGCATTTTACCTGTAAAAGAAAAAAAGCAGATGCATTTATAAGGAATGCTGAAGTTGAATTTAGTTTGCAGGTCAGACCCGTTTCTTGCGGATCTTTTTAAAAACTAAATTCGGATCTTTCAAAAACTTTTCACTTTATAAAAGGAATATGTTGACTAAAAATTATAAAATTTATTGTGTAAGTATAATCGAGTGCTAAAATTTACAAAAAGTATAATCAAGTCATTCCATTGATACCATCAATTTGACTAATGGAAAATGCTTACATGACATTTTTATTATTAATTATTTAAATTAGATTAAAAAACTAGAAAAGAATGCCCACAATTTTTATTTTTTTTTTATGCCGAGGATCCGGCCTAACTCATCGGCCCAGCTTACGTTCGGGAGCACAACACCGGCTATACCTTGAGGGAGATTGGCCCAACAACCCACCGCCGAGCCCCTCGCTTAAATCACGGAACTACTTTGAAAGTCGTGACAACTCAGGGAGTTGAACCCCTTACCTGGTTTCAAATCAGGGGGTACGGCTCAACCAGCATAGCCTGCGTGGGTGGGTGAATACCTACAATTTTATTAAAGCAACAAAACTAAAAGCAAAAAGAGAGGATGATAGCCGGTGGCGCTTCCATCGACCATCACTAGAAGAGCCGGCGGCCCTAGCTAGGCTCGGGTGAGGGTGCCTAGATTTGAGAGACGTTGGCCCGACCACTGCCTGCTAGGTTGAGGCCTTGTTAGCCCTCGCTAGCTCGGAGCAAGTGCTGATGTCACCCTTGATGGGGCCTGGCAAGGGTTGTTGGTCCTCGCTTAGGGCCGGCAAGGCCTTGTCACGACCTAAAATTTCCGAGTGTGAATCACCTAAAATTTGGCTAATGGATTGTTAAGCCTAGACTTAACTCGGGTTTTCCCAAGCCCATACCAATTCATAACTTATGTTCATATTCTTAACATGCGGATAGATTTTATTTAGGAGTCGCCACTAATCTATTTTTTGGTGGGTCGATTAGAAACTTAAGTAAAGTAACGGGAGTTTTACTTTACTCCTACGAACCAGAGACTCTAGATATGGGGACTTGGTTATACTAGATTTCTCTAATGCCCTTTCGGTACCATTCTTTTATTTTTAAAAATGCTTTTGTAGGCAGCTTAAATTGATTTTAAATCTATTTCCCTAACACGTGGGATGATCATGCGAGTGCGCAGACCGCCAATTTAACACTCTAGAAAGCAAATAAAAAAAAAAAGCAGAACTTACCTTATAACAACAAAAGCATCTGCAGTGTTAAATCAGAATTCACATCAATAGTCCTAGATATGATTACTAATTAACACGCAATTATTAAATCTTGTCTTCACTTATTTAATGAGAATCATGCAATGCAATGCTTATAGTCTAACATGAAATGATATGACATGACAATATGACCTAAGCTATATGACATAAATAAACATGCAGTCTATCCTAAAACATGAAATGGATTTATTCTAATTTTTTTTGTATATTCCATGAAATTCGAAATTAAAGAAATATAACAATTAAATATGCAATCTAAATTAACCAAATGATATAATTCTAATGACGAGCAATTTCTAATTAAATGATCCTAGCAACACTCATTAAATGACGTGCATTTCATAAACCTAATCCTACATGATATGCGCATGATTTTTTTGTATTTTTTATGGAAATTCGTAATTAAAAATTACTAAAAATTAAAAATATAATTAAAGTGAGATATTATCTATTTTAAGTTAGGAATGGACTAATCTGAATCCTACCTTAATCTAGAAAATTATCTCGTCATACAATCCAATCCAAAAAAAATATTATCCAACCTAGATACTACACGCATTTAAAAAAACTATTATATCATGCAACTTTATCTAGGAAATCAATTCTAATCTACATGGAATGCAAATGCAATTTTTTTTGTATTTTTAGGATAAACAAAACAATTAAAAGATAAACACCAAATCATCCATGGTCATCAAAGATGTCATCCATAATTCGAATTCAGATTCAAACTTGATTATTTCGCTAAATAAAATCGATAAATTAATCTTAAGCCTTAAAGATCAAGATATCAATTTTACTCCCGCATGATTAATTATTCCGTCTAAAGCCTTATAGATGGAATAAAAAATCAGTGTGCGGTTGCGAATTAGGCAATAAACCCTAGCTGGAAATATGCCTATTATTCGAATATGCACAAAAGATATTAAAAAGCATGTATTAGGCAATAAAACATCCAAATCAAATTTAGATAAGATAATTACCTAATTCCGCAAATAATATTACCAAATTTGAACCGAACGGAATCCACTCAACGAGTGACCGGCGGTGTGTGGTGGTGCTTGGCGGCATCAACGGTGATGGTTCATGGATGATCAGCGAGATCACATAGGGACTCGCGGCTCAGGAGTCTCGGAGTGGTTCGTCGGTGATTGATAACCTGCAAAACAGAGGAACAGCTCCACAACCTGGCAAAAGATCGACAACTGCAACGACAGATCAACGCACGATGTAAGCTGTGAACTGCAAGTTCTCAGTGGTGACAGCTTCTCGACAAGGAAGCGTTGACTATTTATTTTCCAAAATTTGTATGATGCCACATACCAAACCCTTCACGTTATCCTCGCCCAAGAAATATCCCTTTGCTTGCATGAAATAAACTAATAAAAATCCACACGTCAATCTCACTTTTGGACAACACGCAGAAGAAGACAAATTCCCATCTTTTACTTATTTCACCAAAATTTCAACAACCCTTTTGACCGTGGACTCTAGGTTTGGTGGGACTGGCTTGGTGATTCTCGCCCGTGGGTGTGCTCGGCGTCACTCACCTACAAAAAGAAAAAGAACAATTCTCAGCTTGGTGAAGAATAGCGATGGCGGTAATAGATTGTCATCGTGGTGCAGCCTCTGAGCAATAGGTGGATCGGTGACACAACTGGGTCATCGAGTTGCATCGTCGACGCAAGGGTCGCACAGCCAAGGGTGTTCGGCCATGAGGCTCCTCTCACTTAACGTGTTTTCTCTCAATATGCTTCAAGATTTCTGATTTGCCGACCCTCACCATGGAGAACGTGAGTTCTCTTTTTTTGTGGCCGTGTGTTTCTATTGTGTGGCCTCTTCCAAGACGTCTCATTGTCTTTCTTTTATATTCATGAGAAGATTGAGCTCTAAGACAAAAATTAAACTTCCACTTTCCTTTACTGAATTTGCACGATTCCCTTCTATTATGTAATATTTTTATTTTGAATCAAATAATATATTACTCAATATCTGCCCCCACGTGCAATATTCTCTTTATTTTTTTTTGTCTGATATTCCACTTGAAACTTTCCTTTCCACCAAAAAATATATCTTTCGGTGTATATTGCCTAAATTTGTGAAAAATCCCCTGTCGTAAAAAAAATCAATGCTCGCCGTCGGTCCAACACGAAAATGGAATAATATAAAATGGATGCTCCTAAATCTATATGCTGCAATTTTAATTCTATTTTTTTAGGGGTAAAATTAATCCCTAATTTTGATGCAATGAATAAACAACTGGATTGTCAAAATTTAGGTGTCAATAGGCCTTACCTAGCGTGGGCGATTATTGGCAACCTCAGGTGATGGTTGGCGTTACCCATATCTAGGTGCTTGAGCCTAAGAATAGTGAGGGTCGCCGACTCTCACCTAAGGTTAGTGAGGCCACCACTTGGCTGAGTGAGGGCGGGCGACCTCTACAGGCCTCTCCAGTAATGGGTGGTGGCGGCGGAAGTGCCTACTAGATAGCCCTGCCATTTTTTAAAATATTTTTTAATAAATTTTAGCTTTTCTTTTTTAGTTTTTTTTATTCTAGTTGAAAAAATTTAAATAAAAATAATAAAAATATCACGTGAAAAATAGAAATTAATTAAAAAATGCAATGTCTGTATTTTCGTTAGTCAAATTGATGGTGTTAATGAAAGTTCTTCATTGTACTTTTTGTAAATTTTGGGATTTGATTACACTTTTGTAACAAGATTTATGACTTTTAGCGAACATATCCCTTTATAAAATTGTACATTACGAATCGGATGCTCTAAATTCAGTGTACTTTTATAAAAAAAAATTGCCTTTAAAAGGAGGTAATTATAGCATACTTCGCCGGAGTAAAAAGGTTTTATACAAACGACTTCTACAATGGTTATTGTAATCTTCAAATCAAAGATGGGTAAGACTGTGTGGCTGAAGTTTTTCGGTACTGACCATATTTGCTCTATTTTACGTATTTTACAAGCAAATTGCCATTTTTTTTTGGTCGGTAAATTGCCATGATTTCTACGGACGGATTGAACCTTTATACTTTGTAAATCAAGGTTTATATACTGAGGAAGACTTCTTGACATGGTCGGAGAATATAGTTTGGCATGGAGTGGCTTTTCACGTCGAGATATAGAGCCCCTTCGACTTTTCTCCATCGTTTTTCCAATTTCTACCGTCGCCTTTTTAGAATTTAGTGAACGAAGCTGATTTGCACGACGGTCCGGCTGCGAAACACGTGGAAGGAGGAGATTCTCGCTTTATGTGACCTCCAACTTGTTATGGTCAAACTTAGCGTTTTGTACTATATGATTTATATAAAACAGTGACTCATTGTTGTTGTCTTTTTTATTAGTACGCTAATTAACAATTCTTTTTGTTAAAATTTATCAATAGCACGAAAGTCAATTTTAATATATTTGGTAATTGAAATCAAGATTCAACGATGTAATTACATATCATGCCGAAACTTTGGTAACCACCCTGAAATTCACCATTTTTCGAGCAATGCTACGGAATTTGCCATATGAATGAGTAGTGTAATAAAAGACATGACACGCGATTTATGTGAACATTTAAATAGGTGGGTCATATTTACCATCCAATAAAAGCATGCTACATTGGTTAGCATATCTTATGAACACGTATCTTAAGAACTTAGTATCATCCTCTAGTATTCTTTTTAATGCATCGGTTTGAAAATAAGTCCTAAGAACATGAATACAAAGAATTTGAACATTATAAATTTTTCTTTAATCATCAAATCACGAGATATGGTGCAATGAACAGAGTCACGTGAATAGACTCTTTTGCCTTGGTTGAAGATTTTCCACAGAAAAATTAAATGTCAACAGTTTTTTGGGCCTGTCTTGTCTAATGCGTGGATAGCATCGCAGTCCAACGTTTCATTATGTCAAAGCGGAGTCCTCGATTTGACCAATCACCAACGACTGAGGCAACGCTACTTGAACATCACTGTCGGAATGGAATGGCCCAAAGCACAAAAAAATGGGACCTAAGTTAAGAACTTTGGGATGTAAATATACCTAGAAACTAGGGAGACCTTGGGGATGAGATAGACACCCCATCATTTCTTTGAAAAAGGCAAAAGCTCAAGCGATGTTCCATGACTGTACTAACTCAGCCAACGCGACCTGAGCCGACCCGCCGGGACTCAGTGCTGCCTGCGCTTCTTGCTTGAGATGCTGCATCCGCTCCCTGATGGCCTCGCCCTCCGGCCCCATCAGCCCTCGGACCCGCCGCTCCACCTCCGTCGCGCTCACCGACCGCTCCTCCCCCGCCGCCTCCTCCATCGGCAGCGCGACCCTCATCGCCTCCACCATGAACACCCTGTTCTGCCGCTGCTCCGCGTAGAGTGGCCACGCGATCATCGGCACCCCCGCGCACACGGCCTCTAGCACCGAGTTCCACCCGCAGTGGGTCACGAACCCGCCCGTCGCGCCGTGGCTCAGCACCGCCACCTGCGGGGCCCACGACTTCACGACGAAGCCCCTCCCCGCGGTCCGCTCTAGAAACCCCTCCGGGAGCAGCGCGCCCAGGTCCGGCTCCGCCGTGGAGACGGCCTTGTGGCCCTTGCCGGTGGCCGGGCTCCGGACCACCCATAGGAACCGGTGGCCGCTCCTCTCGAGCCCCGTCGCTATCTCCTTCAGCTGCTCGGCGGAGAACACCCCGAGGCTCCCGAAGCTCAGGAACACGACGCTTCCTCTCGGCTGCGAGTCCAACCATATCAAGCACTCCGGCTTGTCGTTACCTGGGCTGCCGCCGCTCCCGGCTTTTCCGCCATCCCCGCTCGAGACAAGGGGCCCGATGCAGTAAAGCGGAGGGGTCGGCCCGTCGGGCACGCATTTGCCGTCCCGGATGGCTTTCACGGCTTCCTCCTCGAGCTTCTCCAACGTGTTCACTATAATCCCGGACGCCATCAGCATGTTCGTCGCGCTCTCCAGCAAGAGCTCGTAGGCCCGGTCGTTGCGGTCTTGCAACAGTTCGGCCCTGTCGGAAGGCAGCAACGGCGGCGCTCCGGGGAAGCGGAGGACGGTGTCGGTGGCGAGGTCCTTCAAGCTTCTGGTGGTGGTCCTGTGGAGGACGGGCAAGCCGAGGAAGAGGGTCAAACCGCCTCCCGACGAGCTGAAGAAGTAGTAGCAGGGGATGCCGAGGCCGCGCGCGACCGACAGGGCGTTGGTGCAGAAGAAGTCGATGACGAGGGCCCGGACGCGGTGGGTCTCGGAGATGGAGACGAGGGCGCGGTGGACGTTGGGGTTGTTGAGGCGGAGGAGCTCGAGGGCGAGGGTCTCGAGGTGCGGGGAGGTGGTGGAGTAATCGGGAGGGAGGGAGGTGGGAGGCAGGTGGTGGAAGGTGATGGAAGGGTGGGCGGCGGAGACGGCGGCGATGTAGGAGGAGACGGAGCCGCCTTCGTAGGCTTGGCTGGGGAGGAGGACGTGGATGGAGAGGGAAGGTTGGCGGGCGAGGAGGAGCTTGCCCAGCTCCACCATGGGCGTGAGGTGGCCGATGGCCGGTGCAGAATACAGAACCACCGCCTGCTCCTCCATGATGGGTGGCTCTGGTGATCGGCGGATTGGGAAAATCTCGAGAGGAATGTGCTCTTTTGGTCAAGTGTAAGCAGATGTATTTTACATGTCAAAAAAGCAGATGAATTTATAGTTGAATTTAGGTTGACCGGGTCAGACCTGTTTCTTGTGTATATGTTTAAAAACTAAATTCGGATCTTGTGAGAAGTCTTTCAGTTTATAAGAGGGATATGTTGTCTAAAAGTTCTAAAATTTATTACGCGTCCTAAAATTTATAAAAAAAATATAATCAAGTTTTAAAATTTATTAAATTGATGCAATCGAGTCATTCTCTTAGCTTTAAAAGTGATTGGATCTAGTGTGGGTAGGTTCTAGACTTGGATATAATTGGTTTTTCATTTTTGGACCCTCTACCCAACCTTATTTACACTAGACCTTGTTTTGGGACCATCCTTTTTTCCCAATCGAGTTCAAGGTCAACCCTATTTTCATTTGAACTTGTTTCGCAACCGTTTGATATCTTATACGATTTTAAATTATACATTAATATGCGAGAAAAAAACATAATCTTCCTAATTTGTATCAAAATATTAAACATATGTAATCAATAAGTATATGAATTTTTTGACTAAACGAAAAATTAAGGATCCATAAGATTAGTTATCATAAACAAACATCATAAGGCAAAGTAAAAATCCTATAATTGCGGAGTGATTTTATTTGTCTATCTGTGGCTTTGCAAACTAATTCAAAGTGCAATAGAAGACAATTAGAAGCAAATTTTAGAACAGAGTGATTCCTTGGTTTTCTCCCCATGACTGTGGACTAGTGGTGCCAAAATGGTCAATAAAGTGGCAGTCATTCTTGGATAAAAAGGGCTCACAATCCTTCTTTTTTCTCGTATTTCCCCTAGGGTGTGCAATCGAACTGAGTATACCCGGAAATCGGATCGGCCCACCTGGAAAATAGGGTCAGGAACTGGTCCCGTTGAAATCAGTCCGGAAATCGGTTCCCAAAATTCGAAACCGATTTAAACCGTTCTGGGAATCGGGTCCAATTGATTACCCATCAAGGAATTGGTTCTCAAACCGGTTTTGGAACGGTTTGGGAATCGGTTCTGTAAGTATAGGTTCAAAGTTTTATTTTTTCTTCTTATTTCTATTCTTACTCTCACAATCACACAGCGTTTTTCCTCTTGACTCTCTCAAATACGCACGGCACTCCTCCTTCATTGTTCATCTTCCTCACTTACTTCCCTCCCTCATCAGCTCCCTCTCGCATCGTCCGACAGACGGATGGTGTTTGTCGCCGCCAAATTCTTGTGTGCTAAGTGGATTGACTCACATAATTTCTCTTTTGTAGGAGGAGTTATGCTTGCATAGATGAGTAGCTTCATGTAATAGTTGTGGGAATAAAATTAATATTAGACCCATGTTTGTTGCTAATTCTCTGCATTATGCTTTTATTTATTATAATTAGCCCCGTGGATACTTAATTTTTTATTTAGTAAAAAAGTTCATGTAATTATTTATTACAAGTGCTTAATGTTTTGATACAAATTAGGAGGATTATGTTATTTGCTCACGTATTAATATAAAATTTGAAGTCATATAGGATATTGAGATATTGCAAAACAAGTTCCAACGGAAACATGGTTGACCTTGGAACTGGACCGGAAAAACAAGGTAGGTTGGGCACGGGGTTCAATAAAAACAGGGTCGAGTACATGGTAAAAAAAAATGAACCGATTATAATATGGTCGGATATAGGATCTAGGTCTAAAGCCCTACCCACCCTGAACCCGATTAGCCCTATTTCCCCCCGTTGTCTCTCTCTCTCTCCCCCCAAATGTGGTCTTCAGTGTTTTCTTGTATTCCCACGACTTACACTGCCGTCTTCAACTACCTAACCCTCACCCTCTCTTTCCTCCCCCTCTCACTCTGCTGCACCTCCTGCAGGCCCATCCTCGCCTCCTACCCCTTCGCCATCGACGACAGTTGCGGCTCCTTGAGCCTTCGTGGCATGCTCTCTTGCAACGCCTCCGACCTCTTCTTTTCCACCCCCTCCAATGCCTACAAGGTCTAGTCCATCGACTACGCCAAGCTCAAGGTTGTCATCTTCGACCCTACCATGTTAGCTAAACATCCTAAAAAACGCAAACTTTCCACCAATTTGACAAGAAATCCAGCTCGAGAAAGCATCCCAAAGAAAAAAAGAAGAATCCAGCCTCGGTCCGAAAGAAAAGTCTAGAAAAATCGAGGAAATTCGTGAGCTTATGGATGAGGTCTTCATTGTTGATGAGACGGAATTGAGTGATCGTGAGTTGGTGATAGATGGTGCGATCGTGAGCCAAAGAAGGAGGGAAGTGAGCAAGGAAGAGGAACAACGGAAGTAGAGCATCATGCAAGAGGAAAAATGTAGTTTTAATATTAGAAATCACGTTAAAAAAAGATAGAGTTTTAGAGTTTTGAGCTTACAAAACCGGTTCTCCAACTGGTTCCCAAACAAGTCCAATTGAATAGGTTCTTGGGTGGGTATTCATTTGGAATCGAGGACCAGACTAGTTCAAATCGGTTTCAAATTTTAGGAATTGGTGGTTCCTAGATTGGTTTTAATGGGAACTAATTCTTGGACCTGTTTTATAGGTGGGACAATATGGTTCCTGGATAGACCTAGTTCAGTTGCACATCCCTAGTTAACATTGTCAATTTGACTAATAAAAAAAATTAACGTGACATTTTTATTATTATTATTATTTAAATTAGATTAAAAACAAAACAAAAACAAAAAAATTAAAATTTTATTAAAGAAACGAAACTAAAAGAAAAAAATAGAGAACGACAAGTTAGTGACATTTCCATCGGCCATCGTCAGAAAGGCTGGAACCCTAGCTAGGCTCGGGTGAAGGCACCTAAATTTGGATGATGCTTGCTCTATCATCGCTCGCCTAGGGCGAGGCCTTGTTGGCCCTTGCCTAGGGTTGGCGAGGCTCGCCCAAATTTGGTGAGCCTTGTCAGCCTTGAGTGAGCCCTAATGTTGCCTTGATGAATGTAGGGTGAGTATTCTGCTCTTTGAAGTGGCTTGTTGCTTTCTCCTTGGAAGCTTAACTATGTCAAATGCATGAAACTTGGTCATGAGCAAATTATTCAACACTTGTTCGCCCTATGGCAGCATGATTCAACCCATGACCCTTGTTCCGGCCTTCGGCGAGGATTGGCACATTGCCTCCTAGCTTACTATATCTTGGTTTGGACTTAGGTTTTAGTACGTTTTGGATGAGATCCATGTGATCAAGATTAAGGTGCACTGGATTGGTATATGTTTCGAGCGCCCGATAAAGAGCTCCTCTCTATCTGACATGCTTGAACTTTCTTTTTGAACACTTTGAGGCCATGAATTTGCATAAAAGAAATCGGAACATGATGTGTGTAGTCGGTTTGTTCGACTTGCCATTTAAGTGTCCACAAACTCAATTCTTTTTACCAAGCAGTAAAACTTGGAACAAATCGTCATGTAACATTCTTGAAAATGAAAGAATTTTCCCATAAACCACGTAATGCAATTTTTACATGGAAGAGATAAATTATCTTAAAAACTAGTATTCAACATCTCAAAACTATTCACCGCATCAAATCACTATGGCCCAAAACCCATCCGGTCAAAAATTTTGAAAATGTCCTCTGGGGCCGATTTTGGGTCCATGGACCCAAAAACCCTATTGGCCCAAAACACAATTAAGGCTGTAAAGATACTTGCTTTACTGAATAAATATGTTTTTTTAATCTAATATTGCATGTACTTTAAACATGGCACCAAAGCATTCAGAAAGTTACAATTAAAATTGTTTTCTACTACCCAAATTTCAATATTGATCATTTAAAAAGTTTATCCCATTCTCACAATTCCACAAGATGATTTCTTGGATTTTCTCGAGACTTAAGTAAGTTCTAGTAATCAACGGAAGAGAAAAAGACCAAAAAAAAAAAAAAAAAAAGAAAAAGAAACGATGGAAAAAGGCAAAAGCTCAAGCGATGCTCCATGACTGTACTAACTCAGCCAACGCGACTTGAGCCGACCCGCCGGGACTCAGTGCTGCCCGCGCTTCTTGCTTGAGATGCTGCATCCGCTCCCTGATGGCCTCGCCCTCCGGCCCCATCAGCCCTCGGACCCGCCGCTCCACCTCCGCCGCGCTCACCGACCGCTCCTCCCCCGCCGCCTCCTCCATCGGCAGCGCGACCCTCATCGCCTCCACCATGAACACCCGGTTCTGCCGCTGCTCCGCGTAGAGCGGCCACGCGATCATCGGCACCCCCGCGCACACGGCCTCGAGCACCGAGTTCCACCCGCAGTGGGTCACGAACCCGCCCGTCGCGCCGTGGCTCAGCACCGCCACCTGCGGGGCCCACGACTTCACGACGAAGCCCCTCCCCGCGGTCCGCTCCAGGAACCCCTCCGGGAGCAGCGCGCCCAGGTCCGGCTCCGCCGTGGAGACGGCCTTGTGGCCCTTTCCGGTGGCCGGGCTCCGGACCACCCATAGGAACCGGTGGCCGCTCCTCTCGAGTCCCGTCGCTATCTCCTTCAGCTGCTCGGCGGAGAACACCCCGAGGCTCCCGAAGCTCAGGAACACGACGCTTCCTCTCGGCTGCGAGTCCAACCATGTCAAGCACTCCGGCTTGTCGTTAACTGGGCCGCCGCCGCTCCCGGCTTTTCCGCCATCCCCGCTCGTGACCAGGGGCCCGATGCAGTAAAGCGGAGGGGTCGGCCCGTCGGACACGCATTTGCCGTCCCGGATGGCTTTCACGGCTTCCTCCTCGAGCTTCTCCAACGTGTTCACTATAATCCCGGACGCCATCAGTATGTTCGTCGCGCTCTCCAGCAAGAGCTCGTAGGCCCGGTCGTTGCGGTCTTGCGCCAGTTCGCCGATGTGGGAAGGCAGCAACGGCGGCGCGCCGGGGAAGCGGAGGACGGTGTCGGTGGCGAGGTCCTTCAAGCTTTTGGTGGTGGTCCTGTGGAGGACAGGCAAGCCGAGGAAGACGGTCAAGCTGTTCCCCGACGAGCTGAAGAAGTAGTAGCAGGGGATGCCGAGGCCGCGCGCGACTGACAGGGCGTTGGTGCAGAAGAAGTCGATGACGAGGCCCCGGACGCGGTGGGTCTCGGAGATGGAGACGAGGGCGCGGTGGACGTTGGGGTTGTTGAGGCGGAGGAGCTCGAGGGCGAGGGTCTCGAGGTGCGGGGAGGTGGTGGAGTAGTCGGGAGGGAGGGAGGTGAGAGGCAGGTGGTGGAAGGTGATGGAAGGGTGGGCGGCGGAGACGGCGGCGATGTAGGAGGAGACGGAGCCGCCTTCGTAGGCTTGGCTGGGGAGGAGGACGTGGATTGAGAGGGAAGGTTGGCGGGCGAGGAGGAGCTTGCCCAGCTCCACCATGGGCGTGAGGTGGCCGATGGCCGGTGCAGAATACAGAACCAACGCCTGCTCCTCCATGATGGGTGGCTTTGGGGATTGGCGGATTGGGAAAATCTTGAGAGGAACGTGCTCTTTTAGTCAAGTGTAAGCAGACGCATTTTACCCGTAATAAAAGCAGATGCATTTTATAAGGAATGCTGAAAGTTGAATTTAGTTTGCAGGTCAGACCTGCTTCTTGCGGATCTTTTTAAAAACTAAATTGAGATCTTTTAAAAAGTCTTTCACTTTAGAAAATGAATATCCTCACTAAAAATTATAAAATTTATCGTGAGTCTTAAAAGTTGTAAAAAGTACAATTAAGTTAATTTGTTGACATCGTCAATTTTACTAATGAAAAATACCGACGTGGCATTTTTATTATTAGTTATTTAAATATATTTATTTAAATTAGATTAAAAAACCAAAAAAGAATACCAACAATTTTATTAAATAAACAAAACTAAAAGAAAAAAAGAGAGAAGATAGGCTGGTGGCACCGTGGCACTTCCATCAGCCATCGTTAGAAGAGCCAATGGCCCTAGCTAGGGCCGAGTGAGGGTGCCTAGATTTGAGAGACATTGGCCCAACCATCACCCGCTAGGGCAAGGCCTCGTTGGCCCTCACCAGCCTCGAGTGAGCACTAGTGTCGCTCTTGGTCAGGCCTGGCAAGGGTCGTTGGCACTTGCTTGGGCAGACAGGGCCTCGCCTAAGGCAGGCGATTGTCGCCAATCTTAATTGATAGCTAGCATCGCCCAAATTTGGGCGTTTGTGCCCGAGCCTAGTGAGGGTCACCGGCCCTCACCTAGGGTCAGCGAAACCACCACTTAGTTAGGTGAGGGTAAGCGATCTCCATAGGCCCCTCTAGTAATGGGTTGCGTTGGCGGAAGCGCCTATCCATTAGCCTTGTCATTTTCTTTTTTTACAATTTTGTTTATATAATAAATTTTAGCCTTTCTTTTTTAGTTTTTTTCTAATTAAAAAAAGATTTGAATAAAAAATAATAAAAAATGCCATGTGGAAAATAGAAAATAATTTAAAATACAATGTCAGTATTTTTCATTAGTTATGTTGACAGTATTAATGGAAAGACTTCATTGCATTTTACAAATTTTTAGATTCAATCGCACTTGCGTAACAAGTTTTAGGATTTCTAGTGAACATATTTCTTTATAAAATTATACATAACAAAATTAAATTCGGATGCTCTAAATTTCAGTGTACTTTTATAAAAAAATTGCCTTTAAAAGGAGGTAATTATAGCATACTTCGCCGGAGTAAAAAGGTTTTATACAAACGACTTCTACAATGGTTATTGTAATCTTCAAATCAAAGATGGGTAAGACTGTGTGGCTGAAGTTTTTCGGTACTGACCATATTTGCTCTATAAAACGTATTTTACAAGCAAATTGCCATTTGGCTAGGAATGATTTCTACGGACGGATTGAACCTTTATACTTTGTAAATCAAGGTTTATATACTGAGGAGACTTCTTCACATGGTCGGAGAATATAGTTTGGCATGGAGTGGCTTTTCACTTCGAGATATAGAGCCCCTTCGACTTTTCTCCATCGTTTTTCCAATGTCTACCGACGCCTTTTTAGAATTTAGTGAACGAAGCTGATTTGCACGACGGTCCGGCTGCGAAACACGTGCGAGGAGGAGATTCTCGCTTCATATGACCTCCAACTTGTTATGGTTAAACTTAGCGTTTTGTACTACATGATTTATATAAAACAGTGACTCATTGTTGTTGTCTTTTTTATTAGTACGCTAATTAACAATTCTTTTTGTTAAAATTTATCAATAGCACGAAAGTCAATTTTAATATATTTGGTAATTGAAATCAAGATCCAACGATGTAATTACATATCACATCATGCCAAAACTTTGGTAACCACCCTGAAATTCACCATTTTTCAAGCAATGCTAGGGAATTTGCTGTCTGAATGAGTAGTGTAACAAAAGACATGACACGCAATTTATGTGAACATTTAAATAGGTGGGTCATATTTACCATCTAATAAAAGCATGCTACATCGGTTAGCATATCTTATGGACGCATATCTTAAGAACTTAGTATCGTCTTCTGGTATTCTTTTTGATGCATCAGTTTGAAAATAAGTCCTAAGAACATGAATACAAAGAATTTGAACATTATAAATTTTTCTTTAATCATCAAATCACGAGATATGGTGCAATGAACAGTCACGTGAATAGACTCTTTTGCCTTGGTTGAAGATTTTCCACAGAAAAATTAAATGCCAACAGTTTGTTGGGCCTGTCTTGTCTAATGCGTGGATACCAACGTTTCATTATGTCAAGCGGAGTCCTCGATTTGACCAATCACCAACGGCTGAGGCAACGCTACTTGAACATCACTGACGGAATGGAATGGCCCAAAAGCACAAAAAAATGGGACCTAAGTTAAGAACTTTGGGATGTAAATATACCTAGAAACTAGGGAGACCTTGGGGGTTGAGGCAGACACCCCATCATTTCTTTGGAAATGATTATTGTCAAATAATTAGGTATAATAACCTCCCACGTCATGATAATATGCAATCTTAAATTAGCACGTATTGGGTAGACTTGTGCTTGTCTTTTAATTGACTTATCGACCAGTACCTCCGATTGTCTTTCACGTGGCTGTGTCCTCGATTTGACCAAACACCAGCGACTGAGGCAACGATTCTTGAACCTCACCAATGGAATGGAGTGGCCAAAAGCACAAAAAGACAGAGAGAGAGAAAGAAAACTTCACAGTGATGTAGAACCGTGGTTCAACCAGTCATTCCCATCCAAAGACTAGCCCGCGATGATCTTTCTTTCCTGTTGAAAGTTAGGTTAGCTTTCCATTAGGGTTCGCAGTCTTATTTTGACAAGTTGATAGGCCTCGACACATCCTGGTCGAGCACACCGAAATGATCCATTAATTTGAGTCTTAAAGTCAAGGTCTAGATTACTGTAGAGGTTAGGAATTTGATTTCCCATCTTCTTGAGAGATTGAGGCGGGCACGCATGAGTAAGGGAGCAGGATTTCGTAACTTGCACACAACACATAGTGCATGCAGTGACTTGTAAAATAGATAATAGGATAGAATTAGACAAAAAAAAAAAAAAAGAAACAATACTAGGAAGGGGTACCGAATATGTGTTGGGTGCCATGCCTTGACGATAGAATCGAGTCGATCTGATTTGATTTAGTTGAAAACTTGAGTATAACTCAATTCTGGATATTTAAACCCTGATATGGGAGGTCTGCTCAAGCTTGATTTTTCCGGCTTGAGCTCGCTTGGATTGGTCTTCAATAAGCTCAATTTCAACTCGACTCTCTACTCAGTTAGTCGATATGTGATATAGGGAAATCGAACTTAGTTCACGCTCGTGCTCAGATTCTAGTTTTTCTACCGCTCAACTAGGCTTGTTTTCCAATCAAAAAAGAAAAGAAAAAAGAACTAAGCTAGTCAATTGCTTGAGTCTTGTAAGTATTTTCGGCATTAGCTTGAACAGATTTAAGTACTCAAACTATTCAAGCTCGACTCAAATTCGACAAAATGTCGAGCTAATTTCTAGTGATCTCTGAATTGAACTACTAGTCAAACTCGAGTAGCTTATTTACACACATAAATCTGCTTTTTAACTGATCAACTAAGGGTTAGAATGATTTATAACTATTAATTAGGTGGGAAAATGCTACATTTTTTTTTTTTAAATTTATCAAGAATGCACGAACTCCATGTCTGAAAAATGTGATCACAACAATAATTGACTGATGTTCCGTGCATATACTATTTTGCTTGGATGAAAGACCTTCTATCACCTTTCCTAGCCCATCAAATACAAACTTACAAAGATTTTTTTTTTCTTTTTTCACCAAATACAACTAAAATTAACCTTAGGAAAACAAATTAAAACCAAAACCCCGAGAAATATCTTTTGGTGACACGACAAATTCTTGGTGACACGACAAATCAATTCATACGAGTTTGATGGAGGGCCTATGTAATGTTAGGAGGTCTTAAGACCACAAAATTTTTAGGGAAGTGAATGTCACTTATCAAGTGTTCCTGCTAGAGAAAGGAAGAATTGAAGTAAAAAAGAAAGGAAAATTGAAGCTGATGCCAAACAATGTCCTTTTGCTGGATCAGTTCGATGATAACTAATGCCTTTTAATTGCAATCTGTATGATTTACTGCACAAAAGGGAAAAAACGAGGAAGAGCGATGGAGAAATATATTTGTGCCAAACATCGCAGAGTATAATCACGCGATGCGAACAAAGTTCCTTGCTCGGGAAGAGAAAGCAAGCATAATTATCTGTGTGCAAGTGTCTCTGGCACAGGTCTGGATTTCACCAATTCGAGGGACATTATAAGATGTTTCATAGGTCTCAAAATAGTTGGGACTTTGCTCTCATACATAAGAATTATCAATAGAGAAAAAAAATAAAGAGGAACGATTCTATATTTGGGCTAGTTATTCTTTGGATTTCCAAGGTCAAAAAGAAATTTAATACGGCGTAGGTTAAACTTATTCAAAACATACTTTTTCTTTCAATGATGAGGAAGCCTACTTTAGTTAGGTAAAATCCCAAATCCGTAAAATACTCCACTAATCTTATGAATCAGGTAAGACGTGAGTCTAAATCTAAGTGAGGATTCAAAATATGATTTTTTGTTTTATGGTATAGAGTATCGAACTTGCACTTTATGTCTGACACACACGAGGGAAGTCCCAGGGTGTGGCGACCCCTGTGGATCCGCTAGAACACTAGCAAATCGAACATCATGGTCATACACAAAAGCAATGTTGTAGGGAACTGCATTGAAATTTCAGCACAAAGATTAGATTTCTCGGATAGTCCTTAGGGGAGCTCTTCCACAGCCAACTAAGTCTGGCCTATGCTAAGATAAATGCTTGATATGAAAAGGATGTTGATGGCAGATAAATGATGAATAAGAAAGGCAATCATTCGAGTTACCTATTTAGTAGACAAATACAAACTTTGCCTCTAAAACATCTCTTATCAGATCTATTTTATTCTTTGCTTCTTGTTTAATCTAAATCTTGCGGCTAACGCATTTTGACTTTTTTGATTGAAATTTTTGGAGGAATGGGAGGATTCCGGTGAAACCTAGGGTTTAAGAGTTTGGGGTTGAAAATGAATGGATTTGGGGGAAATAGTTTGGATTTGAGGAAAAAATTGAAGTGAAAAGAAAGTGATTTTGCTCTTGGTTTGGAGAAATTTCAAAAGTTAACTAAATGGGCAAGAGGACGTGAGGATTACAAGAGAGAGAAGTGTGAATTTCCGTCACCTGCCTAGAAAAGCCCATGGGCTCTGGCCTTTCACCAAAAGTCCCGATTTGTTTGTCTGGATATCTTCCTCTTTCTTTGCATCGTGTAGGAAAATATCCTCCATGTCATTTAGGGCTCGTCAATGCGGAGACTGACAATTGTGGCTTAGTGGTTACTTTTTCTATATGGGAAGAGGGAGGTTAGGAGTTTGATTCCTCATCTTCTCAAGGGGTTGGGGGTAGGGATGGTTTAGTTTCGAATATGGGGTTCAACTTTCATACTTTACAAAAAGGTAGGGTGAAAAATCTGAAAGTGAATTGAAAATTAGGGTATGACAGAATAAAAAAAAGCGAAGACTTTGCCTTTGTCATTTAGTGGAAAGTTCTAGTCCGACTTTTCTCATCTTGTAGAAAAACATCTTTGATGTTGATGTCAAAGAATGTTGAGGTTGTTCCACATTAATTATGTAATGGGCTGGTGGTTGGTTTATAAATATGAGGAAAATACCTCATTCTTTGAACTAGTTTTGTGATGAAAGAGGTCCAAAACCATCGGACACCGAGTAGATCACATAGAAATCATACTCTCCATTAGAGTTACCCTCTTCATACCGCTGCTCAAGGAACTTCTTTCTCATCGGGGTCTTTCTTCAAGAAACTAACTCGGTCGAATATGCTTGGCCTATAAGCCTCATGGGTAGGAGTGGGGAGTGGGTTGGTAACTAACCTTTCTACCTTGACCAAACCGCCATCTCACTTACAAATTCCTCCTACCTCAATATAGGTGCCTGCTTCGATATCCTGTCAACATCGTTAGCACAACTTGTTCTGTCTTCAAATATAGCCAATGCAATACGGACCATTTTGAGAAAAAAAGGGTCGGTGTCGACTTCCATTTTTCCTTGTCCTTTGTCATCAATGAACTTAATATTTCCTCGCCGAATTGCTTCCTGAATTGTTTCCCGAAAGCAATGGAGTTAATTGGGTTATGCCTTCATGAATTATGCCCCATGCAATACTTTTTGTATACTAAATCTGTTGAGTCTAGCAATGCAACCTAGGGGGATAAAATAGGTTGATTCGAAAACTTCACAGATTTTCGTGCAAAACTTCAAGTTAAACTTGGCAAGCAGGGTTTAATAATGGCAGAGGCGAATGCTTCTATCGTATGGATCGAAGCCGAATCTTAGTGAGAAAGTCACTACATTGCTTTCATGGAAAGTCCCATAGGAATTGCCTTCTACCACCGCTGAAAAGGCGAGTGCGTCGCCACAAAAGGGAATCACCCTCTTTGGAAAATAATTGCCTAAATCAAAGAGGAATTTCCGTCACAGCAACCCATCGTTCGAGGAAGTCTCGAAGGCAATATCACGTAAATTTGCCATTTCCCGATTTTGATTCCACATCCTGAAACTCACGATCGCAAGCATTCCGAACGGATGTTGGATGAGGAAGTAGTCGCCAGTCAAATTTCGGTCGTACCTGCCGAAACTTGAAAAAGGTCTCAAAGCCCGAAACTGTACCTAAAGGTATCAAAATCGGACGGAACTTTCCATACCCCTAAGTTATGGTCAATGATGATTTTTAAAATGAGGAGTCTTTGAAACGATGCTTAGCTTGCAGAGCTAAGCCTAAAACCCGATATAAATTGAAATCTCGGGTCCGTGATTTCACGACTCCACAGAGCAATATTGGGCTCATTGGAAAGGTCGACTCAAACACTCTGGAAGTGCAAAAGTCGCACGAATCAATGTCGGACAGAGGGTATGCGAGCCCGGAAAGAGTGAGCCTTGACCCAGGCATGCCGGCCTCGAGACGAGGCGGGCACATGTCGACACAAAGTGTGCCTGCCCTCATCTCAAGGCAGCCATGCCTCATCCTCAGCGATGGTGAGTCTCTCCCTCATCCTTTTGCCCTTGAAATTCTCTCAAATTGAGTTCGGTCCTCGTGATTCTCTGGTGTTCGCGTGTTCTTCTGTACCGAAACTTCTCGCGCTTTTAGATAAGTTTCAACCCCTCGTTTTCATTTTTCAATAGAAATGCATGCTAAGACATCGTAATGTCTATCTAGAATCATAAAATATAGAATACGTCATTATGTTGCCATTTGATTTAGACTTACCACATTTTCTTAGGCCCTTGGAATGCAAAAGTTAAGCTTGAAAGCCTACGATACGCCATTATGTTGCCTATCCGAATTGTAAAAAAAACGCAAGTTCCAAGACCATTATAATGTGGAAATAAGATCTCAGAGTTACATGATACATTGCCGTGCTGCCAAAATGTCGCTAGTAAACATGCATGTTAGTAGGCCGTTATAATACTAGTTAGATCTAAAATTAGGCTGTAACAGTGTTGACTGTGATGGGAATGCGATAGAATGCATACTATTGTTGTTGCCGGTATATAACTGTGCAGTTTGGAGGAGATATAAGGTGGGAAATATATTGAAGTACTGCATTAAAACACCCTTTTACTTGAAAGCCAACGCATAGGTCATATACAGAAGGAATTGTATTGTTTGAGTGTAGGATAGACGATGATGATGCAATTCGAAGTCAAAAGTCAAAAGTCAATAGCCATATCGATTCGAACCCATGACCTTAGGCCCCATGCATGTGATCATCCATTTCGTACTTTTGATTTGAATTGTGAGTTTGAAATCAAATGATGTGGAAGATAGCACGGCCCATCAAAGTTGAAGCTCCTCTAGATAAATAATCACAGAACATGATCCACTAACTGCTAATTGGGGGATTGAATACACAGATTACGAAGCATGGATTTTTGTTCCTAGGTGGTAAATGCAAAATAAGCCCATGACTGATCATTTGAAGCTCCTCCAGTAGGAGAGGACCGCATTGTTACAAGGCCATCATGCGGGACAAAAGACGTCAATGAAGAACAAGGTGCCAAACTCTTTGGATCGAGTAATTTACATCGATAACGTTCTCATATTGCAAAAAGGGAAAAGAAAAATATACAAGCGTGCAATCAACAATCAGACACGTCTTCATGAATAAATCCAAAATGCTTCTATCTGATTATACAAACATATTTAGCTATAAAAGATGTGGAGAAAACTCATGGTGATGCCAGACATTGCATACGAGCGCCTCTACTTTTTTGGTAGCATCATTGACCCTCTTCCCACACCGGTTCAACTTGTTGCATACCTTGTTTATCGGATCTGAAAACACCATCAAAGCGTCTGTCTCATCAACACCATTCCGAACCCTTCTCATCGATCATAACGTAGCTACAAAGGCGAAATACGCCTCCATAGACTCACTCCAGCCTGACTGACGGTGCGATAGAGTTCAACTAAGCCACTTTGTTGGTTGTTTTTCCTTTCGTTTTTTCTGTTAATCTAACTTTTTGTATTTCTCCTTTTTCTCCTTTTTAAAAGGCAAAATGCATGATTCTTTCACTCCACACGATAATTTCCCATTAAATTTTTTAAACATTCATATAACGAGTTTTGTGCTCTTTCTCTCATTAGTCAAACTATGGTCAACTTTTGATTAGCGGTAGGACAATTATCTGATTTAGAAAGATCATATGACCCATAATTATTTTTCGGAATTTCTCCCAAATTTTGAAAAAAGCAAAATTTTTTATAAAAAAATTATGAAAATAATTTATATTTCACTTTTTATATAAATTCAAAGATCTTAAATACTTCATAATTGTTGAAAGTGTGCAACTCAAGATCGCATCTACAACTTCAACATTGCTGCTACTAACAATTTTTAGACGATGCGGAAAAATGACAAAGCTTTTTGAAGTATGCATATATTGTATAATTTGATGCCACAATATGCATTTTTCAGCTCTTATAAAACAAAACTACACACGGTTTGAATTACGCTTCTCGCTCTCTGAGCATTGTAACTAGTGCAACTACAAACTACTATGTTTTGTTTCCTATCTTAAGACTTTTGGGTAGCATTGTGGCTACGTATACCTAGTGAGCTCATTTATTGATCCATGCAGATAGATTCCCTAATGCATTAAGGAAACATTAGAGACTATACTATCATGATACACTCTTCTTCCCCCAAGTGATTTGTGGGTCGGAAGTCTAATTACATCTTATCATACACTGATAATTTCACACGTCAGCAATTGGTTTAGCCATCTAAAATAGCGTTTTGTAGATGAGATAATCCATCACACCCCGAAACCATCAAGAATGAGGGTGACACAGTCATCCTTTCACCTGAAGGACACAGCCTCTATTGACACCTAAAATTTTGAGATTTGATTTTTTGCTAAATAAAAAAAATAATAAAAAAAGTCACGTGGCATGTAGTTTAGGAAAATTTAATTTTTTGTTATATTTTGTTAAGATTTTTCATAGATTTAGGTAATATACACTGAGAGATGCTTTTCTGTGCAAAAAGGGAATTGTTTTGATTGAAAATGAAAAATATTGCGCGGGGTGAAATGATATATTCAATGAAATTTTACGCGAGCAAAATTAGCAATGAAATATGCCACAAGGATACATTTTGTTGGTGTATAAAAGAGTCACGTACGGTATGTTTAGGGGGGTTCTTTCCGTTGGTTAAAAAAAGAGAGAGAAAGCAAAAGGTGAAAAAGTGAGTGGAGAGAGGAAAAGTAAAAAAAAAGAAAAAAAGAAAAGAAAAGCCCCCCCTTTGCGCAACTGTTCATCTTCCTTGCAGGGGGGTCTTTACCGGTCCTATCGACATCGAGCCGCCGCCGACCACCGCTGTAACAGCCACCTCACGCCACCTCTGCCCAGCGCTCCCGCTCCGTGATCCGCCTGAGTCGCCAGCCAGCTACCCGCGAGCCCGACGCCTGCACCTCACGCTGCCCCGACGCCGAGCGCCCCCCGGAGCCTCGACGACATGCCGCCACTCGCCTTGGCCCGCGACCCGCCGCCTCTGCCTCGTCTTTGCCCGCGCCGCACCAGAGTTGCCCCAGATGTCGCGCCAATCCCTGCCGTTGAGACCCACCTCTGCAGATCTGACACCGCCCTCGCTTCGCACTGCGAGCTCGTGCCTCGATCCGATTCTCTCGCCGGACGCCGCGCCTAACAGCCCGATCCAGACGCCGGAGCTCCTCATCGTAGCCATCCGAGGCCTCTCGCCGTCTTTGCAGCGCCCCACCGGTTGAAGCCCGTGATCCGAGCGCCCCGACGCCGCCCCCGCGACGCAGGCTCGTGCCGACCCGCGACAACCCTCTCGCCGGAGTCCGCGCCGGAATCCTCGCCGGCAAAGACTCCTCTCACCGGCCAGCCTCCAAACCCTTTTTTTCTTTTGTTTTTTTTTTCCTTTTTTTGAAAAAAGAAAGAAAACAAAACCAAAAAAAGAAAAGAGAAAACTAGGTAAAATTTTCTTTTTCTTTTCTATTATTTGTTTATCTTTATTTTCATTATTTTTTCTATTATTATTGATATTTCATATTATTTGTTTTTTTTAGTATAATTAACCCTTTAATGTGAAATTGAAATTGCATGATATGAAATTGCCTTGAAATTTAGTGATTGTCAATCCAATTTTCGTGCCTGAAATCCGACTCGCAATTACTAAAAAAAAATTGCCAATCCGATCTCCCGCTCGAGACTCGATTCGTGATTTATGTGAAAAATTGGCCAACCCGATCTCATGCGCGAGATATGGTTCGTCAATTTGGGTATCAATGTTGCTTGATTTGCAGTGGTGTTATTTGAATTTTTTTTTTAAAATCAATCAAAAAAGATGTAGGTTAGAATTAGGGTTTGCATGTTTAGAATTGAAGTTTTATTTAAATAAAAAAATAAAAAAAATCAATTGACTTAGGTTGTTAGTTTCTTTTTAACTTTAAATTGCATGTTTAATTATTATGTGATTGTTAATTTCGAAAATTAAGAAAAAAAGAAAAAGGAAAATTAGGGTTAGGTTTGCTTTTTCTTATTTTGCATGTTTAGGATAGCAAATTTTATCGTGAAAAAGAAAACATATTCATTTAGAATGTTAGTCTTTTTATTATTTAATTTGCACGTTAAATTTAATTTCTAAATCAATAAAAAAAAACACAAAATCATCATGCATATGTCATGTAGAGTTAGGGCATCTTTTTTGCACGTCATTGCATATTAGGGTAAAATTGCATTTAGTTCAATTCTAGATAATATTTTTCTTAATTTATTATAAGTTTAGATATTAGATAGATTGCATTTAGGATTATTTGGGTTAAGATAATATCTCAGTTAAAATTAGGATTTGGTTCAACCTAACTCCTGATTCAAATTGAATGGAATTTTAATTTAGGTAGATAATTTCCACATTTTTATAATTTCGAATTTCATAAAAAATCCAAAAAATGCCTTAGAATAAATTGATTGATTTCATTTTTAGTATAGACTGCATCTTATTATGCCATATAGTTAGGTCATATTGCCATGTCATGTCTTCTCATGTTAGATTAGTAGCATGCATTGCATGATTCTCATTAAATAAAGTGAAAACAAAAAGAGAAATTGCGTGTTAATTAGAAATCATATCTAGGGTTGTTGATGTGAATTCTGATCTAACAACGCAGATGCTTTCGTTGCATTGAAGTAAGTTTGCAATTTATTCATTGATTTCTTGGGTGTTAAATTGATGGATTGCGCACCCGCATGATTGCCTCATATGTTAGGGAAATAGATTTAAAATCAATCCAAGCTGCTTGCCAAACATTTTTTAAATAAAAAATGGTACCGAAATGGCATTAGAGAAATCTAGTGTAACCAAGTCCCCGTACCCATAGTCTCTGGTTTGTAGGAGTAAAGTAAACCTCCCGTTGCTTTACTTGGGTTTCTAATCAACCCAAAAAATATAGATTAGTGGCGACTCCTAGTTAAAAATCAATTGCACGTTAAAAATTTGAACCTAAGTCGCGAATTGGTATGGGCTTGGGAGAGCTCGAGTTAAGTCTAGGTTTAACAATCCATTAGCCAAACCCTAAGTGGTGCACACCCGAAAAATTGGTCGTGACTGCTTGGCAACTCCACTGGGAACTTGAGTTGAAACTCTTAGTGGACTTAGGCCAATTTTCTTTTTTTTTAAAAATGTTTTTGTTTGACAGCGAGGATTCCAGGTACGTTCCTAACATTTAAGGTGTTTTGCATATTGGGAGGTATAAGGGGAAGTGTTTGCTAACCTCTGTTTTGTAGGGAGGTGAAAGAATGTATGGTTTATTTTCATGTTGAAGTATTGCTTGATATAAACTGTTGTGCATGCCTTGCATCTTGCACTACACTTTTGCACACACAACCTGCCGCCGGACCTGGGCCACATAGGATCATTTAGGATGGTGTTGAGATGGATACCACTCCGACTGCATGCTCGCGGATGAGTCGCTCATCTCAATCCCGAAGTTTCTTTCATGGTGTCAAGAGTACCCACCTCGGTCCGCATGCCGGCTACCTGGGTCAGCTCTTTGACCAAGCCGGAGTCATGAGGACCCGACATAGTCCACAAGCCCGTGGCTAGTCTGATCATCCTTGTGGCTCCACTTTGATAAGCCTTATAGATTAGAAATCGAGCCACTTACCATGCGCATGTCTATGTGATTGCTCACCATTGGTAAAGTAAGTTCTCTAAATTTTTGCTTTTGCAATTTACTTACTTTATCGCATTATTTTTGTCGGTCCATGGCATTAGGATTGTCTTGAGTCTTGATCAATATACAATGAGGACTTCGGACATTCGAATCATTCTCTCTCCGAAGGAAGAGCTTAGCACTTGATGGGACAAGTTAGATCAAGATGGCCATCAATTCATAGAGTCGCATGTTGGTCGCCTACTTCCACTGCTGCGCATCAACATTCATGGCGGCCTCATCCAAGCACTTGCACATTGTTGGTGCCCCGAGCCTCTACCTTTATCTTTGGCGGTAAGCGCTCACTCCCACCTTGGAAGAATATAGCATTGCCATAGGGAAATCCTTGAAAGCTGAATTGATTAGTCCGCCTATCGGAATAGATCCTGTTATGGCTTTATCTGATTTTCTGAGAATTAAGGAAGACGACATAAAAAAGGTTTTAAAGGCTCACCGCAATGCATGTCCTTTATCTTTTTTGAAAGAATATTTTGAAAAAGGCACCCCATTTCAAATGCGTAGGGTTTTCCTTTTAGCTTTATTTGGGTTTATAGTATTTCCTTACTACAAGAACGCTATTAACCCTTTGATTGCTCAATTAGAATTAGGGTTTGCACACTGTCATGACTGAAACTTTTCTTTCTCTCACCCGATTCAAAGGAGGCGGTGATAAGACATTCTGTTCCTTTCCCGAACTTTTGCAAATTTGGTTTCTTTCTCATATAAGGGGATTTTGTGGTTTAATGACTATACATGATATTAGTGATTCTAACCACCCTATTATAAAATTTGAGAACAACCAAAAACACGCACCGGATTACCATTATTCTAGGTGGCTAGCTTTCATGAAAAAACCAACTTCCAAGGGTTTCCTATGGCATGCTAAATGGTTCCAAGTTCGTGTGGCGAGACTTACATGTGGAGGTGTTGGCCCAATCCCTCTACTGGGATTCACTGGAGCATTGGAGTACTATTCAACTAGAGTGACTCGTCAATATCAAGTCGTGCAAGAGCTTCCCCCAACATTACAAGCAGATCCGCTCCAAGTTAGCTTCGTTGATGGAAGCCAAGGCCATGAAGATTCTATTCTCACTATCAAATCGATGTGGGATATGTGCCATCCATGAAAACTCAAATGGCCCGAAGAAGAGTTGGAGGGCAAAGAAAGAAAATACTATGCCTCGACTAAGTACATCCGACAACACAAGATCCTGAGGAGCTGCTTCCGAAGATATCAGAGGCGTCATTGAAGATCACCAACCGTGCTGAGAATAAACGCCTCAAAAGAGTTGCTGAAAAAGCTCAAGAGGAGAATAAACGAACGCGTCGAATGGTGTCCCGAGTGTATATTGATCAAGCCAGATGAAATGCTTGAATCAATATTGCTGTTTTCATGTTTAGATTAATGTTTAGAAAGTTGAGTTGTTTTCCTAGTTCATTTGTTTAGAACATTCCAAGTTGCTATTTTGATAGGTTTGTCGAAAACTCCATTAATGAATAAAGGTTCTAGACTGTTGCCATGGGCTGGCGTATTCCATATGAGATACTTATTTTTGTCCATTTCTTCAAATTAGGTGATAACGGATCCTCCACGCTCACCCATTATTACGCGATTAAGGGCTAGAATGGCCGACCAATCAGAAGTGCGTGATCGTATGTTCGCTGTGGAAACTCAACTCCAACAAGTGCTCGCCTCTCTACAGCTTGTGACGGATCAACTCCAATTCCTCCAAGTAAATCCAACAACTGCACCTGCTCTTCCTGAAATAATTATCTCGAAGCAAACAAACAAGGTTGACAATGACATGCCCGGGTTAGACGATGACTCGGTCCTTGTTAGAAAGACTAAGCTCGCCAGCATTCCAAAGACTGATCATGAGGAACGCTTCACAAAACTAGAGGGAAAATTGAAACAACTGCAAGAGTCGTAGAATTCACTCTCGTTCGACCTGTCTGTGTATGAGAAGGTCAACATGCCAAAGAAATTCAAAATGCCAGATTTTGAGAAGTACGATGGTACTTTTTGCCCAAAAGCTCATTTGCAGATGTACCACGTGCGTATGGCCCAATATGTCAAGAACGAACCACTCATGATCCAATCGTTCCATGCGAGTTTGACTGGACCTGCACTAAACTGGTATGTCATGAAGAATGTGAACCTTCTCGACACCTGAAATGAAGTGACCGACGCATTTCTCAAGCAATACAAGTTCAACATGGATATTGCACCTTCCCGAGAGGATCTTGAGAGGATGGAGTAAAAGATGAACGAGTCATTCAAAGAGTATGCCGTGAAAAATTTGGCAGCTCAAATCACTCCCGAGCCTACAGACAAGGAGTTGATGAAGTTGTTTGTCAAAACCCTCCCGTCTGAGTTCTGTAACAGGATGGCCAGCACGTACGTTGAAAACTTCAATCAGCTTATTCCCGTGGGAGAACAACTTGAAGTGGGGATAAGGGAAGGATGGTTTACTGAGCCATCTAGTAAAAGATTCACTCCCAAAAAGGAGAAGGAAGCGGCTGTGGATGTGAATGTGTCTTATAGCCAAGAAAATGTCAAACGTGCCTCGGCTATCCAAATGAATCCAAGACAGCCCCAAACTGCTGGCCGTCAACCATTTAATAGGAGGCAATTCTCTCCTCTCCCTAGGTCTCCATCCCAAGTGCTGACGATCCTCTGAAAGAAAGGTTTGCTTACTAGTGAACCAAAACGTCCTAACCGTGAAAGCAATAGCAGCTACGACTCGACAAAGAAATGTGACTACCATAGTGGCGAACTGGGGCATTCAACTATTGAGTGTTTCACCCTCAAGCATAAGATCCAAAACCTCTTAGACACGAAAATCTTTTTGTTTCAAATTGCTCAGCCGATTGTCCAAAAGAATCCACTACCTGAGCATGAGGGTACAGTGAATGCTATCCTGGAACTTGAAGTCGGTCGAATCAGGGACTCGAAGGTGCACGTGGCAGATGCTTACAGCGGATTGGTGAGAGCTGGATATTATCCAGGTCAAGAAAATGTTCCCCTATCACTGATGAAGGAAAGAATTGCCCAAATGATGGATGATGGCATTATCGTATATGCTGACCGTAACTGCGTAGTTTCCACTATTTCACACATCATCATCGATTGTGAGGAGGAGCAGGCTGCGCTAAATATTGATAAGGAAGAAGTTGATCCTTCACTCGCGAATATGCCTCCGCTAGAAGATGCATCTGATGAGGAGATTGTGATCGAGATACCTCAACCATATGAGTATGTCAACAACAAAGCAGTGCCTTGGTCTTATGACTTAGATGTCGATCTTGTTACAAGGTCTGGTCAAACCTATGGTCAAGCCAGTGCTCAAACTACAAAGCCAGTCACCGATGAAAAGGCTAAGGAATTTCTGGCTGTGATTAAAGCAAGCGAGTATAATGTGGTCGATCAATTGCAAAAGATGCCTGCCCAGATCTCTTTGCTCGAGCTTCTTCAAACATCATATGTGCATCAAAAGTCACTAACGAAGGTATTGAGTGAAATTCATGTTCCAGAGACAGTTGATGCGGACAAGCTGGAGGAATTTGTGGGATCAGTCCTTCTTAAGGATTTGATTACCTTTTCTGATGAAGAATTCCCTCTCGAAGGCCGGGGACATAACAAAGCACTCTACATATCCGTTAAACATAAGTCTTCTCATGTGTCTTGAGTGCTCCTTGATAATGGGTCCGCTCTGAACATATGTCCATTAGCCACTCTGCACCGCCTCAAAGTGGACCCATCAAGGATACATGCGACAATGACCTCAGTACGAGCTTTTGATGGCGCAAAGAAGGAGGTACTCGGAGAAATCCATCTTGACGTACAGATAGGGCCAGTCGTCTTCAGCATTCCCTTTCAAGTGTTGGACATCCCTACCGCATTCAATTTCCTGCTGGGTTGTCCATGGATACACACTGCTGGAGTAGTGCCTTCAAGTCTATATCAAGCTGTGAAATTTGTGATCGAAATGAAGTTGGTTACCGTATACGGTGAGGAAGACCATCGGATCTATCATGAGACGGCTATCCCCTATGTAGAGCCGGATTTTGAGCTCGAATCAAGTTACCACTCGTTTGAGTTGGTATCCACCATACACGCATCTCGAGACTCACCTCCGCCCACTCCTGAAGTTTCAGATGCTGCCCTTATGGTGGGAAGGGTGATGGTTGGGAATGGTTTTAATCCTGGTAATGGCCTTGGAAGAAATGGTCAGGGGATTCGAAACCCCATTCAAGCCCCTCAGAGGTCCCGTGCTGCTGGATTAGGGTACCATGGAAGAGGTGGAGAAAGTTATGGAGGACGAAGGCAGGAAAGGCGGAACCCGCCACCTAACCAAAGGCGAGGAAGTCAAAACCCATCACCCCCAAACATTCGCGAGACATTCCCTGGTCCACTGATAATGATGCAGGATGAAGCAGAAATAATAGACACCTTGGGGCAGCCAAGCGGAAAATTCGACTATCTGGTGAAATATTCGGCTCCTCCCAGTTTCTACATTGATCCCCGTGACATCGTCCTAGATGGATGGGGTGCCATGGATGATCTGATATCCTCGGAAATAGAAAACCCTGAAGATGCATTGGAAGGAATCACTAGTCTCTTCGATAACGCCTTCATAGGGACCGTTGATGGAGGACCTCTGGAAGAGATGGGCTCTGGCCCACGAGAGTAACTCATTTACTACTTTCTCACATTCCCCTGCGCGGGAATTTTTATCACTTTTTAGGGCTTGTTTTTGATTTCTTCTTTTTCGCTTTCTTCTTAGGGCTTGAAGATTGCATTTCCATTCAATAAATGTAATTGATTGATGAATATCAATAAAATTACAAGTTTTATTTTGAGAGCATGATGATGCACACCAAACCAGCTCGGTGATGATATCCAACCGATAAAAGAAAAAGAAAAATCCAAGGAGAATTCTGAGGCCTGGGCTTCATCATGCTTTCTCGTGTCAAAATATTTCAAAAAATGTTTTTGCCAAAATTCTTTTCAAAAGAAATAATAATTTGGATTACTTTGTCTGTTTTTCTAATTTATTCACTTCATGTTTCAGGAACAGTTTTGTGGCATACAAAGGCATGGAAACAGTCCGATCCAATGCAACAAATGATGATATGGATAATCTCAAGGACTTGATTGAAGATTCCATTGAGGTGCAGCGAAACTGGGAACAACATGAAAAAGCCAAGGCTCTCACATCCGAGCAGACTGTCACTATTAATTTAAGTAACGCTCAATAAGCTAAAGAAGTTAAAATTAGGGCAAATCTCCGTAAAGACGAAGCTGAGCACCTAATTCAACTATTGAAGGAATATCAGGATATCTTTGCATGGACTTATGCTGACATGCCTGGTTTAGACCCATCGATTGTTGAGCATTGCTTGCCTACTAATCCGGACGTGCCACCTAAGAAGCAAAGACTCCGGAGAACTAAGCTCGAGCTCTCGAAGAAGATAGAGGAGGAGGTGATGAAGCTTCTAAAGGTGGGATTCATTGAAGTCTCACAATACCTTGAATGGGTGGCTAACATTGTGCCGGTAATGAAGAAGGATGGTTGAGTTCGAGTTTGTGTCGACTATTGAGATTTGAACAAGGCGAGCCCAAAAGACGATTTTCCGCTCCCTCACATTGATGTCCTCGTGGATAGTACCGCCGGATTCGAACTATTCTCCTTTATGGATGGTTTTTCCGGGTACAATCAGATAAGGATGAAAGAGGAAGACAAGGAGAAAACTGCGTTTATCACCCGTGTGGGACCTTTCATTACAAGGTCATGCCCTTCGGACTCAAGAACATAGGGGCAACTTACTAGCGAGCCATGGTAACACTATTTCATGATATGATGCATCAGGAGATTGAAGTCTATGTTGATGATATGATTGCAAAGACCCGGCCTGGAAAAAGCCATATGGAAACCTTGAAGAAATTATTTGACCGACTTTGTGAATTCAAGCTTCGGCTAAATCCTGCTAAATGCGTGTTTGGGGCAACATCTGGTAAATTACTTGGATTTATAGTAAGTAGTAAGGGGATTGAGATCGACCCATCTAAGGCTAAGGCTATATGTGAGCTGCAACCTCCATCAACGGTGAAAGAAGTTCGGAGTCTTTTGGGAAGACTGAATTACATAGCTCGGTTCATTTCTCAACTATCTGAAACTGCCAAGCCATTCTTCAAACTCCTAAAGAAGAATGCACGAATCAACTAAGATGACGAGTGTCGAGAGGCGTTCGACAAGTTGAAGCAGTACTTGATGAATCCACCGGTTCTTGTCCCACTATCACCAGGGCATCCCTTGATTCTCTACCTCACAATCCATAGTGAATCATTGGGTGCGATGTTGGCTCAAGAAAGTCCTGTTGATAAAAAAGAACGAGCCATCTACTATCTGAGTAAGAAGTTTACTATATCGGAGTTGAAGTATTCTGATGTTGAGAAGACTTGTGCCGCATTGGTATGGGTATTGCATAGATTGCGACAATACACATTGCATTACTAGACATTTCTCGTGACAGAAAACGACCTCGTTAAGTACTTACTTAATCAGCCAGCTCTGGTGGGTAAGTTGGCCAAATGTCAAATTTTGATTTCTGAATTTGATGTGCAATTCATGCCACAAAAGTCGGTTAAGGGTCGAGCGATTGCTGATCTATTGGTCGAGAATTTAGGCATCTCTAACGACAATGATAATTTCCTTGATGACTGTGTCTTGAGTGTAAATTAAGGCTCATGGAAGATGTTCTTCGATGGAGCTATAAACTTGCGGTTTTGCATCTTGGGGCGGTTCGATATCCCCGGATGGTCAGCATTATCCGGTAGCTGCGAAATTGACATTCCCATGCACCAACAATGTGGCCGAGTATGAAGCTTGCATCCTCGAACTTCAAGCCGCAATCGAGATGGGTGTGGCCCAGTTAATGATATTCGGAGATTCAGCATTAATCATACTACAGAATGTAGGTGAGTGGAAGACCAAGGATGCTAAATTGCTCCCATACCACCAGTATCTAGAAGGTCTTATGAAGCAATTCAAGGAAATTTCATTTGAATACTTACCAAGGTCTCACAATCAGTTTGCTGACGCACTTGCAACTTTATCATCTATGTTGCAAGTTGCCGACGGATTAGAAGTCGAGCCGTTGAAAATAAAAGTTTTGCCGAAGCCGGCTTACTGTATGATCATAACTGAAGAACCTGATGGAAAACCATGGTATTATGATATCATGAACTACATTAAAAGGCAGGAATTTCCAGAAAGAAGCACTCCTACTGATAGGAAGTACATCACAAAGATGGCCTCAAAATTCTTCGTTAGTGGCGAGAATCTCTACAAGAGATCCTATGATTCAGTCTTGTTGCGATGTGTGGGGACAATAGAAGCTACTCAAATCATGCAAGAAGTGCACGAAGGGATATGTGGCTCTCACATGAATGGGCACATGATGGCAAAGAAGATTATGAGATTAGGCTACTACTGGCTCACATTAGAAAGTGACTGCATTAAGCATGTACGAAATTGTCACCGCTGCCAGATTCATAGTGATAAGATAAATGTTCCTCCAACTGAATTACACCAGTTTTCTGAGCCATGGCCTTTCTCGATGTGATTGGCCCAATCAATCCTAAGGCTTCAAATGGGCATCGATTCATTTTGGTGGCGATAGATTATTTCTCCAAATGGATCGAGGCTACATCATTTGTGAATGTCACTGCCCGCAATGTTGTGAAATTCATCAAACGTGACATAATTGCTCGCTATGGCGTCCCTGAAGTAATTGTCACTGACAATGGGACAAACTTGAACAATAAACTCATTGACGCGTTGTTCAGCGAATTCAAGATCAAGCATTTGAATTCGTCCCCTTACCGCCCTCAAATGAATGGGGCTGTTGAAGCAGCTAATAAGAACATTAAGAAGATCTTGGCTAAGACAGCCGAGAATTATCGAGATTGGCATGACCGGTTACCTTTTGCACTAATGGCATATCGGACATCGATCCGCACTTCTACCGGGGCAACCCCTTTTGCTTTGGTGTACGGCATGGAAGCAGTTCTACCCGTGGAGGTGGAGATTCCTTCTCTGAGGATTTTATCCCAAGTGGACTTGTCTGAGGTTGAATGGATGCAGCAAAGACTTGAGCAGTTAAACTTGATAGAGGAGAAGAGACTAAAGGCTCTTTGTCATGGCCAAACTTATCAGCAAAGAGTTGCCAGATCCTTCAACCGAAAGGTACGACCGAGAC
The DNA here is from genome assembly GCA_014182715.1 of Eucalyptus cloeziana. Taxonomy (NCBI): domain Eukaryota; kingdom Viridiplantae; phylum Streptophyta; class Magnoliopsida; order Myrtales; family Myrtaceae; genus Eucalyptus; species Eucalyptus cloeziana. The sequence goes on along the minus strand of CM024636.1, from coordinate 21,760,993 downwards.
ATTTTGAAATAAATGATCTTGTTCTGAGAAAGTTGTTGCCAATTTTTCCAGATCCTGGGGGCAAGTTTGCTCCAAATTATGGCGGCCCATATGTGGTGAAGAAAGTACTTCCTGGAGGTGCCCTGATTTTGGCAAAAATGGATGGTCGTGAGTTTTCCACTCCAGTTAATTCTGATGCTGTCAAAAAGTACTACCCTTGATAGAATTTCCCATGTCATGTCATGAATTGCAAGTATTTCTATGATCAATAAAATACCTCAATGAGTTGAATTATTCAAATTTGTCATAAATCTTGCATTTTTCTTCCTTGATGAATTGTGTGAGATAAATTGAATGTGTCAAATGGAATACCTTGGAATGATGAAAGGCAAGCCTTGTTCCATACACTTTTCATACACAAATCCCCAGTGAGCTGTGTGAAAAATTCCATGTCTGCAAAGAAAATGGTGATCTCGCAAAGGGTACGCCATCCAAGGTGATGAGAGGCAATTTTTTTTTTCCTCTACTTGAAACACTACAGGTATACCCATCGTTTAGCCTTTGAGCCTATACACATGAAGAGTTCTTTAAAATATCCCTGTCAAGGATCATCCCACATTGGGACAAAGTGGGAACGAATGATAGGAATTTTCTTACTCACACTTACATCAATCTTCGAGTATTGCTTTCGCAATGTAACTTATGTGTTAATTTAAGTGCCTTAGGACGACGAAGAGCGTTTCTTTCTCTATCCTATACACTTTATCCATTGCATAGCCCATTTGAGCCTATGAATTCATTTCATATTAAACCCAATTGGTGATCATCCCCCACACTGGGGCAAGAAAAAAATATCCAAGTGGCATGAATTAGAATGCTGACAAGTGAAAACTTTGTTTTTTTTTTTTTTAAAAAAATGCAAAATGAGGCATGAAAAAGCAGTATGCCTGGTAAAAGCAAGGCCAATGCCAAAAAAAAAATAATCAAACTCTTGAGTCGTATCTCCAACAAGGTGATACCAAAACTCAAATGCTATTGCAGTCAATGGATATTTAATGAGAAGAAAAATCTTCGACAGTAGAGAAGGAAAGTGGTGGAAATGTCAAGATGATCACCAATTTTTGACCATCTAAACACTTTTTGAGCCTAATGATCCTTTCATTTCACAGCCCATCAACCGAACCTACGCTACGTCCCTTGTAAAGTCTCTTCAGATTAGGGCACTTGAATTAACGTAAGAGTTTACATGCTTGAAAGCATCGCTTGAAGAAGTGTGAGTAATATAATTTCTACCTCATTTCGTGTGTTTCTTGACTTTTAAGTCTCAAGACAATTGCGAAATGTCACCTTTCAATAGCTTTGACTCAAAGAGTCCCATTTGTTAAGCCATTGACCAAGTCGACAATACGGTCCCTGTTAAAGACCCCTCAGATTGGTGAGGTTGTACCACTTACGAGATTGCTCAAACCCTTGTCTGGCATGACGATGGTGAGATAGAATGATTGTCAAGATCCTACATCAAAGGCCAGGATAAAACAGCCCCTTTAAAAGAGGATAAGTGAAAAGTCCTTTCAGACTGAAGGATCCCTTTTGACACATCCACGATGCTCATGCGTTTAGATTGGAATCATCATTCGAAATCGTTCCTATTGAAATTAAGATGATGCGTGGTTGATAGAAATTATTACGCATGAACCTTACTTGAATTAATGCATGTTTGTGATTACAAATACATGTTGTCTCTCCTACAATCATGTTTTGTAGGAGACATGTCCCCAAGAAGCAGAGATGTCACCAGGTAAGTATATCTCTATTCATACCTCAAATACTTGTCATTGCACAGGTATTCCCTTTTTGAATACACCGACACTCGTTTGAGTTGTCCCCAAAGATTTTTCTCTAGATTGCAACGCTGGGCGACCGAAGAATGGTTCGGGTCCTAGCCAAGCAAAATCTCCGTTTAGGTGACCGTAGAATGGTACGGGTCCTAAATAACAGTTATTGCTCTAACAGGCGACTGTAGAATGGTACGGGTCCTGGAAAAGCAATTTCCCCATTTAGGCGACTGTAGAATGGTACGGGTCATGGAAAAGCAATTTCCCCATTCGGGCGACCGTAGAATGGTACGGGTCCTGAAAAATCAATTTTTCGTCAAGGTGACCATAGAATGGTACGGGTCCTCGACAACATCTATTCCTTATTCAGGCGACTGTAGAATGGTATGGGTCCTGGAAAGTGAATCCCCGTTTAGGCGACCGTAGAATGGTACGGGTCCTAGACACAACCAAATACTACCATACTGGGCGACCGTAGAATGGTACGGGTCCTAGGAAAGCAGTTCCTTACAAAATATTTCTGCCGTATTGGGCGACCGTAGAATGGTACGGGTCCTGAGAAAGTAGCTCCTTTCTGCCATACTGGGCGACCGTAGAATGGTACGGGTCCTGGGAAAGCAGCATCGTCACAAAGTCATTGCTATTCTAGGCAATCGTAGAATGGTACGGGTCCTGGATAGATAACACCCACTACCTCGAATTACTCTATCCTCCTCGAAGGTAAGTTATTCCAGGTAGGTTCATCTATCATTTGCATTAGCATTTCCATGCATCATATAAATTGCATTAAAAAATGGAATTCATGTTCCAACAAAAATCATTCATTGCATGATCATGACCAAAATGCGAGCTCACCTTCAAAGAGAGGCAGCTGTTGACACCTAAAATTTTGAGATTTGATTTTTTGCTAAATAAAAAAAATAATAAAAAAAGCCACGTGGCATGTAGTTTAGGAAAATTTAATTTTTTGTTATATTTTGTTAAGATTTTTCATAGATTTAGGTAATATACACCGAGAGATGCTTTTCTGTGCAAAAAGGGAATTGTTTTGATTGAAAATGAAAAAATATTGCGCGGGGTGAAATGATATATTCAATGAAATTTTACGCGAGCAAAATTGGCAATGAAATATGCCACAAGGATACATTTTGTTGGTGTATAAAAGAGTCATGTACGGTATGTTTGGGGGGGGGGGGTCTTTCCGTTGGTTAAAAAAAGAGAGAAAGCAAAAGGTGAAAAAGTGAGTGGAGAGAGGAAAAGTAAAAAAAAAGAAAAAAATAAAAGAAAAGCCCCCCCTTTGCGCGACTGTTCATCTTCCTTGCAGGGTGGTCTTCGCCGGTCCTATCGCCGTCGAGCCGCCGCCGACCATCGCTGCAACAGCCACCTCACGCCACCTCTACCTAGCGCTCCTGCTCCGTGATCTGCCTGAGCCGCCAGCCAGCTACCCGCGAGCCCGACGCTCGCACCTCACGCCGCCCCGACACCGAGCCCTCCCGGAGCCTTGACGACACGCTGCTGCTCGCCTTCGCCCGCGACCCGCCGCCTCTGCCTCGTCTCTGCCCGCGCCGCATCGGAGTTGCCCTGGACGTCGCGCCAATCCTTGTCATTGAGACCCACCTCTGCAGATCTGACGTCGCCCTCGCTTCGCACTTCGAGCTCGTGCCCCGATCCGATTCTCTCGCTGGACGCCGCGCCCAACAGCCCGATCCAGACGCCGGAGCTCCTCATCGCAGCCATCTGAGGCCTCCCGCCGTCTTTGCAGCGCCCCGCCGGTTGAAGCCCGTGATCCGAGCGCCCCGACGCCACCCCCGCGTCGCAGCTCGTGCCGACCCGCGACAACCCTCTCGCCGGAGTCCGCGCCGGAATCCTCGTCGGCGGCACTCCTCTCACCGGCCGGCCTCCAAACCCTTTTTTTTTCTTTTTTTTTTTTCTTTTTTGAAAAAGAAAGAAAACAAAACCAAAAAAAAAGAAAAGAGAAAACTAGGTAAATTTTTCTTTTTCTTTTCTGTTATTTGTTTATCTTTATTTTCATTATTTTTTCTATTATTATTGATATTTCATATTATTTGTTTTTCTAGTGTAATTACCCCTTTAATGTGAAATTGAAATTGCATGATATGAAATTGCCTTGAAATTTAGTGATTGTCAGTCCGATTTTCGCGTCCGAAATTCGACTCGCAATTACTAAAAAAAAATTGCCAATCCGATCTCCTGCCCGAGACCCGATTCGTGATTTATGTGAAAAATTGGCCAACCCGATCTCATGCGCGAGATATGGTTCGTCAATTTGAGTATCAATGTTGCTTGATTTGCAGTGGTGTTATTTGAATTTTTTTTTTTTTTAAATCAATCAAAAAAGATGTAGGTTAGAATTAGGGTTTGCATGTTTAGAATTGAAGTTTTATTTAAATAAAAAATAAAAAAATCAATTGATTTAGGTTGTTAGTTTCTTTTTAACTTTAAATTGCATGTTTAATTATTAAGCGATTGTTAATTTCAAAAAATTAAGAAAAAAAGAAAAAAGGAAAATTAGGTTTAGGTTTGCTTTTTCTTATTTTGCATGTTTAGGATAGCAAATTTTATCATGAAAAAGAAAACATATTCATTTAGAATGTTAGTCTTTTTATTATTTAATTTGCACGTAAAATTTTAATTTCGAAATTAATAAAAAAAAACACAAAATCATCATGCATATGTCATGTAGAGTTAGGGCATCTTTTTTGTACGTCATTGCATATTAGGGTAAAATTGCATTTATTTCAATTCTAGATAATATTTTTCTTAATTTATTATAAGTTTAGATATTAGATAGATTGCATTTAGGATTATTTGGGTTAAGATAATATCTCAGTTAAAATTAGGATTTGGTTCAACCTAACTCCTGATTCAAATTGAATGGAATTTTAATTTAGGTAGATAATTTCCACATTTTTATAATTTCGAATTTCATAAAAAATCCAAAAAATGCCTTAGAATAAATTGATTGATTTCATTTTTAGTATAGACTGCATCTTATTATGCCATATAGTTAGGTCATATTGCCATGTCATGTCTTCCCATGTTAGATTAGTAGCATGCATTGCATGATTCTCATTAAATAAAGTGAAAACAAAAAGAGAAATTGCGTGTTAATTAGAAATCATATCTAGGGTTGTTGATATGAATTCTGATCTAACAACGCAGATGCTTTCGTTGCTTTGAGGTAAGTTTGCAATTTATTCATTGCTTTCTTGGGTGTCAAATTGATGGATTGCGCACCCGCATGATTGCCTCATATGTTAGGGAAATAGATTTAAAATCAATCCAAGCTGCTTGCCAAACATTTTTTAAATAAAAAATGGTACTGAAAGGGCATTAGAGAAATCTAGTGTAACCAAGTCCCTGTACCCATAGTCTCTGATTCGTAGGAGTAAAGTAAACCTTCCGTTGCTTTACTTGGGTTTCTAATCAACCCACAAAAAAATAGATTAGTGGCGACTCCTAGTTAAAAATCAATTGCACGTTAAAAATTTGAACCTAAGTCGCGAATTGGTATGGGTTTGGGAGAGCTCGAGTTAAGTCTAGGCTTAACAATCCATTAGCCAAACCCTAAGTGGTGCACACCCGAAAAATTGGTCGCGATTGCCTCAAATATTACCCGAAGTCCACTTCCAAAAGTCTCTATTAATAGCACTTTTGCTCTACTAGCTACTAACCAAAGAACCTGAAAAGGTTGAGAAAATAGAGGGATGAACAATACAAGCTTAGTGAGTGATACATATCTCTTCTAAGCAGATCGAGCAACCATTGTGCACATATATAAATATAGAACACTATCAGAAACTCGTAATCCAACTTATTAATTATACATATCAAATCAAATATGAGTCATTTAACAAGTCGAAAATACACATTTAAATTCACCATCGCGATTCAAATATCAATGGTTAAGTCCATTGATTAATCCCTATAAAAAACTACATCAATGGCCTATCCATTGATACATCTTATATCGAAACACACGTCGATGGTCCATCCATTGACCAATATTTTGCTCAATATCTAACCATGGTCACAACACGACGCTTTGTGACAAAGTGCAAGATTCCTCTCTCGGCAAGGTCTCCACCTACAAAGCCAGTGGCTTGGCTTAGAAGGATATCCTAAATCTAGTATGCATATCCACCAGCCTCCTATGGGCTCACACTGATATTGAGCACTAAACCCACATCCTCCAAATTTAATCCCTAGTCAATCTCATAATCCACAATACATTTAACAAACAAATCATATAACATTTCGTAACTTACTTCCTCCTATAAAAGTACTTTTTTACAAAACATTGCTCATATCATTTCATAAAACAAATCCACAACCAAAATCATAATCCATCTCATAAATCGATTTCGTAAACCGAATTGAATCAATTTTCGCAACTCAATTTATCAAATACAATGTGTTCTTTAAAGCATTTCACAAATCCATACCCGTAACTTTTGGTAGTTCCTTCACAAAGTATTTGATCAAGGCGTTTACAATTAATCATTTCAAGTTATTTCATACAATGCATTTTTCAATGCCTTACAAAACCCAAACGTATAACATGTAACGAAAGAATTCTTTTCATAAAGAATTTCCTCCATCCATTGCATAATAATCAACTCATAAGCCATTTTCAGAAATGTTTTACCATGCCATTTCAAAATAAACAAGGTAGTAAATGCTCGATCCGGCTTTTATGCAACAATAATGCCATTTCATAATTCATTATATATATAATCCATAATATTTCGGAATATGAGTTTTACAAACTCAAAGAAGAGATAGCACTACTCACCTCGTAGCCTACAACTAAACAATAAACTATACTTGTATCGTTGAACTCGCGGCCCTATCAAATAATCGATGAATAATGTTATAATCAAATAGAACTCTATCTCAATTATGAAGCAACTAAACTACGCCTTAACGCTAACAAAACTATTCCTACCGGCTAACAAATCGCATACCTAAAGCAATTATTCAAGTCATTCACAAAACGGAGTTTGAGCGCAAAACTTGGTTACGCTATAACTTTCTCCTTCGAATCCCGTTCCGAAAGTACTTATAGTTAATAGAAAACCCTTTCAATGTACTACAAGAATCTCAACTTAACCATCCCAAAATCAAGCCGAAAATCAACAAAATATGGGCCCGAAGTTGCTGGATGAATACTGTTCATCGCGAGTGGGAAATTTCAAATTTTGTTTCAGACAAACTGTAAGCTCAAATCACAATCCGTAAAATCTTATGGCTCCACAATGTACTAAATTATTATTTCTATAAAAATACACGGCTGAACGACTTAAAAATTGGACTTTGTTCCTCGATTTTTCCAAAATTCTAAAGATAAAATAACCTCCCAATCTCATTTGGGATTGTCCCCTCCAGACGTTGGTAGAACCTCTGCATCTTTCTCTTCCAACTTCTCCAAATTCCGAATTGACTGGTATACTTCTTATGGAATTAGCATGCATTATTGGTATTTTCAAATTCTTCAAGTTCCAAAGTGAATTTGGCAACTCTGCAACATATTAATGGACAGATTCAGCATGACTAATGATTCCAAATTTCAATTGAATCCGGAATTCTCTTGAGCAACTCACCCCCACTCAACGACAAATGTTCAAGCTTTACGAGCACTCCAATCTCTAGAGGAAGTTGAGAAATTTCAACATTTTCCAAATTCAGAGCATATAAAAGATCAACGTCCTCCCTGATTCTTTTAAATAAATAAATGGGGGGACAGGTCAGACTATTTTGGAAATAAAGCTCTTCTTCCTCTTTCAAAACATTAAGTTAAGTGTTGGACGGACTAAATAACCATTTTATACAAGTTTTCTTTTTGAAGCGTTTGATTCTCACGTCAAGATGAAGTGAAGGAAGAATCGTAAATGACAGGATGAGACTAAGTTGGCTTAACAACTCTTATTTGCTTATTCTTTATTGTCCTTTCTAGTTTGCCTGAATCTATCTTCCCTCCATCTCAATGGAGTTCATAACATCAGCTTAAGGCAGACAAGGTAGCTTTAGGGGATTCCAGTTCGGAAAAAAAAAAAATTCCTCCCTAGAATTCAATGTGTTAAGGATAGTCGGAATGCTACCGTTCAAAGTGAATCCATTCACAAATAAAGTATTTAGTAGTAGGTCGCCAATGTCAAGAAATAACATCAAAACCAAGTAAAATGCTATTTCAATTATGGCTAAGCTAAATTAAGCTTAAACGCTAACAAAACAACTTTTATGAGCTAACAAATTGCCCCTCCAAAGTGATTACTCAAATTTAAACTCAACGCGAAACTTGCCTGTGAAATCCTAAAATTTCGCTTGGACAAAACTGTTACTTCAGATCAACTTCCATCAAACCTCACGGCTCTACAACAACATAATCCACAATTTCTATGAAATCCTGAAACTCCTCAACTCAAAAATGGGACTTCGCAATTCGATTTTCACATAACCTCGAATTTAAGCCTTAATTTCGAAAACTATCCTAAATAGATGAACGAGAGGTGCAAGTATTTACTGGTGTTGCGATGCATAATTGATTCGAATTGACAAGGTCCCCGTGGCGAGCACACATGAAACCCCTTTTTTCTTCTTATTTCCTTTCTCTCTCTCCCTCTCTCCCCAAAAGCCCTCATTTTAAGAAAAGCCAAGCATCTCCTTCTTTTTCCTTTTTCTCTTTGACTTTTCAACACTTGAGTTTTTCTTCTTCTTCTTCTTCTTCTTCTTCTTTTTGGGTTGGTCCCACCACTTCTTTTTATTCCGTTCCTCAAGTATTACAAGATCAACTCATTAAGACACCATTTACAAAAGGCATAGCCTGTGGAGAAGATGGGAATTGAAATTTTTGAATAGTTGAATTACGATCCACCATTTGATCATTGAGAATTCTAGCCACTGGAAAAGGCACATTTCTGTCCAAAAAATTCTGGGTAAAAAATTGAACTCTAAAAGACAGAAAGTCCCCATTGGTATTTTTAGGGTTTAAGGTTAGGTGTTTTTTCTTCTCTCTCAAACTAGATGTTTCTCCCAAATGAATCAAAGACAATCCACTCTGCTCTTGGTCTCGCTCTCTCTACGCTTGCTCTCCCTCTCGCCCTCATTTTCTTCTTCAGTAATAGTTTGCGATTGAGTAGTGCTTTGATTTACTTTGAATGGAGTTGCATGAGTGGATCTGTAGAAGAAAACTATGTGCTGACTTTTGATGTTCCCGCAGCTCGACCCCCTATTGTGGTTAGTTGCGCAATGTAAGGTCCGCATGAGAGAATATGAAGATTTAATCGTTTGCTCACAAATGTTTGAATTTTTTTTTTTGGCTTGTAAATTTGCCGGTAACTTTGAGGATGCTTACCACTTGGCTTGAGATTGGTCTTAATTAGGCACCTTCGAAATAGATCAATAGTGGCAAAGTGGTATGAATAAGAAGATAGAGGCTTATTGCATGATGTATTATTGCATAACATACACTAATCTTAGGATGTAAATGTAGGTTCTCAAAATTTTAGTACACAATTATATGCGTATTATCAGAATTTTAGATAAAAAAGAAGTAGGGTACAAGTACTGGTACAAGGTTGCATAAGTTTTTTATTTTTTATTTTGAGGATACTCATATTAATAACTAGAATAAAGTCTGTGAAACATAAAAAATCTAAAAGGGGCTACGGGGGTTTAGATAGCCAGTATGAAAGGAGAGTCGTCTTGCCATGGGCCTTCATACTCTAATTCGCTGACTGATTTGACGCACGAGGACAATGGGCTAATCCGAGGAAATTAAGTTGGCCCAATTGACATTTGCATTCTTCAATTTAAGCCCGGAAATTACAAGGTGTTTTTTTTTTTTTTGGTCTAATTTAAACTTTCATATTTATATAACCGGTAAATTACACCCTGAAGCAATAGTATCCGCGACCAAGAGATCAAGCAAAGCAGCAGGGGGGTTAAAAAGCCAGTTTTGGGCCGAGAAAGCATTGCTATGGGCCTTCGCGGCCCAGTCAGCAACCCTATTCGCTTCTCGCCTACGGTGATTCAGCATTAGGTTAGGAAACCGTGAAAGCAAAAAGACAGCCTTTGCTTGTAGCGAGTGAAGCTCCCATGACGTTGATCCTTCGTCCCGCATAGCTTCTATGAGAATAAGGCAATCCGTTTCAAGCTCGATCTTGCGTTCTTGTAGATGCCGACTCAGCAGGTGATCAAGGGTATAGGTGAGTGCTTTAAACTCCATTTCCAGAGCCGAGTGAGATTGAAAAGAGTTTGAATACAGATCAGTGATTTTACCTTGACTTTCTCTGTAGACACATGCTATTGATCCCTCTATACTTCCCGGATGATATGCCCCATCAATATTACATTTAATAACATCCTCAAGAGTCTTGGGGCCATAGAGAATTTCCATCGGTAGCTAGCGATCACCTCTTATGCGAATGTTTTGACCATTACCAACTGACCAACACAATTGGGGAGAGATAGCATCTCTACCCGACAATAGGCTCTTCCATCCCCAGGAGGGACGAGGATCTGGTGTTGCCAAGAGGAAGCCTTTTGTAGGAAAATTCAACCCTTTAAATAGTTGACTCCATTGAGCGTCAAGCTGTTGCAATAAGCGCCAAGCCTACTTTCCAAGCATAGCTTTGTTAAAAGCTATAAGGTCACGGAAGCCCAACCCGCTAGTATCTTTGCTTTCTTTCAATACATCCCAATTGCGCCAATGAATACCTGCCTTATTCTGATCATTTCTCCACCAGAATCTTGTAATACTTTTCTCGATTGATTTACAAATTGACAGAGGGATCTTAAAGATAGACATAGCATAGTGTCGCAAAGCTTGTATAACAGATTTGATTAGAACTTCCTTACTACCCTTGGATATTAGCTTACTTTTCCATCCTTCCGTCTTAGCATGGACTCGTGCTTGTAGCCAAGAAAACATCTCCCTCTTTGAATGGCCCCATTCAGAAGGTATTCCCAAATACTTACCATATCTTTGCAACACAGGCAATCGAAGTTCCCCTGACATATTTTGTTGTAAACTAGATGGACAATATTTGCTAAAAATAATACCAGACTTGTTTTGATTCACTATCTGACTAGTGGCCAAATAGTATTGATTGATAATTTCTGCAAGATTCTAACATTCTGTTATTGTCCCGTCAAGGAAAAAGATTGCATCATTTGCGAAAAATAGATGGGAAAGGTTGGGACACCACCTATTAAACTTGATGCCTTTAAGATGTCCCACACTGACTGCTTGATTGATTAAAGTTGAAAGGACATTTGCCATCAAAATAAATAGATATGGAGATAAAGGATCACCCTGTCGGAGGCCGTGAGAAGGGGTAAAGTAAGGCAAGGGTTCGCCATTAAATTTCAAACTAAAAGTTGTTGTCGTCACACATTGCATAATCCATTGAACCCAGATAATATGAAATCCCAATTTCAAATGATAATCGTGAAGGAAATCCCACTCAACTCTGTCGTATGCCTTTTGTATGTCTATCTTTAGGATTGCATTGAATTTCTTAGTTCTCTGCCTGGTCTTGAACCGGTGAAGAACCTCTTGAATGATCAAACTATTGTCTTGAATCTGTCGTCCACTCACAAAGGCTGACTGTTCCTTGGATATTAAAGAATTCAAACAAAGTTTAAGACGGTTGGCTAGTACCTTAGAGATAACTTTGTAGGCAAAATTGCATAGGCTTATAGGGCGATATTGCTCCAGTTGCTCTGGATGAGGCGTCTTAGGGATCAAGGCAATAAAGGTTTGATTGAGGTTGGAAGGCATCTGAGCTGAGAGAAAGAACTGCTGCACTAGGAGCACAAGATCATCCTTAATAATGTCCTAGTGTTTTTGGTAAAAAAGTCCATTTAATCCATCCGAGCCAGGAGCCTTGGTAGCCCCCAACTAAAATGTTGCTTGTTTTACCTCCTCAATGGTTGCCATGGCGATCAACTGATCATTCATTTCAGAGGATACAAGTTGTTGACAATGGTCAATGATAGGGTCATAATTCCTAGACCCTCAAGATGTATACAATTCAGAAAAATAAGCAGTAGTCATACTTTGTAGCACTTCAGGGTCCCGAATCCAATTCTGATTTGCGTCTTGTAGCATCGTAATGCGATTTCTATTTCTTCTCTGGATCGTGGACGCATGAAAGAAACACGTATTCCTATCCCCCCATTGCAACCTTTGTATTCTTGATCTCATTGCCCAATATTGCTCTTCCATTTGCCAAGTCTTTTTAATTTCCTCTCTGATAGTCGATGCTTCCTCTCTATAATTAGAGAAGCTCGGTTGGTTGGTCAAGTCTTGTAGCTGTTGTTTTAATGCAATCACCCTGGCATGCCCATTGGAAAATTTCTTACGACTCCACTTAGATAGAGCAGTGATGACTTTCTATATCTTGGCAATGAAAACTGGATGAGTTGCATAATGTGAACTCCATACCTTTGATATAATCTCACGACATTCAGCTTCATCATTCCAGTAGGCTTCGAAATGAAAAGGCTTAGTGTGTCAGTTATAAGTGGCTGAAGTTTGTATGATCAAAGGGCTATGATAAGAACCTACAGCAAGTAGCGCAAAAACCTTTGCTTCTGGAAACATGAGGCGCCAATCCATTGAACATAATACTTGATCCAGTCTTTCTTTCACAAGCTCTTCACCTTCTCTATTATTTGTCCAGGTGAATTTACACCCTTTACTCTCTAGTTCCATAAGCTCACAATCATTCAAGACAGCACGAAAAGATAGCATCCTAGATAAGTTCGCAGGTCGTTTGCCAAACTTTTCCCAAGGATAGAGAAAATCATTAAAATCTCCAGCACACAGCCAAGGGAAATTATTCATATGGCTAAACATCCTAAGTTCATCCCAAAAGACATGTCTTTGTTGATAGTTATAAGGAGCATGAAGACATATTAGGCGAAAAGATTTGTCTTCCTGGACTATCCTGCAAGTCATATCAAACATATGTTGTGAAGAACGAGCCACTTCTATAGCTACCTGATCATTCCACATCACCGATAATCCTCCGGCCAAACCAGCTGGGTTGAGAATATATGAATGCTGAAAATGTAGGGTAGTCTAAATTTGTTGAAGCTTAACTTCAGGGTTTTTTTTGTTTCCATTAAAAAGACTACATCGGGCTTTTCTATGGCTGTCACGGCCTTTAGAGCCTAAACTGTCAGGGCATTGCCCAAGCCTTGACAGTTCCAAGTGATTATCTTCATTTGTGAGGTGGTGGCTATTGAGGGCCAGCCACCATAGCCCAAGTGTCACGCATAGGGGTATCCAGTAATTTTTCTTTATCCAGGTCAAGTAGAACTACACCCTTTGTGTCATATGGCGAATATCATTTCTGTTTTTTAGCCACACTCACCTTTGGTGGCAGTCTAGAACTCTTTGTTTTCTTGTATTGTTTGAAATCCATAGTGGATGATTGAATCTCCTTCATTTTATCTGTTGCAGGAATAAATGCCGTATGAAGACGAGTCCCTTCCATGATCGGCTCTTGATTTACCTGATGTACAATTTCTGGCCCCTGTTTCTACAGCAGCAACGATTGGTGGGGGGCAAGAGTGGGATAATCGGAAGCTGGGAAGGGGGCGTCTTAGGTATACTATCTTCTGGCTGATCCGAGAGGTTTGGAGGGTTATAAAATGTTTGCCAGTAAGGACTAGCTTCTTTAACTTCAGCTTTAAGCCATGGGCCATAAGCCATAGTGTCCCTTCCTTCAAATTTGGACTCATCATAGGGGATCTCTTTGCAATATGTAGCATAATGGCCCAACCTTCCGCAAGAGTAATAGAAATGGGAAAGTCGCTCATAGCGAAAGTCAATCCAGAACAATTTCCCCTCTATTCGAATAAGTTTACCTATCCTTCAAGGTTCCTGTAATTTCAATTCAACCCTCGCCCTAGCAGTCCATGAAGTCAGTCCCTCTTTAGTATCAACTCGCACTTCTATTACCCGACCAATATCTTGCACTACCTTGATAATCATCTTTTCAGTTGTCCATTCCAAAGGCAGACCAAAGATTTGTACCCAGAAAGCACAACTTGACAAATCATAACAATGCAGTGGAGTATTAGACTGCCATGGCTTTACTAGTACTAGATGACCCGAAAAGAGCCAGGGACCTCCAGCAAGAACACGTTGTTTATCGGTAGTAGAATGGAATTTAGCTATATAAAAGCCATCTTCATGTTGTGAAATTTCAACCCGTTTAGTCTTCCATGCTTTCTTAATTGTACTTTGGAATGCCAGGAAATTTACAGTTGGATTTGATAGAATTCTGCACACCAAAATTAAGCCACATTCCTCCAATTTTGCAGGTGAGGGTTCTTCATCCCAGAAGTCTATTTCCTTCTCTATTGTAAGTCTGCCCAATCTTGAATAGAGAGCAGCTAGGCAATTAGAATCACTATGTTCTGCCGAGTCCATCACTCAGCCTGGATAGCATTTAAAGAGAATAGGGACAAGCGGAATTTGGGTCGAACTGAAGATATACAGTCTGCTAAATTCACCGATTTACGAAAGCCCCACATGCAAAAAGAATTTCTGCCGAAAACTACTCAGGATTTTATAAGAGAACAGGGGATTATGATCATACAGTAAGACGAACCAAGTGGGAGTGAAGATGGAGAGGTGAAGGAGAACAGCAGCTTCAAATTTCGACCCACCATCAAGTCTGGAAGGAATCGCAGCAATCACGAAACCAGTAATTTGGATGAAAAACAAAGGAGGACCGCCATGGGAGTGGAGTGGATTTGATGAAAGTGAGAAGGGTCGGAGAAAAGTGATAATGTAATTTGGGGATTAGGGTTTTAAAAGGCTTAAGTAGCCATGGGCAACGAAACTTTGCATGTCGAGAGGGATATTCTCTGCATTTCGAGAGCCGGAAATTACAAGGTTGCTAAGTTCGAAACCTCAAAATCCTCAATGATGCGAGTGGAACAAACTGGGCATGGGGAATACATGACAAAGATGTCTACACTTCCTACAATCAATGTTTTGACTCTCTCTTCCTTCACCAAGTCTACAAATTATTATTCTCTGGTTTTTGGGCACCTCAACCTTTAGCTCCTCATTTTCTTCACAGTTTCCTTAATTCCAGGGACCTCAGCCACCCGCACTATGCCCGCACAATGCATTGTCTCCAAAGATAGACCGTTTCTATATGTTGATTTCTGAATTGGGTCAAAATCCAATGCAATCACACAAATTTTGTGATGTTTTCTCTCTGAAATTGAGCACGCTGTTTCCCAGAATTTTCTTATTTGAAATGAAAGGGACTATGGAAGTAATGAACTCGTTACACCAAATTGATAGCCACTTGAACGAGATTGACGTGTCAGGACTAAATCACTTTTAACTTGTCGCCTAAGTTTCCATAAATTTTGGCAAGAAATTCAAATTCCAAACTGGACTTAGATAGTGATGCATTTTTTAGAAATTCCCAGGTATTTTCTTCTATAGATTTTGGAAGTTGCATGGTGTTTAGTTTAAGTAGTTTTGAAATTTGCAACAAGACTTTGGGAAATACTTTCATTTAAAGGGAAATTTCTGAATATACTTTCAGGAAGTTTAATGGAATCATCCGAGGAGGATGGAAGGTGGGTAAAGAAGGGGATTTTTTTTTTCATGTACATTAGTTTAAAAAGAAACTAACAAATTCATGATAAGTGCAAGAGAAAACAATCATCATTTTTTTTTTAATCTACGACGAGTTATTGGATCTACATACCAACCCGGAAACCACCCCTTGTTGGTCCCGAGGGACGGAGGAGGCTAGGTTAGCCAAAAGAAGATTGTTGAAAGTGCTACAGAAACAAGCAATAAGATAATAAAATAGATAGACAAGAAAATCAATCGGACATCGATTTTATGTATTTCGGTTGAGGTGGAATACATTCATAGGTAGAGCAGTGCTGAATTCCGCTAGATGTCAAGTAATACAATGAATATTACAACCAAACTCGAATCATTAAAACAATTTTAGTGTTTCTTGACCCCTAATTATATCCAATAATTCACACAACATTTAATCCTCACAAATTCTCACAAAATAATCTCCCAACCTCACTAAAGAATTACTTAAAATCTTAACACAAGATATTTACGGCTTCGAATAGTTGAGATGGAATTACGAGTGCAAATTGCTATTGGATACTCATCACAATGAAGACCTACTTAAATAAAAAAAATGGATAAAAAATAGAAACCCCTTTTCAGGAAACCTATTCATATTAGAAAGCCATTGTAAACAAGAAACCTACTAGAATTAAGAAAGTTTCCCTTTTCATGCTCAAATTAGAGATATATTTTCAATAACTCTACCTTAGCTCGATGGTCAAGCTAAGTCACAATCACGTTGTTGGAATTTGATTTTCACTGCTGATATCCCACATCCCCTCATGGGGTCAATTACTACATAGATCTTTCAATTCCAAGACTTGTTTGAACTTTGCCATAATCGATGACCTCATCAAAACACCAATTCCACCTGCACTTTTAATTGTTCCGTAAGGATTTTTAACACAACTTCCTTCATCTCAGATAAAACAAAACCACCATTGCATCAATATCTGTAGGAAGATTGAATATACACCTTTTCCAACTCAATAGCCACACTCGTTGGCTCTATAGGCTCCACCTTACTACCAGTATTATCTGTGTCGATTACTTCGCTATGACCCGCTACTTTAGGAGTTTTCGGTTGCAACGCCACCTTGAGTTGGATACTATCTAGATTCGTTTAAACACTACCATAATGACTTTTATTTAAAAGTATTGGAGGCTAGTTAAATTTAACTCTTTTGCTAATAATAGGTGAATTTAATTTCGAGTACAACAATCAATAGTCCCATTCCCTTGTGCATAGCCTAGAATATGCACTTTTTTACCCTCCATTCAAGTTTACCATCACTCACTCGAATATAACATGAACAACTAAATATTCTAAGAAAATAATAATTAACATGTTACCTGACTACACTTCTTCGAGAGTTCGACATCTAGTCATAGTCAAGGAAGATCTATTTACCATTTAACTTGTTATAATAAGTACATCTATTAGGAATTTCCTGGCTATACTGGTACTAGAGAGCATTTTATGGGTAATCTTTAACAATGTTCTACTCATTAACCTACAACTTGTTATGGTTTACTAATTCTAGTGTAGTGTATCATTATGCCTTCTTTCATGCAGAATTTATTTTTACAGCTTCAAGCATAACTCGATACTACTGTTAGTTCGCATATACTGAAGCACAAGCATCCACCTTGTGCTTTAGCACAAACACTAGGTCCGCCTTAACTAGTCATCTACAACTATTATAATAAATCTAGCACTTTCCCTCAACATTCATGGCTTCTCTGATAGTCGAGCTAAACTACACTTCTTGCCATTTGCCTAAGTCATAGCACTCGCATACATTCAGTTTATCAATCAAATAACTACATAGTAGATTCCTTTCACTTAGACCTTACTAGTTTCTCTCAGCAATGTGCCCTAAATGCATATACTACAATTCAAACTCCTAAATAAATGCATCCAATGTCTCATTGTAAAATCGGTTATTGTCTCATCTTGAAGCTCATAATGGCCACTGTGTTTGATTCCTTTAATCATCATTGAGGCACCTTGTATAACTTTTAAACTTCACCTTTTTTGGTACGCTAAGACCTAGCTAAATCCAAGGCACTTAAGGAAATCAGATTCTTCTTGAATTCGAGGGCAAGCCTCACTTTAGTTAATGTTCTTATAATATGATCATGCATTATGATTATGATATTGCCAACATCCACAACATTATACTCGACATTGTTCTCAAATTGCACTTTTATCACTATCGATGCATTAATAAAAAGTAAATCGGTTCATGTTTGGTGTAGCATGAAACTAACAATATGAATCCATAATCCATTTGTCAAATGAGGAATCATCAGCGATAGATAAGACATAATCAACACTATTTAAATTACAGTTAGCTACAGTTACAACATCATTTGTAGATTATACTCAAACTCCCTTACCTTTCTCCTTTTTTAGCTTAAGGCAATCCCATCTAAAATACCCCCTCTTGCCATACCACCGGTCCTAGACTAACTTCATCCATTTAGATTCACACTACTCTTACTAACACAAATATGAATTCTTCCTCTACTTTCACCTATTAAAGGACCAGGCACCATTTCACCAAATTCCGTTCTATAGTTGTCCTCACTCATAATTAAATAAGGAGATATTACTAACAGTAATAACAATAGTATCCCAACTATCCAGTAATGAAGATAATAGAATCAAAGTATGTATCTCATCATCAAAGATAATTTTAATTAAACTCAATTGACTGGCGATCATATTGAATTCATTGATATAATAAGCATTCGAGACAAATTACCCATCTTTAAGTTAAATAGACATTGCATCAGATAGATCTGGTTGATTGTAGAGGGTTTCTCATACATGTCAGACAATGCCTCCATCAAACTTGCAGTAATTTACTCTTTTATGATGTTAAATGCGACATTACGAGATAACGCCATCCAAATAACGCCCAATACTGTCTATCCAACAATTCCTACTTAGTTTACTTCATCGACTCTAGCTTCATCCTATATAGCGTATGTGCAAATTCCTTTGGCACATATCCTACTTTATTTGATAGAAATGTTAGGATATCAGATGACTTGATTCAATTTTAAAGTAGTTTTCCTTTTTCACTTGGGACAACTAATAAAAATATATAAAAAAAGAAAATACGATAAATATATAAGGACAGAGATTAGGACAATAAGAAGTTTTCGGTATACCGCTATCTTCTTCTCACATCGTACCCAGCGACTAGCGACAAATATCGATTTTTTTTTTTTTTAATCCTGCTGTTTCCCAGAATATGCAAATGAAAGAGATAAAACAAGCTCTAATAACTACCTTTTTTTTTTTTTTTGGTCGTAAAGCTCTAATAACTACTTGATATGACCCTTCAGGAACAATACAAACATTACAAGTCCATCATGTTTCGCTATATAGTAAAAATAGTTCCTAGTGAATCAGACATACACTGCCAATATGACATTCCGACTCATATGCTTCCAAACGTGTCACTTAAGTCTTTAATTTCTAATAATAAGAAATTTAAGTTTCAAGCTGGAGACCTCTAAAATCAAGTTGTAGACTTTTACAGCTTATCAAGATCACAATCACCACTGCGTAGGATTTCAATTGCCTTTCAATCTCACGATTACTTCAGAACTGAAAACGTTCATCTTATTAAATATAAATATTTAATAAAACATATTATATAGTCTGTATAGAATTTTATTAATGTCTTTTAAGTTTCATGTTACAGTTCAACTTCTGTTGACCGCATAATGACTATTCCATTTAAAATGTTAACTAGGAAAGAGCTTAAAATCCAATTATCAAATGCTTGATTTTAAATATCCAAAAATAAAAATAAAAATGCTTGATTTTAAAAGATTTAGAGTTTAGAAATCATCTAATTTGTTTAAAACCATGTTCATTTTCATTTTAGGAAAATTTCACAAAGCTTGAAAGTCAAATTGAGAGCATAGTTCATTGAAAGAGTCATGTGCTCCTTCAGGAATATATATATATATATATATATATATATATAAAATATAATATTTATATAGAAGATACATAGTATATAATTCGAAAGAAGTAGATACTTCAATCTAAGACATCTTTCTTTAATTCGAGTTTTTTTCTTTCCTAGAGATAACTCTCCTATTTTTAATGTGCATCATTTGGCCAAACATATATCAAGGTCCGTTCAATTTAATTAACTATCATGAAAAATTGTATAGAAGCTCGAGTGTAATCGGCAAACCTATTTTCTCTGCAAACAAAAAAGAAATTTTTTTTCTCACAGATTGTGCTTCTTAGTCACCATGATTCTCAGAGTATCTTATTTTGTGTCAACTATGGTCTGGACAATATTTTCCCTTCTTGTATGATAATTCAAATCTTTAGTTCCATCAAGTGACATTATTATCATGATCAAGTCTCAATTTGTATGTTCTATTTAGCTTTTCATTATGCATGTGCCTTTCTCCGAATATTCATTTTAAGCCCCGTTCTTCATGTTCGGTTTGCACATGAGGGGCTTGTTTATGGCGTTACTGACAATCTTATACTTATGCAGTTATCCTCCAATTAGTATCTTTAAGGGCTTAATAAATCCATAAAAAATTAACCATGATAACAAAAAAAATATGTATTATTCCGTACATCTTCATTTCCAAAAAGGAAAATCGATACTAACAAATATCATGCATAAGATTCTACTTATAGGATTTATATGCATTGCATATATACTGGCCTGTAAACATGATCAAATTCATGATATGATATAAATCCCATCAATTTTCTAATTATGAAAGCAACTAAAACAAGATGAGGATATAATTTCCTAGAATCATAATTTTTTTATTGATTTAAATAAATTAATATGTGAAAAATGAACATCTTGTATGTTTGTCCAACATATATAAATTTAATTCTTAGATTCCATTTGTTCGCAAAAAATGAATGATTTAGATATCATAAAAATGATTGCTTGTTTCATTTGAAATAATTAGTAAATGAAAAATATTTAAACCACTAACAATAATTTATGTGATAACATTTTCGTTCATTTATATGTCATTGAAAGCGACATAAGTGATTTTTTTAGGAAGATATTTTTCAAATTATTCATTTTTGCGAAATAAATGCATTCTTAAATAAAGTGCTTATAATCACCGGGGTTTGCTCCAATGGCCACCCTTCCAACATGGAATGGGGAGGTGGAGGGTTCGAATCCCCACATTCTTAGGGGGGGTTGAGGTGGGGAAGAATTAGTTTCAATAGTGGGTTTCGACTCCCACGCCTTACAAGGAGGCATAACAAAAGTCTGAAAGTGAGAGTTAGAGTAGGAATAAAATAGGACCTGACAAAAAAAAAAGTGCTTATGAATTAGTTAATTTCTTGCGGTGTGCAGCCCCAAATCAAATGGCCTAGAACATTCCCGTGAATCATGGGCACTATGTTTTTCTATTCTTGATTCTTTTATTTATTATTATTTTATTTATACTACTCAAGCACATGGACAACGAAATGAAAAGTAATCCCGTGAAAAGCAGAAAGTTTGGACTCATCACTTAGTATTCGTCCACTTTATAACAACCATCATATGACTTTGACTATTTGTATCAACTAGGTAGTTGTTCTTCGGACTCAATATTTTTGTTGAGTTCCATAAAAGATACAGATTTTCCCGTGAAATTTTTCCACGTTGTCTACCACATGATTCATGTTATCGGCCCATTCAACGAAATTTCTTGTCCAATAATCAGGATAGAATCTAATGGATGAGATTGGATGGTACATTAAGAATCAGTTAATGCCTCCACATACGAATAGAGCTAATTGACTAGAGCTAATTAATTTCAAAGTCATTATTTAATCACATAATTATAATACTTACCAATGGCTATTAATGATATAAACAAAACACCCCCTTGCAAGCAATTGATGGGAGAACAATACCAACCTGAATAATATCGGATTAACGCAGTGGAGTAAAATAATCAACCTAATAGGAACCAATATAGTAGAGTAAAATAAATATCAAGCATGCAAACACAAGGCAATTTTTTTACGTGGAAAACCTTCTTGGTGTGAGGAGATAAATAAAAAAGGGGATCGGTGTTCACCAAAAAATCTTCACTATTAACAAAATCGGGTGAACAAAATTCTTTTCTAGTAAATATTAGAGGTACATAGCAGCAAAGACATTAAGAACATCATTTTTGGCTATACGCATAAATATCACAAGAGATCTAGAATAAATCTGACAAAAAAAATGCAAGTTTTGATCAATTCACAAAAAATCCGGTGTAGGGAGCTTCAAATGAAAATCAAACCATCCATATTCGAGAAGAGTGCGCCACGAACATGCTGGCAAAATTTCAACTCAATCAGACCATTAATCAACTTTCGATGCCAGCTTGATATAAATCAGATTGATCCTTAAACTTCGGATTTTCTGCTATCTCTTTTTCTCTTGTTACTGCGTCTTTTTTTTTTTTTTATAAACTTCTTTGTGACTCCCCCTTAAAAGATAATGAGAAACTCTATTTCTCTATATGACTTATCATATGGGCTCAAACCTTTTTGGGCTTGCTATTCATTGGGCTTCCTCTACATAAGAGTGAACCCAGCTAACAAATTTACGCCTCACGACAATATGGAGGGATTCATCATCCCTGCTATCAATTAGCAATGTTCAAGCTTCTCCTTTGGTAGAGTCTTCGTCATCATATCAAAACTATTATGGTATGTATGAATTTTCTCAAGTTCCAACAGTTTTTCATTTAGAGCATCTCTTGTCCAATGATATCTAATATCAATGTATTTCGATCTAGAATGAAAAGATGAATTCTTACCAAGATGAATTGTGCTTTGATTGTCACAAAATAACACATACCTCTTTTGCTTGAACCTGAGTTCTTCCAAGAATTTCTTCAACCATAGCATTTCTTTACTAGCTTTGGTCGCCTTAATAAATTCAGCTTCTATTGTAGAAAGTGCAACACAAATCTACAATCTTGACTTCCATGACACAACCCCACCGACACAAGAAATCAAATAACCAGAAGTAGATTTACGAGTATCAATATCTCCTACTAAGTCATAATCTATGTATCAAACTAACTCAAGTTTCCCGATCTTGAAACTGAGTTTCAAATTGGAAGTTCTTCGAAGATACCTCATGATCCACTTTACTGCATTCCAATGCTCTCTATCTAGATTTGACAAATGATGACTAACAACGCTAATTGCATGTGCTAAGTCTGGACGTGTACACAACATCGCATACATCAAGTTTCCCATAGCCAAAGCATATGTAATACTTTCCATGTCTTTCTTCTCTTTATCAGTGATAGGAATTTTCTTTATATTTAACTTAAAGTGGACAGTAAGAGGAGTACTAACCAATTTAGCCTTATCCATGTAAAATTTCTAAAGAATCTTCTCAATGTACTTCTCTTGTGACAAGAATAACTTCTTAGCATCTCTGTTTTGGGTAATTTTAGTGCCAAGAATTTGCTTTGCTGCACCCAAGTCTTTCATGGCAAAAGACTTGCTTGATTGTTTCTTCAAAACTCAATTCATCAAGCATTCATGTCAACAATTAGCATATCATCAACAATCAGCATATCATCAGAAAATTATTGGACAAACACACAGTTATCTAACGAAGTCTTTTTATAGTCTCGTTCCATCATAACTAACATAAAATTTTTGTACCACCATCTCGGTGCTTGCTTTAAGTCATAGAGACTCTTCTTTAGTTTGCACACGTAGTCCTCTTTCCCTTTCACTTTGAAATCATCTAGTTGTTCCATATATATCTCTTCCTTCAAGTCACCATGTAAAAAGGCTGTCTTGACATCTGTCTACTCAATCTCCAAATCTAGGCTAGTTGCCAAGTCTGGGACCATACAGATAGAAGACATTTTCACCACCAGAGAAAATATATCATCAAAGTCAATACCATTTCTTTGATTGAATCCCTTAACAACTAATATAGCTTTGTATCGTGGTTGTGAAGTATGTTCATCTTGCCTCAACTTATATACCCACTTGTTCTTTAAAGCTCTTTTGCCTTTAGGCAAATTTACCAATTCAAAAGTATGATTATCATAAAGTGATTGCATTTCATCCTGCATTGGATCAAGCTATTTGCTTTTGCACTCATCTTCTATTGCTTATGCATAGCACTTTGGTTCACCTGCATCAGTTAAAAATACATACTCATCTTCAGAATATCTAGTGGAATGTCGTCGGTCTCTAACAAATCTTCAGATAGGAATATCCGGTGGAGCATCTAATAGAGCTTCTGGTTCAGGAACAATATCATCTGTTTCAACATATTTAGGGATGTGTTCATTATCTGGAACATTCACTTCCTACTATTCCTCATCGACCTATGTAGGAATATGTGTGAGAGAAACTTGATCTAAGTCATCCAAATCATCACTAACCTCTTGTGTTGAAAATCATCTCTGATTTCTCAATATCTTGTATTGTCTAATCTTCCATAAACACAACATTTTTGCTTCTTACAATTTTATTCTCAACTGAATCATAAAATTTGTAACCAAACATATCATAAAAAATATCTTTAGGAATATGTACAAATACCTTGCACCCATAGCCAATAAATATGCATTCACGTGTTTTCACATCAAGTGTAGACCTTTCATTTTTAGGAATATGTACAAATGCCTTGCACCCAAAAGCACGCAAATAATCATAAAAAAAAAAAAATCTTTGCCTGCTTAAACTCTATTAGAAACATCAAACTTTAGAGGAACGCATGGAGTAAGATTTAATACATGTGCAACTGTACTTAAAGCCTCACCCTAAAAGTATCTTGGCAGCTTTGACTATGAAAGTAAACATCTTATCCTTTCAACGAGTGTCCTGTTCATTCTCACAGTTAAGCCATTTAACTAAGGCATCTTGGGAGGTGTCTTTTGATGTTGAATGCTTTGTTGTTTGCAATATTCATCAAAAGGTCCAATATACTCTCCCCATTATCAGTTCCAATGCATTTCAACTTCTTTTTAGTTTGTCTCTCTACTAAAGCCTGAAATTGCTTAAGAGCATCTAATACTTGGTCTTTAGTTTTCAAGGTATAGACCCATATTTTCCTTAAATAATCATCTATGAAAGTAACAAAATGAAGAGAGCCACCAAGTGATTTTGTCTTCATAGGACCACAAATATCAGAATGCACTAAATCAAGTATATTTGATTTTCTTAAGGGAGGAAAGCTTTTGAATGCAACTCTATTTTGTTTTCTTACTAAACAGTGAGCATACTTCCTCAGCGCTGAACTTTTCATACTTGGAAGAAGCTTCTTTTTGGCTAATATGGACAAACCATTCTCACTGATGTAACTGAGCCTCTTGTGCCATAACTCAGCTTTCTCTTGCTATCTATTGTATTAATTTTGTCTATGGACAACTTTGCCTGCATAATATACAACAAAGAATATTTTTCACCTTTAGCCACAACTAAAGAACTTTTGGTGAACTTCTATCGATTATCACTGAAGGTGCTGCAATACCCCTAATAATCTAGCTTGCTTGTGGAAATCAAATTCAAACGAATATCAGGTATATGCTTAACATTATTCAATACTAACCTTGTGTCATTACTAGTCTCTAGGCACATATCATTAATTCCTACAACTTCAGCCAGCCCATTGTTTCCCATCTCCACAAATCTAAAGTTACCTGACCTGTATGATGTAAAGAAACCCCTATGAGATGTAGCATGAATAGATGCACTGCTATCGGTTACCCAACTAGTTTCTTTGTGACATCCTGAAATTCAAGCCCTCTGAAGGACGAGTGAAAGTGAATTTCGTCAATGCATTGTTGGTTGATCTCACTCGGAATTGATCACTCTTGAGATACTGACCTTGAGGGGAAAGGCTAATGAGGATAGAACTCGTACGACTAAAGGACTCAACCTGGGAAAACGACTTGACCGTGAGACTTGCGTGAGGATGATCCTGTAGATAGGCAGGCCGATTCAAATGACGACTAGAAGTTGATTCGCGGACAGAACATAATGGAATGATGGGTGATTCCGTTTACCGTTATCGAACCCGCGAACGACCTTATATCGATCCTTAGTGATCGTGTACTTTGAAATAAGAATCTATCCTCCGTAATTTCATGCAGTCAAGGACGTCCATGCATTGAGATGTCTTGAACGTGGTTTGGCACAAGTCGGTTACGCGTGAATCCTCTGAGCCGCCCGTCAGTCTGAGTTATAACCAAAATGGCATTAGGGCGAAATTGACATGGCGAGAGAACTTAGGACTGGACTTCGAATTATCGGGAATGTTCGGGACGGACGTTAGATGAAGCTGCTTCAAACAGTCGACAGAGCCAGTTAAGCCGAGCAATTGGAAAAAGGGATTTTCGAACCGAGAAAGCAAGCCCATGAGGACGTGGGCCGGGCCAAGTCAGTGTGGGCCTAAGGCCCAAGTTGGGACAGCCACCAAATGGGCCTAAGTCAAGCAAATGAGCCCATTGGGCCAAACCAACTATTCATCTTCTAAGCCCATGGGCCAAGCCTTAACCATTTCAAAGCCCAATAAATTCCCAAGCCTACTCCTATTCATGGCCAAGCCCATTTCTTAGGCCCATCCACCAATTTCAGCCCAAGGATAGATTGGTAATTTGTGCAAGGTGGAAATGACCAAATTGCCCCCAAAAGCAAAGGGATAAGGGCAAAAGAAGAGAGAGAAGATGATGTCATGGCATGGGGACTTGAAGTAGCCATTTAATGGCCTTAATGAGGAGTGCTTTCAGCCCTCCCATCACTCTCTCTCTCCCTCATTCGGCCTCCAAACGGACGAGCTCCTCTCTCCCTCGTTCTCCCTCTCTTCCGGTTTCTGCTCCAGCTGACCCTTCGGTGAAGAATCGAGTCAAAAGTGGTCTTCCTGGATGAATCAGAGAACGAGCCACCTATCACTGTGACCGGGAGAGACAGACCGTTCCAATGAGCCTAATTTTGTCCCGAACGGAGCCGTCGTCCATCCTGTACGGCCGTCGCAAGCCGCTGGTCGCCGGTCCGTCGGTACGCCTGCAGCCGGCACTGTTTCGAGTTTTCGGCCATTTTTCTTCCATTCCAGCCATTTCTCCGCCCATCCTAACCTCCAGCAAGATTCCCAAGACCCTCGGGAGCCGCTGGTTGTCAACCAACCCCCTCTTCGGAGCTCCGGCCAAGCCGTTCAACTTGTTTTCTTCTCCGGCAGGGCTATTTTTCAGAAGTTTCAATGGGAGTTCGAGCTGTGGTTGCTGTGTTGAGCTTGGGACCACCTTGGATCGTCGTGGTAGAGGTTCCGATGCGTAGCCACCGTCGTCGCCGTCGCGTCGGTGTCTCCGGCCCGCTTAATGGGTGAGTTTAGCTCCTAATCCTTCGATTAGTGCCTAAACTTGCTTATGGTTGGTTTAGTTAGATTTAATTCTAGTTTATATGATTTAATTAAGTTGTATTAGCCCTAAGATAGGTGGTTAGATGGATGGATTAGATTAGTTTAGCTTAATCTGGCTTTATTTGCTTAATTGTGCTTATGTGTTTAATTAAGCTTGTTTTGCTTAATTAATTGTTTGATTGTTTTAATTAATGATTTTAATGATTTCTGAGTTTAATTTATCATTTATTAAATTCTGAAAATTTACTGTTCACTCAACACTATTCACGGTTACTGTTCACGAGGCACTGTTCACGAATTACTGTTCACGAGCACTGTTCATCCAGAATGCGAAAAGTTGTCTAAATTCATGTGTGTTGATTTTATGAAGTGAATGGATGTGTAAATGCATGGGCATCCGCATGAATTGAATGTGATTTGTAATTTTGGGTATTTATCCCAAAATTTATTAATTTCAGTAATTAATTGGAAAATAACCGGGCGTCGGTTGATAGCGCCAAAAATATTTTGGTGAACCATTAAATAGTGGGATTTTCTAAAAGAAAAATATTGTATTTTGGCTAAGGCCGACCGTGTACCCACACACGAGTATCTTTATCGGGAAGGATAAGAATGATGATTTGATTAAATGAGTATTTTCAGCATACTATGAATGTATGGCTGGCAGCTTCTGGCGAGCATATATAATATACTATATCAGTAATTGAGGCAGCTTCTGGTGAGCTATTATATATATATATTGCAGCTTTTGGCGAGCTATTATATTATCTATCAGCTACAGCTTCTGGTGAGCTATTATCTATATATTGCAGCTTTTGGCGAGCTATTATATTATCTATCAGCTACAGCTTGAGTGAGCTACCGTCTATATATTACAGCTTTGGAGAGCATATGTCGTACTAACGACTAGTTTGATAGACGGTATTGAATGATAGATAGTATTGGTTGATAGATAGTATTGATTGAGATGACCGGGGAATGATCTTGATGACATGTAATCGACTGAGTCGATTAATCGATAGCTCGATTTGAATTGATGCATTGATGTGTGAAATTGTTATATGCATTAATTATATGCGTGAGTGAATCACATCGTTTATGGCACACACACATGAATCGATAACGTGCAATGTGTGTGGCAATGGCCAGGTGAGATCGCTTGTGATGCAACTCGTATGTGATCGATGAAATGTATCATCTAATGGCTATGTGCATTGCGTGTATTGTGCTAAGTTATAACGTGCAGGGTATGGCATACCAGGTAAGATTGTATGCGAATCGACTGTTGGTTGTTGCTTGTGGTGGGGTAGTTCTGGATAGATACCCTGGGTTAAGTTGGTGTACTAACCGGGGCTTAGGGGTGTAACTTGCTGAGATTTATATCTCACTGGTTATTGAATAACCATTTTCAGGTCCCTAGTGTGAAGAGCCAGGAGCTTGAAGCGGAAGGGTCAAGAGCATAGGTGGCTCAGTAGTTCTTTATGATATAGACCTTCTGTATAAGCTTGAAGTGTTTATAAAAGTGTATTTGATTTGAAATTGTTGTCCTGCTTTTCTATCCCATGTTTGTTGAGGTCAGGGGATTAGTAATTCCCTTCCGCATGTGCAATAAAATGAAAAGGGTCGGCGACAAGTCCTAAGAACGTCGCAAAATTCTATCGACCACCGAGGGATGTGCACGTGCTCGAGGTTCGGGGCTTGACATTCTTGATATACAAGATTCACCGCATTACCATCAAAGTTAATAAGAAAGTCTTCTTTAAGTGCAGCAATACGATTGTCATCGCTGTCATTATCACTTTTCTTCTCTTTACCTATCTCTTTTTGTTTCTCTTTTTTTAACTGATGGCAAAACCTCTGAATATGTCCTTTCTGATGGCAATAATGGCACTTAACATTAGCAAATTTATTGTATTTGCCTATGCTTTTGTCTCTACTTTTGTCTCTATTTCTTAGGCCTTGAGATTCACTTTTTCCCCTTTTCTGAACAACCAAGGCATCAGAATATGAAGAGGATGATCCCTGTGTCTTTCTTCTCGTCTCTTCATTCAAAACACTACTCTTGGCTAAATCCATGATAATCATACTATCCGGGGCAGAATTAGACAAAGGCATTCGAATCATCTCCCACGAGTATGGCAAAGTACCAAGTAACCATAGCACTTGTATCTTATCATCAGACTTGATTACCATCGCAATTAACTGATTAATAACTTCTTGAAAATAATTTAAATGATTTGTCAAATGAGTACCATCTTGATATCTTAAAACCATCATCTATTTTATTAGAAATAATTTATTATTCCTAGTTTTTCGAGCATATAACTATTTGAGCTTGTCCCACAAACTGCGTGCATCTGTTTCCTCAATGATATGGTTCAAAACATTATCATCCATCCACTACCTAATATAACCACATACTTGACGATGAATTATAGACTATTCAGCATCAGTTTTAGTCTCGGGTTTTTCTTCAGTAAATACGGGTAAATAGTAATCCTTCACATATAAAAGATCTTCCATCTTTCCTTTCCAAATATGATAATTTGAATAATTCAATATAACAATTCTACTCGTATTCATTTCCATTGTTAAACATAAGGTAGAAAAATCAAGCAATAACCAAAGCTTTGATACCGCTTTGATGGGAGAACGATAACAACCCGAATAATATCGGATTAACGCAGTGGAATAAGATAATCTCCCCTCTTATGTAAACCTAATAGGAACCGATATAGTAGAGCAAAATAAATATTAATTATGAAAACACAAGGCAATTTTTTTACGTGGAAAACCTCCTCGGTGTGAGGGGATAAAAAACCACGGGAATAGAGTCCACCCAAAAATCTTCACCATCAACAAAATTGAATGAACAAATTTCTTCTCTAGCAATTACTAGAGGTACATAGCAACAAATAGCTCAAGAACATCATTCTTGGCAATACACATAAATATCACAAGAGATCTAGGATCAATCCAACGAAAAAACGCAAGATCAATCTACGAAAAATCTGGTGTAGGGAGCTTCAAATGAAAATCAAATCGTCTAGATTCAAGAAGAGTGCACCATGAACGCGCTGACAAAATTTCAGCTCAATTAGATCATGAACTGACCTCTTATGCTAGCTTGATGTAAATTAGACTGATCCACAAACCCTAAATTTTCTGCTTTATCTTTTTTTTTTTCTTGTTACTGCGTCTTTTTTTTTTTTTTAACTTCTTTACGGCTACCACTTAGAAGATAGTAAGAAACCCTATTTATCCATATGACTTATTACATGAGCTTCCTTCACATGAGAGTGAATCCAGCTAACAACAATGACCTAGTACTTTCACATGCATTATGTGTCAACCGATAGAGAGAATCCTCACTCCCATCATCATCCATCACTTTTAGATAGGTTTAAGCTCTCCTCATGAACATATTAAGAATATTCCTTACTGACTTGTATCTAAAGTCGAGGCCAATTTTTTAGTTTCTCCTAAATTAAGTTTTCCCTCTTTTTTAATGTGCGCACTTGCACGCTTACATACATACCAACACGTATAAAATACACATACATGCACTCAAAATATGTTTACATAATACTCTAACTTGCAGTGTACCCAATCAATGGTTCCATATGTGTTCCTTTCAAGCTAGGTAGATATGGAAAAATGCAATTATCACTGAAGCAATTATAATATTGGGAGAAATCCAAGTCAAAAGGGTTGACTTCAATGCACACGCAGTTTCTCGGAAACTCTAAAAAATCACTAATATGTAATAGAAACCATTAGTAGTAGTAATAGTAGTAAAATTACTCAATCTGCACTATGATTTGACGAGCTTACTATGTTGTTAAGCCATAAACATACGTGGGTGTCATTGCTAGTGATTCTTGGCGTAATTAGGTGATAAAGTTTGGTCTAGACGTACTTTCTCGTCTTCTTTCAAAAATTTCAACTCTCTATTGTTTCTTTTTCTAAGTATGAGGGTTTCCATTCAACACGATGCTATCCGAGTCATCCCTTCAACTTCAACTTGAGTAGCGTGTTGAGTTATAAAAAAAAGTACAACTTTACGTACCAATTGAACCTACCGTATGACTGGTCTTTCGGTACGTGATGATTGAATTCAAGCAAGTTTGCGTCGGTGGTGAGGAATTAATCACGAGGGTTCGTGGGTTGAAAATTACCGTGTATGGTTTTCTTGTTGAATTGGTCAAGGTCAAGGGTTCGCGGGTTGAAAATTGCCCTGTGTGTGGTTTTCTCGTTGAATTGGTCAAGGTAAACGAGGTGGATAAAGACAAATTTCTAAGTTTAAATCGAATATGTCCTACTCCCGTAGACAATGATCTTTCTCTGGGATTCAGAAAAAAAATAAGACAGAAAAAACAACAAACTAACCGTCTGGGGTGGAATTCTTAGGGTTACCTGTATGTGTATACATCTCACATTTTTTTTTTTTTTATCTCCAAAAGTGTCGCGACCCGATTTTTCGGATTTGCCACCTAAAACTAGGTTGATGGACTACTAAGCCTTTAAGCTTAGCTCGGGCTCTCCCAAGCCCATACCAAATCGCGACTTAGGGTTTTAACATGCAGAAGCTTACTATCTAGGAGTCGCCACTAATCAATTTAGGGTAGGTCGATTAGACACCTAAGTAAAATAATGGGAGGATTATCTTACTCCTACGAACCAGAGATTTTGGGTACGGGGACTTGGTTACACTAGACTATCCTAGTGCCTTTCGGTACCATTTCTTTTTAATTTTAAAAATGTTTTGCAAGCAGCTTGATTTGATTTTAATTGAGTTTCCTAACATGTGAGGTGATCATATATGTGCGCATACCACCAATTTAACACATCAAGAAAGCAATTAAATAATGCAAAAACATACCTTAAAGCAACTAAAGATCTCGCAATGTTAAATCGAATTCACATCAACAATCCTAGATATGATTCCTAATTAACAAGCAATCGATTTTTTTGTTTTCACTTTATTTAATGAAAATCATGACTTATGCAAATAATCTAATATGACATGACGACATGACTTAAACTATATGACATGAAGAAATGTAATAATTAAATGCAATCTAAATGATCTAATTATAATGACATGCAATGTGATGCAATGACATACCAAATTATTTAAACTAAAATGACATGCCTCATGCAATTTAATATGCAAGTTATATGTCACGTGACATTTATTAAATGACTTAGTCTAATGACAAGAAAGCTCTAATTAAATGAACTTAATGAAAACTAAATGACGTGCATTTGATACTTCTATTTTTTAAAAATGCAATCTATTCTAAAAATTTAAATTAACTTATGCAAAGACAAATTTTGTATTTTCTTTTATAAAATTCGAATGCAAAAATGACCTAGCTAGATTAAAATTCTATCTAATTTAAAATAAGGATTAGATCATATTAAATCCTAATTTAAATTAAGACATTATCTTAATCTAAAATGCAATTTATCTAAAAAGATGATCTAAATTAAAGATGAAACATGCAATTCTAAACTAATATGCACAATGATTTTTTTTTGCTTTTCTTTATGAAATTCGAAATTAAAACTAACACATAATTAAACGTGCAATTCGAAAAAAAAACTAACAACCTAAATGAATGCATTTTTGTTTTTATATTTTCTAAATTCGAAATTAAATCCCTATTCTAGATATGCAAAATAACAAGAAATATTCTAGAATCAATTGAAATCCTAATTCAAATATCTTTTTGATTTTTCTTAGTGATTTTCTAAAACAAATATTAAATCTAACAAGCAAGATATTCAAACAAATAAAGGGTCAAAATAAACGAAAAAATAACCCGTTATCTCACGGGTCAAATTAACAAATATTTTTAACCTTGAACACCACGACAAGTAATCAAAATAATTAAAAATCTAATCCGAAATCTTACGGATCAAATTAATAAATATATTGATTCAACAGTTAATATATCATAAACAAATCCCAAGAGTTAATACAATTAAAAAAATGACCCGAAATCTTACGGGTCAAATTAATAATTAAATTAAACCTTAGGGACAAATCCTATAGGTAATGCCTAGAAGAACTATAACCTAAAAAAAAAATTCACAATATTCAACTTAAACA
The DNA here is from genome assembly GCA_014182715.1 of Eucalyptus cloeziana. Taxonomy (NCBI): domain Eukaryota; kingdom Viridiplantae; phylum Streptophyta; class Magnoliopsida; order Myrtales; family Myrtaceae; genus Eucalyptus; species Eucalyptus cloeziana. The sequence continues at coordinate 21,727,999 of CM024636.1, read as the reverse complement.
AAAATAATGAAATTAACTAAAAGTAAAGTAAGATAACATAAAATAATAAAAAAGTAAAAAAGTAAAATAAAAAATAAAAGAAAAACAACCTAAGGAAAAATGGAAGGAGGAACACGTTCGTTGATCCGGCCAAGGGAGTCGCCGGCGTTCGGGCTTCGGCGTGGGCACTCCGGCGAGGGGTAGCAACGCGTAGCAAGGGGCTTCGGGCTCGGGTCGCGACGTCGGCTGGCGAGCGGAGCAGGTGCGGTTCGGCGGCTGAAGGGCTCGGACGAAACAGGGGTAGTCGGCGCGGCTGGTCGCTCGGGTGGAGGAGATCGGCGCGGCACAGGCTCACGGATGAGGGGCTTGTCGCTCGGGCGGAGCGAGCTTCGTTGGACTCCGGGCTGAGCAGATCGGCGCTGGGCGGAAGGGCTCGCGCGGCGGGCGAGCGACGTGGGCGTGACGATGGCTTCATGGGCGGAGCTAGGCGGTGATGCACGGAGCTGAGGCGTGGGGCTCCTGGGCGCGAGAGGAGCGGAGAGGCGGAGCGGGCTCGGGTGATCGGCGTGGTGGCGCGGCTCGGGCGGAGATGCGCCGGAGAGGGGTGGCTCGTCGCGAGGGAGATCGGCGGTGGGCGGATCGGGCTCGGTGGAGCCAAATTACAGCAAAAGAAAACCTTCCCTTTGGAGAAGATGAACAGTAGGGGTCAAATCAACCCCTACTTTTCACTTTTGCCTTTGCTTTTTGCCTCCTACGAACGGATGGCTTCCCTCTTTCTCTTCCTTCTTTTGCTTTTTCCTTTTTCTCTTTGATTCAAAAGAAAACCAAAAAGCCCACCCCTGTTACAAAAAATAAAGCTCTCTTTTATACTGATTCCGAATGCTACTTTGTATGGCATATTTCAAACTTCCATCTTTTGTTGCATTAAATCAGCCTCGCAAATCGGAATATGATTTCGCAATCGCCGATTTTACTTGATTCCTTCCATTTTATCAAAATCCCTGCCCTTTGTTCACCTGATTTTTAATTGTTTCTGCATTTATCAAAATCTGAATACTCATCAGAATTTCAAACTTCCTTGCATAATTCAATCAAATCAATTTCCCCCATTTTTTTTTCCTTTTATTTGTTCAAAATGCAATTTTATTTTCCAAAATTAGGTGTCAACAAAAAGAAAAAAAATAGTTATTGCACGATATATACATAATGTTACAATTTTATACAATCCATTAATTAAATGGGTCTAAACAAAAAGGCTCATGTGACCAAGAGTCTAGATGAGCTCAGTCTACATATTCTAAGGATAAGTTATTACATGGTCTATAGATCATCTCCATTAATATCACTGAATCATTAATTATTTGAGCTGTCCCTTGGGACCAACATGATCGACAATTTAGATGAACTTGATCTATATATTCTTACTAGCTGTATGAGACAAGGGTTTAGCGGTTTCATTGCAAAAATGGGTCCTAAAGATTTTCTGGAGCATCCAGACTGGCAGAAATCAAAACAACGAAACTCATAAGGAGGCCATAAATTATTTATTCAGAAGGTTTTGCAGGGGCCCGTAATGCTAATTTGGAGAGCCCCTTAGATTTCGACATTGAATCTTATATCTTTGCATAAACCTTTGTTGACATGGTATTTATGTGTTAATTTCGTCTATCATGTTTGGATTAGGGTTATCGAGGATTTCTTTAGTATAAATACATATTTTATTCTAGAAGGTTACAGCTTTGTTGATTATTATTTAGAATTTAACCGAAAAGATTTTCTCTTTTCATGCAGAAATTCATTTACGAGAATCAATTGGGCGTGAACTAACTTTTATTTTAGATTGTTGTTGAATCTGGTCCACCGTGCAAGGTTCTCAATGACCCACTTTACCCTCCTAAGGAAAATCAAACTCGGAGCTCTTGATCTCTCTTCTTCCGAAGAAAAGAAATGCCAATGAGGCAAGTTGCGGCTATTCAACATTTATATAAGAGGTTGATTCTTCGGTTTACGCAACAAAGAAGCTAGACGAGGGAAATGAGGTTTATAGAAATTATACATTGCTAGAAAGTTCATTTCAAACGTACTTCTCATAATAATTGAGATCCATCGAGTAATTTCATCTTCTTGTTCGTGCAAAATCATGTCCTCCCTTCCAAGAGCTTTTGCGTGTTGAATTAACTCCCTCTCAAGCAGTCTCTATAAATGACATCCTCCTCCATATTGGACTTAAAAATACATAGAAAAATCACCAAATGATGAGTCGCGCATACATCATATCGGCAACTTTACATTTCTTATTCTTTAAAATTCGAGGCGTCTGTAGCACTCAAACCGAGTTCCATGATCAGTTTTTTTAAAGCAAGATGGAAATAGCAGGGAAAAAAAGATGGTATAAACAATCCTGGGGTTAAAGAATTTCTGATATCCTTCATCCTAAATAATAACTTGAAAAAAAAATGATGAAGTGTTGGTACCGCCGGAGGTCGAGCAATCCCAGGCAATCCTTGAATGGAAGCTATCAATGCATTGTCTTACTTTTTGAAGCTCCACCACATTATAAATACATCTTCAGCATCAGCATGTCCTCAGAGTCGCTCTCTTTCTCCTCTCTTGCAAACTCACACTTGCCTTTCCTAAAACACTTTCCAATGTTTCCAGCAAGAATTTCCTTCGATGCTGAAAAGCTCCTCTTTATGACTCTCTTTTTTCGTGATCCTCACGACCTTCAGAGACGGCCCTTGGGTCACTGTGGCGCAAAGCAGTAACAGCAACAATGCGGCAACGATCCCAGTGAACGTTGGGGTGGTACTTGATCTGGAGAAGTGGGTGGGTAAGATGGGATTAAGCTGCATTAAAATGTCTCTCTCTGACTTTTATAGTTCAAACCCTTCCTACAAGACCAGGCTCGTCCTCAACGTTAGAGTCTCCAAACAAGATGAGGTTGCTGCTGCTGCTGCAGGTACTCTCTCTCTCTCTCTCTCTCTCTCTCTCTCTATATCTAATGCACTGACCGCTCATGATACTTGTCCAGAATTATATGAACTTTTGTACTGCTATTGATCGTGTGGAAGTTTGTTTGATTAATCTTTCTTTTTACCGAATATGTATGGGTTTAATCTCTCCTTGAACTCGGAAGTGGTTTGGTTTTGGGTTAATACACATCTTGTCGTAGAGGATAAAGTATCATGTGCAACTGTTTGTATTATGCAAGATAAAACCAATTAATGTTCGTAATGACGTATTTGTGAATCATATGAACATTTCAAATTCCATTTATTTGAAATTTGAAAAGAGTTCTCAGTTAAATTTTCGCGCATTATATTCAAGTCGGTTGTAAATCAAAGATATCATCAAGTTGGTGCTTAAGATTCCGTTTAATCTTTTTCGCACTGGGAGTGAGGAGGGTCTCGAAGTCAGAAATATGTCAATATAATCCCCCCAAGTCTTGCGTTCGTATTAGACTCGCAGCTGGATTTACAGTCTCCAAGCGTAACATTTAACCGTGGAACGATTTAATTTATTTATTCCTTCCTTGGAGTTTACCTTTCAGAAAGCCAAAACCAGAAATGATATATTACTATGATACAATGGAAACAATTCGAAAATCTCTAATCTGCTAAAACTTTTATCATGGGGTTTTGTGTTTTGGGGTGCAGCACCTTTGAAATAGTATTATTGGAACTTCTACGATTGACAAAGTCGTAATATCCAAAAAGAACCATGCTCTCGCTCCATAAGTTAAAACGGGGAAAACTATTTTTGTCTTTCGACGTGAATTCCGTAGAGATTTTTTTGTTTCTAGCTTTTTTGCTTGGAGAATATATAAGAGATTATTTTGTCCCGTGACAAGAAAATATGCGGAGAAATGTAGATAATGAAATATGTATCCTAGAACTTGTTTTGAAAATGTCGTTCGTGAATTAAACCGTGCCAATCACCATCTACTTTGAAAATAAGTTCTTATTGCCAAATCATTTAGCTGTCCCTAACATTACCGAAAGATTATTTTTGTTTGAATAGGATCATTAAAAAACGATCAGCAAACAAAAGATTGTTGTTGTTTAAGTCATTATGAAAAATCGCCAGTGGACCACTTTGACAGGTAAAGCACCAGCCAAAAGAAGGCGACCTGGATAGAATTCATCGAGTTTAAGTCAAAATTTGAACGTGTTTATGAGGTCGTACCTCTTCTGTTATTTTTTTGTAAGACTTTGCTGAATATGTAGCTCTCTCATGACTCTTGTCCCGCTATAATTGTAGTATAACTCTATAAAGTTATGTCTGTGTGTAAATGATAGATGAATCTTGTTACAAATGTCTCGTGAAAGACGCATGCTACATACCAACATTTTTCAGAAAAGAGCATAAAACTACTTTGCCTTCCAGATTAGAAAATAGTCATTTTAGTGCGGACGATCGATAGAGATGATTTCAAATTCTTTTTTGGGAGAATATTGATGGGGTAGATATCTCTACATGATTGTGCTGATTATTTCTCTAGTTGAACCAAATATCATAACAACAAGTTGTGTCTAGTTGAGTCAGTGATTAATTAATTCCAATCGAAGTTGTATTATTAATAGAGAAATAAAAAAAAACATTTTAGTTTCAAGATCGACCAAATAATTGTCAAGACACGAAAGCTGTTTAATATAGATGTTGAGATAATCCATATATAATATAACATCACGAAGGTCTGACGTCACAAAATCCGTAGAATTGAAATGTGAGGCTTGTATTCTAGAGTGGAATTTTTTGATGCCATGAGGTAAAGAGGTCAAATCATCGATTAAGAAGAATCAACTTGATCGTCTCTGAGCCAATTTATGCACTTTTTTTTTATTTTATTTTTTATTTTGTTCTTAAGGCGACGACCAAATGCCTACAATAAGGTCAAAGGATTATTTCTTTAAATAATATCGAGTACAATTATTTTTACAACTTCAAACACCTATTTTCCTTTTTCTTAAACATTTCTATTGTTATAATGCTGCATCAAGTTTTCATTGACTTTTCTGATCGATACTATGCCTTTTCCAATAGAAGTTTCCATAATCTGCCGTGTTATTATTGTTTCACCGTCTTTCTGGTTCACCCTTGCAGCACTTGATTTGATAAATATTAAGCAAGTCCAAGCCATAATAGGCCCTGAAGGTTCCATGCAAGCAGACTTCATCATTGACCTTGGAAACAAGTCTCATGTGCCCATCATCTCTTTCTCTGCTACTAGTCCATCCCTCAGTTCGATTCGGAGTCCTTACTTCATTCGAGCCGCGCAAAATGACTCGGCTCAAGTGAAAGCCATAAGCGCGGTCATCCAAGCTTTTGGGTGGAAGGAATCGGTCCTCATATATGTGGACAATCAGTTTGGAGAAGGCATCATACCTTCTCTTACAGATGCTTTGGAAGAAGTTGACACGCGAGTGCCCTATAGGAGTCTTATTCCTCCTTGGGCGACGGACGATCAAATCCTACGGGAACTCTACAAGTTAATGACGATGCAAACGAGGGTGTTCATCGTGCACATGTTACCTACTCTTGGTTCCCGGCTATTGGCCAAAGCAAAAGAGGTGGGAATGATGAGCGAAGGTTATGTGTGGATCTTGACTAATGGAATCACTGACCTATTGAGTTCTGTGGATTCATCAGTTGTCGCTAGTTCGATGCAAGGAGTACTAGGCATAAAGACTTACATCCCAGACACGCCAAACCTAGACAGCTTCATGGTCCGATGGAAGATGAAATTCCAACAAGACAATCCATCCAGCCTTAATCCTATGTTGAACATTTTCGGATATTGGGCTTATGATGCTGCTCGGGCTCTGGCAATGGTTGTCGAGGAAATGGGTGCGGCCAATTTTACCTTCCAGATGTTGAAGTCTTCGACAGATGCAACGGATCTCGACAATATTGGGGTCTCTCAAAATGGTCAGAAACTTCTCCAAGGACTAGCCCATACGACATTTACGGGCCTTGCTGGAAATTTTAGCCTTGTTGATGGGCAGGTAAAGTCGTCAGCCTTCCAGATAGCTAATATCAATGGAAATGCAGCAAGAGGGATCGGGTTTTGGACGCTAGAAAATGGGCTGCAAAGAGATTTGAGTTCAGTTAACACAAGCAAATATTCCACTTTGAAGAGTAATCTTCGATCAATAATATGGCCAGGAGATTCAACCTCTGTTCCTAAGGGTTGGGAGATTCCCACAAATGGGAAGAGGTTGAAAATCCTAGTTCCTGTGAAGAGCGGTTTTAACCAATTTGTGAAGGTGACTCGAGATCCTAGCACAAATACATCCCAAGTCACTGGATATTGTATTGACATCTTTCAAGCTGTCATAGAAAAATTGCCTTATGCCGTGGCTTATGACCTTATTCCGTTTGCCTTGCCTAATGGAAGTAGTGCTGGAAATTACAATGACATGATCGATCAAGTATTTTACCAGGTGAGCTCATTGCAAGTGCTTATCTTATTGGAGTATATATTGAAAATTACTATGCTATAATGTTGTTGACAAAGAAAACATTTCCGTTCCTTTTATTGGAATAGAATTATGATGCGGTGGTGGGGGATACAACAATCATAGCAAACAAATCATTGTATGTGGATTTCACCTTACCGTACACCGAATCGGGGGGTGCAATGCTCGTGCCATACAAGGACAACAAGAGCAAGAAGGCTTGGGTTTTCTTGAAGCCGCTCACTTGGGACCTTTGGCTAACCACTGTATTCTTCTTTGTGTTTATAGCATTGGTTGTATGGACTCTCGAACATCGGATTAACGAAGATTTCAGGGGTCCAGCCACACATCAAGTTGGCACGAGCTTCTGGTTCTCCTTTTCAACCGTGGTCTTTGCACAAAGTAATCACCTCTCACTTTAATAGACAAATTGAACATTGAAATTTAGATATCATTGTAGGAGAATTTATGTGGTTAGCCTTAATTTGGATTGCAGGGGAGAAAGTACTTAGCAACTTGGCACGATTTGTTGTGATTGTGTGGGTTTTCGTGATACTTATACTAACGCAAAGTTACACGGCAAACTTGAGCTCTCTTTTGGTAGTGCAAAATCTTCAACCAACCGTAACTGATGTGGATCAACTTCTAAAGAGTGGAGAACACGTGGGTTACCAACATGGCTCTTTTGTTTATGGAATGCTAAAGCAAATGAAATTTGATGATTCGAGACTTATATCTTATTGGTCTCCTGAAGAATGCAATGCACTTCTTTCCAATGGAAGCGCACAAGGCGGGATTGCAGCAGCATTCCATGAAGTCCCGTACCTTAAACTTATACTTTCAGAATATTGCAACAAATATACCATGATTCCAGCATTCAAAACTGCTGGATTTAGCTTTGTAAAGTCCTCGATCCATCAATTCTAGCTAAAAGAGGAAACCCTCCAAATTTTCTACTATTAGGTTTAGTAGTTAATACTTTGATTGAAAAAAAATCTTATGTTCAGCTCTTTTCGGTTTACAGGTTTTCCCCAAAGGATCTCCACTGGTGCCAGATATTTCACGAGCAATCCTCAATGTGACCGAAGGGCCTAAAATGACATAAATTGAAAACGCGTGGCTTACATCCAAAACCAACTGCCAGAATTCAAATTCCTTGGTTTCATCCAACAGCCTAGGTCTTGACAGTTTCTGGGGTCTATTCTTCATTGCTGGGGCTACTGCGGTTTCTGCTCTCCTCATTTTCATCGTCATGTTCATTACAAGAAATTGACATGAAGTAACAAGTTCTTCGGATTCATTGTGGGAGAAGACTGTTGAATTAGGAAGAAGACTTTATCAAAGAGATGTCAATTCCCATACTTTTAGGAAGGGCAGATTTAGGGATGGAGGTATGAATGATGGCCGCAATTAGATTGCAGCTGTTGAAACTTTAGAAAACACTAATTACCCTCCAATTCTGTCGAGCGACTCCAGCCAAAACAATGACGTCTTGACCAATGAGCAAGGCACGCCATCTACTGAGCAAGGACTTCCCAATCGTGTAGAAGAAGGGTGCCCTCAGACAGCGGTAGACGTCGAGCTTACCAATGTAAATCAGGAGAGGCGCACGCCTCTGCAACCTTGACTAAACTTTAATCCTTGAGTAGTCGAACTTGGAATAGTTGACAATATCTTCCCCCTCATTCTCTTCTTACATAAGGACTACCATTGATACCGTTTATTGTTTAATGACAGACAATATAAACCCAGGCAACATTATATGCACTTCTTACATAAGGACTACCATTGATACCGTTTATTGTTTAATGACAGACAATATAAACCCAGGCAACATTATATGCACGCATTAGCTTCTCTTATCCTATTATGTACAGGCATTGGAAGTGTTTCTCGTCACTTTGATGATGTTCCGTAAAGTTTCCGAATTAATAATAAAGAATAGAGTTCTTAAAGTAATATCTAATATCTATATATAGTACAAGAGCCTAGTAAAATAGGCTTCAATGGTTGTTTCACGTGTCAAAATCCTGTGTAATCTCATCTTTAATATAAACGGACATGATCAATTGACTCTTGTAAACACATTGGTTAAGTAACCACATCAATTATATTTAAAAGGGAAAAAATCACGAAAAAACCTAAACTTTGCTCAAAGTGACAGATTTATCCCGACCTTTTCTTGTGATGTGAAAAACCCTGCACTTTGCAAACCGTGACATATTTACCTCAAACTTTTTTTTTGTGACATAAAAAACCTTGAACTTCTGTCGTATGACACATTTACCCTAAACTAAAAGGCATTTTGGTCTTTTTTTTTTCTCTCTCTTTTCTTCTTCTTCCCTCCGTCGGCTCCACCATGGCCAGCGGAGTGAAGCCGGTGTCCGGTGAGGGTCCCCCCACTTGGGCTGGCTAGGGCCACCCTCCCCGGTGTTGGGCGAGGGCAGCCCTTGGCTGGGTTGGGCGAGGGCCTCCCTTGCGCCCTCGCCTAGATCTGGCAAGGGAGGCCCTCGCCCGACACCAACGAGGGCCTCCCACGCCAGATCTAGCGAGGGCACCCCTCGCCCGAGTCTGGCAAGGCCATCCCTCACCAGGCCCTCGTCGGCGTCGGGCTAGCCTTGCCGACGGCTGCCCTCGCTTGATGCCAGAGAGTGCAGCCCTAGCCAGCCCAGGCAAGGGTGACCCTCGCTTGACGCCGGCGAGGGTAGGCCTCGCCGGATGCCGGCTTCCCTTTGCCAGCTCCGCCATGGCCGGTGGAGGGAATAAGAAAAAAAAAGAAAAAAAAAGGAAAATGGAAAAAGACAAAAATGCCATTGATGGGATAAATGTGTCACAATTTGAAAAGTTATGGGTTTTTCTTATAAAAAATAAAGTTTGGGGTAAATGTGACAGCTTGAATTTTCAGAATTTGTTTTCGATTAAATAAATTGGGCATTTTATCGACGTCCTGATAGTGTCATTCTCTAAGTTGATCACTCATGAAATAACTAGATTATCTGAGGAAGCTATTAAGGGATTTTAATGGAATGGACTTGAGAATTTGACTAGGAATTGACTGCTCGACTGTGTTGATCTGCAAGGGTCATTATGGCATCGTCAAAAATCGATCAGAGACCGAAAATATGTCGATTCAATTGAGATATGTGATTAGTGCGTGGGTAATGCCACCTAATTGCAAAATTCTCATCGAACTGCACTAGACCGATTTTTCTATCGTTTCTATAACCGGTGTCCATATTTGAAACCTTGAGATTTTCATGACAACTGAGTTTTGCCAATGTGTCGAAGATGTACATTGTGACTTGAGATAAATCGATCACGGGTCAATTGCACTAAAAATTCCTAAAAGCTACATGGTAGATTATGTCACATTAAAATCGTGTCGGATTAAAATTAACTGCAAATTTGAACCCGATTTCAGAAATTGAAAGTTTTGTCATGTTACGATCTATTTTAGGAACATTGACTCATCCTCCGAAGAATTTTCGGAGATTCTGAGATTTCTATAGAAAATTGATTCGGACATTGCGAAAAATTAACGGAAATTCGGATGGGCCAAATTGAAGGAAATTTGGACTTTCGAGCCGAGCCTTTGGGTGTCGGGGACTTGCAGAAAATTGTACGGGATTTTCTTAAGTGAAATCGGATCTCGAATTGGGGAATTTGTGAAGAAATTGAGGCCAAGGTTGGGAAATTCGAAGCTTTGGTTGGGGGTGCATTATTTGCATCAAAATTGAATTATTATGGACTTATCTTGTTGAAAAGTATTAAGGGGACATTGCATTTAATTAGATGGATAAATATGTTGGACTTCAAGCTTTCCAATCTTGTCGAGCACACCACTAGCTGCCCTCCCATAGTTGTCCTCCATCTTCGTGCATTCCATTTCCTCCACTTCTTTTCGTTTTGCTTTCATTTTCATTTTCCTCTACATCTTCACCTTTTTATCTCCACGTTTGCTCTCTCCTCCACCGAGATTTCCCTCTGCCGCGAGTCTTCCCCCACGCTTGCCCTCTCCACGCCACTTGTTCGTGTGCCATCCTTCTTCGGTCAACATCCATCTCCATGAAGCCTTTCAATGACCGAAGCCTCCATCGTTCAAGCAAAACCCACCGAAGTCAGCCCCTTTGATCCCATCTCCACCGCTTGTGCCTTCTTCGGTCAAAAGTTTCCCTAGCTAAAGTCCATTGAATCTTCACGTTCACTATCACGTTCCTCAATCAAAGTCAGCTTCACTTGAACAGTCATCCACCGAGACACCACCGCACGTTCGAAGCTGCCCGTCCTAGTCAACTCGGCAGATTTCCCCAGCATCTTCGTGCCCTTCATCCATCGGTTCTCCTCCACCTCTAGTCCACACAAATCCTAGCAACAATCCACACAATATGTTTGGCCAAGTTCAACCTGTGAGCAGCCCACGTAATTTTTTATCGGCCCAACAACTCACAATTCTAGCCTATTCGAAGTCCACCAATCCAGCCCACATTTCGGCCTAATCTTGAAGCCCGTGAAGTAAGACCAAGCCTAGCAATTTGTTATGGGCTTGCAAGACTTTTATGCTTGACCCAAGTGCCTATTGATGCCGCCAAGAGTTCGGGTTTCGGCCGCCGTCATGCTGCCGTCGCGGTGAACTAGTCTTCACTTTACATCGGTGAGTTTATGCACTAAACTCTTCTTAGTAGGCTAATGCCATGTAAGGGGTGTTTAGTTTAATTTAATTATGAATTAGGTGGTTAGTTAAATTAAATTAGAAATTTAATTAGTTAATTGTGCATGTTAGGTGGTTAGAATGGTTTAGTTAAGGCCTAGATAAATCGTATTATTTATCTAGATTGGTTTGGTAATTTTCCCAGCCCATCTCGGTATTTAATTAGACATTTTTGGCCTAAGTTAGTATTTTTAGAATTTAAATTGATTTATTTAATCAATTTCGTAATTATTTAATTATTAAATAATTTCTGGAAATTAGGCTGGGATAGCCGGTGACTAGAATTTTGTGATGATTGCAATGGTGTTATTAATTTTTACAATTGAGTGTTAAATTGCGTAAATTGAGTGCTGATTTGGATTTTTGGTATTTAATTCCAAAAATTGTGAATTTCCAATATTTATTATGAAAATCCCGAGTGTCGGATAGTTTTAAGTACTATATAAAACAGTGAGATTTTAAAAAGGAATGATATCACATTTTTTGGGTCGAATTGACTGTGTACCCACACATGACTATTTTGACGTATATTTTTAATACGAAGAAAATAAGCCATGATCACTATTTAAATTGAGGTATTTGAGTGCAAGGCACGGTGTCCTGGGCCGAGATTGAGTGGTCGTGTGTTGGTTAAGAGAACCCATTCCGGGCTATTAAGCTGGACGTTATCTCTATATGGGATGCCTTTAGACAACGGGAAGCCGGTTGTAGTAGATTCTAGACCCATGCTCATTTGGGAAAGCCATCTGATGGAGATGTGCCGTGCTCAATGGGGTGAGTCGATGCCTGGCAATGCCAGAAGACCGCCGAACAGAGAGCATGCCGTGCTATATGCCGAGATCAAAACTAGGAACGCATGATTAATAGAGTTGAATGCACCGGATTATGGGACAAAATTGTGTAGGATGGTATGGGACGTGTCATAACGATTTAGTCATATAATCAAGACCCCTATACTTACTTGAGAATTGAGTGTGGCGTTCCAATTGTTGGAGCTTCTTTGCTGTTCATACCTTTATGACCTTCTATGATATAAATTGTATAGACTTGCAGGGTGGATCTGAGACGAGGTAAGTCTCTGTGGTTGCATGATTATGTGGCTAGGACGCTTCTTAGCGTATTTCTCTCCTAATCAGGGTTTAGAGCGTGAACATGTTGAGATTTATATCTCACCGTTGTGGGCTCAATTTTTAGGACCGTAAAGCAAAAGACCTGGAGCCGTGCTGAGGTGATTTGAAGTATAGGTCTGTTAGGACCACTTCTTTTTGGAGAGTTAGTCTTTTGTAGTCTTTTGGCCATAGACTTTTGTACATGACTCACTATGTATATAAATGTGTGTTTTGTTTGTGAGTTTATTGCCCTGCTTTTCTATCTCAAGCTGTTAATGTCAGGGGATTTATTATTTGCTTCCGCATGTGCAATAAAATGAAAGGGACGGTGACTAGTCCTAAGAAGTCGCAAATTTAATCGACCAGAGAGGGATGGGCACACGCTCTTGGATCGGGGCATGACAGTAAATTTGTCACTTTGAGCAAAGTTTGGGGTTTTTGGTGGTCTTTTCCCTATTTAAAAATCATAACGAATTAATTAATTTCTTAACAAGAAAAAGTTCCAAAAATTATTTCTTTCATTCCTTACTCGGGAACATAATTAATCCCCACAACATCGGAAGATTTCACAATTGATAATTAATCATATAGTGACTAAATAAAATTATAAAAAATATAAAAATTTGGAACGATGGAATATTAATGCCTACTTTGTGAGGAATTTTAATATGGTAACAAATTGGACCGATTATATTCAACTGAAGTTTACTGAAATGAAATGCTTCCCTTTCATCGATTAGATCATGTCTAAGCATTATCCGTAGCAGTCACACAACCACAACAACACACAAAATTATTCAAGTACAATTGAATATCACTTCCCCCCTTTGGCCACTGATCGTCCTTTTATCCTTCCAGCCGTGTTATTCTGACGATTGTGCTTTAAAGCCTCATTTATGTTCTTGAGAGCCTTATCATACGATACGAAACCCATGAACCAGAATTCATAACCATCCCTTGTAACGACCTAGATGTACTTTTCAGAATTATCCAACCCTTTTGAAGAACGGCTAACAAAGCTTAACTGATCGAGCAGCAGTGGCACCTAGATAGCCATCAGGATAGAGCACGTTAGAAACTGATGGTCGGAGAGTGAAGCTTAGCAGAACTTGACAAACTATTTCGAAGGTATGTTTCACTACATTAAGATGCTTCATGCTTAGATAAAATAAGATGACGAGAAGAATGATCCAAGGCTCAGCGTAGTAGTATGGACGATGAGGAAATGCAGGCTCTTTCTGGTAAAGGTTCTCCCGAATTTTGACTATAAAATCAGCAGGCTAGTCACAATAGACAATTCGACAATGATAACTCAGGTCATGATTCTAAAGAAAGCTCAGTGCATAACGATTTGTACTGGTATTCTATAGTAAATGCAATTACAGGAAGATTGGAAAAGGTTACCTTGTAATACACCCACTCTTGTTGTCCCAAGGAAGCGTAATGGCAAAGAGGCTCATCCCCATGGCAGACCAGTCTCTTAGTTCACAAATACAGTGTCCCAATGACAAGGCCGGAGGAAGTGGATAGATAGCAAGCATATGCTTTCAGAAGCTTCTCTCCCGGCAGAATTTCAAAAATATGTTCAAATACCTTATCCCGTCCCCTCTCTTTGAGCATTTTCGTCCCCTGGGCAAGTCGAGCTATTGCTGCATCTGTGATGCTATGGCTAGTTTTAACTGTTTTGAAAAATGAACATAGAACGATAACTGATTAGTTGAGGTCCGGCCAGAATAGAGTCCTTAACATCACATTTTAATCGAATAGAAACCGTGAGGAGAAGAGAATGAAAGAAATCATGGGCTTCGTCTCTCACAATTAGACAAAAGAAACTGACAACAAGCCAGAGCCAAACTTATGCAACTGCCGCAGTGCTTGCTCTTACAGGACAAAGCTAATTTTTCCTTCTTTCCAGGGAAAAAGAAGTTGGGCCAACGTTCAGCCACGCAAAGAGCCTGAGGGTCCTGATAGCCATAGAAAATGATGGAAAACAAGCCATGTTCTCCACGGAAGTGCCATGTTATGCATTTGGCAATTTGTTATAGATAGGAATTGACATAGATTGCCAAAAGAATAAGCACTGAAGATAGCACCGCACATCAAAGTTAAAGCTTCTCTAGATAAATAATCACTGGACTAGATCCGCTCAACCATTAATTGGCGGGTGGAATACACTGATTAGGACGCATGTATCTCTGTTCTGAGGGGGTGATTGCAAAATAAGCCTATGACTTATCAATAGCGTCCACATATATTTGTTCCTAGGTGGTAATTGCCAAGCTCTTTGGATTGAATATTTACATCAATAGCCTTCACATATATTGCAGAAAAAGAGAAGAAATATATGCAAGCAAGCAATCATCAATCAGATACGTCTCCACGAATAAATCCAAAATGTTTCTATCAGATTATAGGATCATAATTAGATAGAACAAATAAATCCAAAACGTTTACATTTTATTATGTAGACATGTTTAGCTAGAAAAAATGTAGAGAAAACTCACGGTGATGCCAGACATTGTCGACAAGCGCCTGTGCCTTTTTGGTAGCATCATCGACCCTCTTGCCACACCGGTTCAACTTGTTGCACACTTTGTTTATCGGATCTGAAAACACCAGCAAAGCGTTTGTCTCATCAACCCCATTATGAAGCCTAATCAGCAGCCATAACATAACTACAAAGAGATAAAACAAGCTCTGATAACTACTTGATATAATCCTTCAGGAACAATACAAACATTACAAGGCCATGATGTTTCGATATATACTAAAAATAGTTCCTAGTGAATTCATAATATTTTAACTTGGAAATTTCATGAATCTCTATCGGACATGCATTGCAAATATGACATTACGACTCATATGCTTCATAACGTGTCACTTAAGGCCTTAATTTCTAATACAAATAAAAGTTTCAAGCTAGAGACTTGTAAAGACCTAAGTTGTAGACTTTTGCGGCTGATCAGGATTATAACTACCATTGCGTAGAATTTCCTTTGCCTTTCAATCGCACAATTACTTTAGAACTGAAAAAACGTTCATCTTGTTAAATATAAAATATGTGATAAAACTTATTATATATATTTTTATAGAATCTTATTAATGTCTTTTAAGTTTCATGTTACACTTCTACTCCTGTTGACCTCTTAATGACTCAAAATTAATATGTTAAATAGAAAAGAGCTTAAAATCCAATTATCAAATGCTTGATTTTACAAAATTTAGGGCTACGAAATCATCTAATTTGTTTATAACCATGTTCATTTTCATTTTAGGAAAATTTCACAAAGCTTGAAAGTCAAGTTGAGAGCATAATTCATTGAAAGAGTCATATGTTCCTTTATCCTTGACCAAAAAAAAAAATAAAAATGAATGAATAAATAAAGCTTCATAGATGATCATGCTATAGTATATAATTTCAAAGAAGTAGCTATTTCAATCCAAGACATCTTTCTTTAATTTGAGTTTTTTCTTTTTGTCCTAGATATAAACCTCCTGACTGTAATGTGCATCATTTGGCCAAAAAAATATCAAGGTCTGTTCAATTTAATTAATCACATGAGAAATTGTATAAAAGCTCGAGTGTAATCGGCAAAACTATTTTCCCTCAAACAAAAAAAGAAATTTCTTCCCATAGATTATGTGTCACACCTCAAACCTCCGAGCACGTGCCCATCCCTCCTTACCTTGATTAAATTGCGACATCCCAGAACGCGTTGCCGACCCATTCTTTTTATTTTGATGCGCATGCGGAAATAATAATAAAAATCCCCAGACAATAATTCAATAGGATAGAAAAGCAGGACCATAATTTACCGAAACTAGAACACACCTTTATACATATCAAACTAATTCATTTACATCACTAGCCGATATTGACAAGGCTTGTCAAACGGTTAATTCTCAAAACTAGTTGTCTTAGGACCAACTATTCAGACCCGGCTACTGAACCTTCAGGGTCCATTGGATCCGGGCGAGATGACGGGTCTTCCACTTCACCCTTAGGTAGGCCTGCTTGATCCTCCTACTAGGTTGCATCAATCACTTCGGCAGGGATATCGAAACCACTGTTACGATAGGGCGAGCGATCGAACAATAATATATATATAGAAAAATAAAATAAATCGGACACCAGATTTACGTGGTTCAGTCGTAAAGACCTACGTCCACGAGGAGAGCAGCAGCAAATTTCACTATAAATCAAGCGATACAAGGAGATTACACACTCGAGTCACTCAAACACTCTCTCGGTGTTTCCCAAGCCCCAATTTAACCCCAAAACCAAAGTGTTTATAAAAAAACAACTTATTTGGGTATAAACTCATGGCACAAAGTTATCACACGTTCAAGCTTAAAGTATAATGTGCGCAGCTTCAAGGACTTGCAGCTTCAAAATCCTCACGGATCGTGGACGTGCGGCTTCGTAGGGTTTTCGTAAAGCTGCTGCAATGACCAAGCTTGAAGAACCCCTCTTGGAGATTGCGATTTATATACGCGTGTGTGCCCACGGTATTTTTGACCTTGGGCCCCACCACATAACAAACCACCGCCTAAATTTTGCTTGTGCCGAAGTGAATTTCCTTTTTTATACGTCTGTGTGTTTGGGTCCCACGAAGCTAACGTCTTTGGTTTCTTCAGTCTCCTCTGCGACAAAAAAAACTTTGCTGCCCTTTTATTTTAATTTATATTTCCTCTTTTGTACAACTTCAAGAGTCCAGTAAATCACGTTTTTGCAAACGCTCAAACTTGAGACATAATTTAACAACCTCTAAGGGGACCTATCCTCAAACCATAGGGAGTGGTATGGGACCAGACTCTAAATTGGTCATGTACTTCCTGGTTTGGGGCCTTTTCGGCCTAGACTGTAGTTACCACAAATTCATACGTCCAATCACTTTTGGGATCCGGAAAAATATGGACTTGCTTGGTCATTCTTCCAGGACGACCACGTCGCCTAGTGGGAGTCGTCATATGTGAACTTAATAATATTATGCCACAATGAGGTGAGACAACGTCTTAGAGAGTTCTACCCCCTAAGACCCGATTAGAAAATCAATACACTATGGGCTGTCTAAGCACACATAGATCAGAGGACTTATCTTGACCTTAGATTCCACCTGCAAATCAGTACGGTTCAAATAGGCACCCACTTATATCATCACGGATCGATATCATGATCAATCGACTTAGTCGATTACATGTCAATCAAACCATCCCTCGGTCATTTCCATCCATACTATACAATTTCCCAAATAATGTACCTAGTCACTGAGCCACGTGCATTCTCTAAGGTGATATATTTGCCAAGGCGACGTACTTCATTGTTGAGTCACGTGCATTCGCTAAGGCGACATGTTCGTGAAGGTGACGTACTAATCACCGAGCCCCGTGCATTCTCTAAGGCTACATACTCGGCAAGGCGATGTACTTAATCATCAAGTCATGTGCATTCTCTAAGGCGATATACCAAATCACCGAGTCATGTGCATTCTCTAAGGCGACATATTCGCCAATGTGACGTACTAATCGCTGAGCCACGTGCCTTTTCCAAGTGATGTATATAGTTAACGATTCACGTGCATACTTTGAGGTGACATAATCAGTCATTGAGCCACATCATACAGTATTTTTTCTAACTATTTTATCATACTCGATAAAATATCGTGTGTGGGTACATGATTGGCCTTAGCCAAAATATAATAATTTCCTTTCCATAAATCCCATCATTTTTTGTAGTTCACCAAAACATTTTTGGTACTATCAACCGATGCTCGGTTATTTTTCAAGTAATTATCACAATTAATTAATTTAGGAAAATAATCATATAATCACAAATAATTCATTTCAGTACAAAATAAGGCTCAATTAAATAAATAGACTACACCACGATAATCAGCATAAAATTCTGATCGTCGACCATCCCGGTCTAATTTCCAAAAATTAATTAAATAATTAAATAATTTTTCAAAATTAATAAATAAATACTAAAAATCCAACTTAGGCCCGTAATGCCTAATTGGATGCTGAAACAAACTCGGAAAATTTTCAAGTGCCGTTCAATAAATAATAGGACATGCGTACTCGCTAATTACACTAACCATTCTCCTAACATGCATAGGTAAATCTCTAATTTAATTATTCTAATATAATCTATCCACCTAATTGCACTTAATTAAATCTAATCAACCCCTAAGCATAATGAGTCTACTAAGTGGGGTTTAGTAAGTTAAATTCACCCGATTAAAGATTTGCTTGGATCAAATAGACGAGCACACGACGAAGTTTGATCCTCACCAAAGCGGGTTTGCCAAGCGGAGCTGGAAACGGGCCTAAATGGGCTTGCTACCCTCACAAACCCTTGTTGTTTGGCCATTGATCAAGGGTTGAACATGCCGCAATGGGCTGGTTTGGGCACGGCTCGGGTTGGGTTTGGCCACCTCGAGTGGGGGTGCAGGCCGTGGCTGAAACGACCTTGAACCGGGCCAAGCTACGGCTATTGGACCTGTTAGAAGTGGACGTGTGGACGTTGCTGTTGGGCTGAAACGGTGGCCCAACTTGGAATGACGATGGAGGGCAGCTTCGGTGGACCAAAGGTCAACACCCAAAGAAGAGGCGTCACTGGTTGACCAGTGGAGGAGGAAGTGCTGGCACGTGGGCTGGGTGTTGTCATCTGTGGGGTAGCGCACATGCGAGGAAGGAATGAAAGCGAAGGATGCCAAGCTGTTGAAGATGGTGTGACTCCGTCGAGGACCGAAGGAAGAAAATCAAGGATAGCTGGTAGGCGAGAATAAAGCAGACGAAGAGAGAGACGTGGAGGGGTTGGATTCGCATAAATCATGGGAAAAAGAACGTCGATTGAGGGGAAAAGCCATGTGCGGCATTAGAGAGAAAGCTAATGAGACTAGCACGCAAGGATAAGAAGAAAATGGAGCCCATCGGTCAAAGAAGCTACAAGAATTCAAAGGAAAATCTAGGGTTGTCGTTCTTGGGAAGGGAAATGAACCATGTGAGAGAGAGGGTTAAATAAAAAGGAAAACAAAATAAAATTTAGCAAAAACATAAAGTAGAAGGTAGGAACAACCAAGGTCAAAGGAAATTGGGGGCAGTAGGTGGGGCACGAGTGGATAGGGAAGAAAGAGAGAAATTGTCGGCCAAGGAAAAACATGCGAAAATAGAATGGACCAATGAAGAGGGAGAAGAAATTTAATCACAACAAATCATATTTTTATTCAACTTCATAACTATGTCAATTGGTTATCCTAGGGCCAATTTCTCTATCAATTGCATAATTTGAAGTCCCAATGAAGACCAAGATGAGTCAATTCCCCCATCTCACGAATTTCCTTCAAATCCAAATTCTCAATTTTTCTCGAAATTCGATTTTCTGAACAAACTTGTTTGATTGAGGTCCAATTCGTTGCGGAAAAAACCCATGAAATTTCATTTCACCAGTTCACTTATACCAAATGCCGAAAATCCCTTCAAATCGACCAATCCGAATTTCCGTTAGTTTTTCGAATCGTCCGATTCGGTTTTTCGTAAAAATCCCAAACTCATCGGAAATTCCTCGAAAGGTGAGTCACCATTCCTAGAATGACTCATGACACGATAGAACTTTTAGTTTCTTAAATCGAATTCAAATTCGCAGTTATTTTCAATGAAACACTCTTTTAGCGTGACTTAACCTACCAGGTAGCTTTTTGGAATTTTTGTTGCAATTGACCCATAGTCGATTTTCTTCGAGCCACACGTACCTCTTCGACACATTAGCGACTCTCAGTAGTTGTGAAAATCTCAAGATTTTAAATACGGACACAGGGTACCCAAAATGAAAGAAAATTGGTTTAGTGCTGATCGATAAGAATTTTTTAATCAGGTGGAATCACCCACACTTTGATCACCATCTCAATCGAATCGACTTATCTCTGGTCTCCGATCGATTTTTAATTATGTCGTAATGACCCTTGCAGACTAGCACGGTCGAGCAATCGAATTCTGGTCAAATTCTCAAGTCTATAACATTTAAAATCCTTTAATGGCTTCACCTGATAGTTCAGTTATCCCATGAGTGGCCAACTTAGAGATAAACACTATAGTCGCGTTGACGAAAGGCTCATCTTATCTAATCGAACTAAAAACTTGAAAATCAAGATGTCACAACTCTTCCCCTTTTATAAAAATTTCGTCCTCGAAATTTAAACATTTACCAATCCTTAAACAACAAGGTGGGGGTTATCGTCGTCTCATTGAGTCTCACTTTTCTCGATTGCTTCTTCAGTCCTGTGGTGTTGTCAGATCACTTTAACTAAGGGGACTATTTTGGTACACAGGGTCTAATCTTTTTGATCCGCAGCCTGAGCCAGGCTTCCTACATACGACACTATGTCATCCACGTCTAATGTTTTTTCAAAATTTAGCACGTGGGTCGAGTCAGGCTCATATGTCCTTAACATCGACATGTGGAAGACGTCATACACTTGCGCCTACTTTGGCGAAAATGCAAGACTATACGTTAGGATCTTGATTCTTTTTTCAAGAATTTCAAAGGAACCTACATACCTCGGTTTAGTTTACCCTCATTACCGAAGTGCAAGGTATTCCTCATTGGTGACACCTTTTTAGAAAGATGCAATCACCAATTTAGAACTCTAAGGGTTTTCGATGCTCAATGATATAACTTTTCTGGCGGTTCGAAGTGGTCTTTACTCTGACACTGATCACGGCATCTGCAATAACTAATTACTGAGTTGATGCCGGGCCTATGATCTCTCTTCACCTAATTTTCTTTCCACAAATGAAATTATTACACTCTGCTATGAAATGCTTCGATAGGGACCACTTGAAAGCTTTGCTGAACTGGGAACTTTTGATCTATATTTGAAATAAATTTGTCGCTGGCATTCCATGTGGACAACTTTTTGGCACACATACACTTCTGTATGCCTAATCAAATCAAGATCTTTTTGTACTATACTGAAGCGAGTCGGCTCCATCTATCTGTCGACTATTATCCCCATTGGAATCTTAGCCTCTTTGATCTCTTGACAACTCTTCACAAGGTCCCTTGCAATATACCTCCATTCCCACTCGGCACTCCCGAGTGATTGAAAAAGTCCTCCCAGCTTATATTACAAAACTTCAACTTGTCAGTAGCTTTGACACTTACAATTTGTCTGGCAATATCTACCTTTATATCGGTCTCTCATCCGAGCTGATGTCTATTCTAACCTACTTTGAATTGTCTAATCAAATACTGCAACTGCTATAGTGGATTTCTAACAAGGCCTCTTACTTGAGTGCTACTACGTCAAGTGCACTTAATCACTCTCAGAACTTGAGTGTTCCATCCTCAGAAATTTGAAAGTCAGTCTCTTTCTTACTAGTATGCTCTTATAGGATTGTTTGAACATTTCGGTTTGTCAACTAAACGTCTGATTCTAACTTGAATATGCGGTTCAATTTTGAGGGCGGTTATAAAATTCAAAATGTAGCTTACCTCAAATTTGAAAACTAAGTTTTGAAGCCTTTTCAAGTAAGGTCTATACTTTAGCCAGCCTATGCACAAATGAAGACTCTCGACTCAACACATCAATGACTTCCTTTGTTCTTCCAGGGTGATACCAAATATCCCTATCCTAGTCTTTCAAAAGTTTTGATTTACAGTGCTATCTCAGATTCAATTCTTTCTAAGAGAGTAAACACTGGAGACTTTGTTGGTTAGTGAAGATCCAGAATCTTTCTCCACACAACTAACATCTCTAAGTCTTCGGTATGAAAATTAATGCTGCGAGTTCCAAGACACGCGTTAGGTAACTCAACTCATGAGATATCGACTGATGGGATGCATATGTAACATTCTACTACGTTACATCAACACGCAACCTAATCCTTTAAATGACGTATCGCTATAGATCTCGCCTCCTCCACAACTATAAGGAATAATCGGCACAAGTGCGGTAGCTAGTTCTTGCTTAAGCTTTGGAAACAATCCTCACACTTGTTTATTTGTATGAATTTCTCTTCTTTCTTAAGAGGTCGAGTCCACGATGATACTGATGCAAAAAGAAAATCCTTCCACGAACGTTCTATAGTAGCCTGTCCAACCATATGGCTTTTGATCTCTGATACCATTGTCTGTCTTGGTCTTGGTCGATGATACTGATGCAAAAATAATTTCTTCGATCTTGGTTGGGTCCATGGAGATTCCTTCACTATTCTCAGATGTCTCTTGTGCTCCTTAACATTCCTTGAATACACCAGAATATCCTTGAAAAACACAATCACAATTGATCAAGATATTCTTAGGATGCTCAGTTTGTCACATCCATGATAGCAGTCGAAACGTTTGTTACACCTAATGGCATTACAATACTCTCACAAGGATCATATTGAGTACGAGGTGTTGTCTTCGATATGACCTCCTTCCTGGTTCTCAAGTTGATCTTTGAAAGTATCGACACTCTTTAAAACTAGTCACACCTTTCATTGGTCTTCGACAATGAATACTTGCTTTTGATCGCCACCTAATTGAGTTGACAATGGTTGATGCATAATTGCAACTGACCATTTTTCTTTCTCTTACTAATGAAACTAATGTTTCCCCAAAGTAATGTACTGATATGCAAAACTTCTTATTCCACAACTCTTGCATCTGTATCATCATTTCTTTCAATTTAGCCAATGACAACTGATAAGAAACCTTAGAGAGTGGTTCTGTCTCGATTGCTAGCTCGACCGCAAATTCTATCTTTTTCTCTAACAACGGCCTGACAATTCTCGTGACAACACATGTAGGAATTCTTAGACTACTGAGATGTCCTCAATCCTCAATTTTCCAATCTGTCTTATCAATGACAACCACCAAGTGACCTTGGCAATCTCCATCTAACAAGCGAGTTGTCTTCAACCGACAAGATTAATGAAATCGAAGATTCTTTTTGACTCCCAATAAACTTGACGCCTTCACATACTATTAGACTAAGCTGGATTACTCCATGACCATAATTCATTGCCACAAGATGCTCCCTAAGCCTACTTTACTCATGTAGCGTCAGAGTTACACCTCAGCAACTAGTCAAGTACAATTATTGCTAGTAATTCTCCTCTCATTTTATTTCAATAGACTGAAGTTCCCCAAACTTTACCAAAACTCTGCTGCAATACTTTGATAATATATCCTCAAGAACATTATTCCTCTGACTGGTGCAGGGTCGGTTCCATGCACGTTCCTTTCACCATCCTAGTGGCGTCTTACTTGAGGTAGCGATGTCCGTGCTCCTCTGGATTCTCACTAACAATCCCTCACCTGATGGTCGTGCTAGTCACTATCACAGCACGTTTCTAGCCATACCTAGACACTGGATTCATCCATGCTTCCTTCCACAAATTCAACACCCATCTGGTGAGTCTTCTATCTCTTGTCAAGTGACAACATCTACTCTTTCTGGTACCGGAGGCCTATTCCAAAAATCCATGGTGCATTCTATGGCGCACTCCTTCTGATATGCCACGGTCACAGCAATAATTGTTGCCGAGGTTCCATCCAAAAACCAATGCCTGCGTCGGCGACACCTGCCACAATTTTTCTCCTCGAAATACATGAGACTGATCCACATCAATTTCCATGGGGACAACATGTTCCATTTTGTCTCGGTGCTGACTTGGCTATCCCACTATTCCTATTGGGTGGAATAGAATACTTTTCTCTTGACATCGATCTTTTCCCTGATCGATTTCCATTTCTATCTGAGCTGGATCTTGACTCAGATATTGTAGTCTGTCCTCTGTTCACAGTTCCAGGTTGGACCTCCACAAAGGTGGCAACAACAGTGGTCAACATTAATGGCGGTAATGGCTACAATGACAGCTCGATCCTAAGCTTATCGGCTCGACAAGCTCATTGGAAAAAATTGCACCTGAACGATCTTGCTAGGCCTAGGATTGCTCGGTGCTACTACACTCTCAGAACCGACCTATGGCAGTACTCTTACACTCGCGCTGGCTTAAGCCGGCGCTCTGCCACAACCACCTCGGGCACTGATTATCGTCGACGTTCTTTCCCGAGTCACAGAGGATACTGTCCTTTTACCAGGAGTTTTCAACTTCGGATCACTCATACTACTGGCTCTTATAGACACCTGTTTTCCAATTCCAACACTAGATTAGAATTTGAGTGACCCACAAACAAGCTACCAATCAGCTATCAATCACATGCACCGGCATGAATTAAAGGTCATTCCTACTAACTATCCCATGACTCATCACACCTTATCATTCCATACATAGACCGCTTTGATATCACTTAAATGGGGATGTCACTCCCCGAACCTCCGAGCACGTGCCCATCCCTCGTTGCCTCGATATTGCGATGTCCTAGGACGTGTCACTGACCTATTCTTTTTATTTTGATGTGCATGTGTAAAGAACAATGAAAATCCCTAAACAATAATTCAATATGATAGAAAAGTAGGATCATAATTTATCGAAACCAGAACACACCTTTATAAATATCAAACTAATTCATTTACATCATTAGCAAATATTTACAAGGCTTGTCAAACGGTTAATTCTCAAAACTAGTTGTCCTTGGACCAACTATACAGACCTGGCTGCTAAACCTTCAGGGACCACTAGATCCGAGCGAGATGACGGGTCTTCCACTTCACCCTTAGGTAGGCCTGCTTAATCCTCCTCCTCGGCCGCATCAATCACTTCGGCAAGGATATCGAAGCCTCTAAGGGGAGCTATCCTCAAACCATAGGGAGTTGTATGGGACCAGGCTCTAAATTGGTCGAGTAGTTCCTGGTTTGGGACCTCTTTTGCCTAGACCGTAGTCCCCACAAACTTATACATCCAATCGCTTTTGGGATCGAGAAAAACATGGACTTGCTCGGTCATTCTTCTAGGACGACCATGTCGCCCAGGGGGAGTCGTCATATGTGAACCTGAAAATATTATCCTATAACAAGGTGAGACAACGTCTTAGCGAGTTTTACCCCCTAAGACCCCATTAGGAAACCAATACACTATGGGCTGCCTAAGCACACATGGGTTAGATGACTTACCTTGGTCTCATATTCCACCTGCAAATCAGTATAGTTCAAATAGGCATCCAATCATATCATCACAAATCGATACATCGGTCAATTGACTTAGTCGATTACATGTCAATTGGACCATCCCTCGGTCATTTCCATCCATATTGTACAATTTCCAAAATAATGTACCTAGTCACCGAGCCACGTGCATTCTCTAAAGCAACATATTCACCAAGCCGACGTACTTCATCGCCGAGCCACATGCATTCTCTAAGGTGACATGTTTGCCAAAGTGAAGTATTAATCACTGAGCCCTCTGCATTCTCTAAGGCGACATATTTGGCAAGGTGATGTACTTAATCACCGAGCCATGTGCATTCTCTAAGGCGATATACCAAATCACCGAGTCATGTGCATTCTCTAAAGCAACATAATTGCCAAAGTGACGTACTAATCACCGAGCCACGTGCCTTTTCTAGGTGATGTATATAATCAACGATTCACGTGCATTTTCTGAGGCGATATAACTGGTCACCAAGCCACGTCATACAATATTCTTTCTCAATATTTATCATACCCGATAAAATATCGTGTGTGGGTACACGATTAGCCTTAGCCAAAATATAATAATTTCATTTCCATAAATCCCATCATTTTCTGTAGTTCACCAAAACATTTTTGGCATTGTCAACCGATGCCCGATTATTTTCCAATTAATTATCACAATTAATTAATTTAGGAAAATAATCCTATAATCACAAATAATTCATTTCAATACCAAATAAGGCTCAATTAAATAAACGGACTGCACCATGATAATCAGCATAAAATTCTGGTCGTCAACCATCCCGGTCTAATTTTCGAAAAATAAATAAATAAATAATTAATTTTGAAAATTAATAAATAAATACTAAAAATCCAACTTAGGCCCGTAATGCCTAATTGGATGCCGAAACAAACCCGAAAAATTTTCAAGTGCCGTTCAATAAATAATAGGACATGCGTACTCGCTAATTACACTAACCATTCTCGTAACATGCATAGGTAAATCCCTAATTTAATTATTCTAATCTAATCTATCTACCTAATTGCACTTAATTAATTCTAATCAAGCCCTAAGCATAATTAGTCTACTAAGTGGGGTTTAGTAAGTTAAATTCACCTGACTAAAGATCCGCTTAGATCAAATTGACGAGCACGCGACAAAGTTTGATCCTCTCCAAAGCAGGTCCGCCAAGTGGGGCTGGAAACGGGCTGAAATGGGCTTGCTACCCTCACAAATCCTTGCTGTTTGGCCACTGATCAAGGGCTGAACATGCTACAATGGGCTGGTTTGGGCATGGCTCGGGTTGGGTTCGACCACCGCGAGTGGGGTTGCAGGTCGTGGCTGAAACAGCCTTGAATCAGGCCGAGCTACGACTGTTGGACTTGTTGGAAGCGGATGTGTGGACGTTGCTGTTGGGCTGAAACGGTGGCCCAACTTGGAATGACGATGGAGGGCAGCTTCGGTGGACCAAAGGTCAACACTCGAAGAAGAGGCATCACTGGTTGACCGGTGGAGGAGGAAGTGCTGGCACGTGGGCTGGGTGTTGTCGTCTGTGGGGTAGCGCACATGCGAGGAAGGAATGAAAGCGAAGGAGGCCAAGCTATTGAAGATGGCGTGACTCCGTTGAAGATTGAAGGAAGAAAATCAAGGGCAGTTGGCAGGCGAGAATAAAGCAGATGGAGAGAGAGATGTGGAGGGGTCGGATCCGCATAAATCATGGGATAAAGAACGTCAGTTGACGGGAAAAGCCATGTGCGGAATTAGAGAGAAAGTTAATGGGACTAGCACACAAGGATAAGAAGAAAATGGGGCCCATCAGTCAAAGAAGCTACAAGAATTCAAAGGAAAATCCGGGGTTGTCGTTCTTGGGAAGGGAAATGAACCGTGCGAGAGAGAGGATTAAATAAAAAGGGAAAACAAAATAAAAGTTAGCAAAAACATAAATTATAAGGTAGGAACAACCAAGGTCAAAGGAAATTGGGGGCTGTAGGTGGCTGCACGAGTGGATGGGGAAGAAAGAGAGAAATTGTCGGCCAAGGAAAAACATGCGAAAATAGAAAGGACCAATGAAGAGGGAGAAGAAATTTAATGATAACAAATCATAGTTTTATTCAACTCCATAACTATGCCAATTGGTCATCCTAGGGTCAATTTCTCTATCAATTGCATAATTTGAAGTCCCAATGAAGTCCAAGATGAGTTGATTCCTCCATCTCATGAATTTCCTTCAAATCCGAATTCTCTTTCATTTTTCTCGAAATCCAATTTTCTGAACAAATTTCTCCGATTGAGGTCCGATTCGTTGTGGAAAAAACCCATGAAATTTCCTTTTACCAGTTCACTTATACTAGATGCCGAAAATCCCTTCAAATTGACCAATCCGAATTTCCGTTAGTTTTTCGAATCGTTCGATTCGGTTTTCCGTAAAAATCCCAAACTCATCGGAAATTCCTTGAAAGGAGTAACCATTCCTAGAATGACTCATGACATGATAGAACTTTATGTTTCTGAAATCAAATTCAAATTCGCTGTTATTTTCAATGAAACTCGCTTTTAGCGTGACCTAGCCTATCGAGTAGCTTTTAGGAATTTTTGTTGCAATTGACCCGTTGTCGATTTTCTTCGAGCCACATGTACCTCTTTGACACATTAGCGACTCTCGGTGGTTGTGGAAATCTCGAGATTTCAAATACGGACACAGGGTACCAAAAAAAAAAAAAAAGAAAATCGGTTTAGTGCTGGTCGACGAAAATTTTTTAATCAGGTGGAATCACCCACACTTTGATCACCATCTTAATTGAATCGACCTATCTCCGGTGTCCGATCAGTTTTTATTTGTGTCGTAATGACCATTGCAGACTAGCACCGTGGAGCAGTCAATTTCTAGTCAAATTCTAAAGTCTATTGCATTTAAAATCCCTTAATGGCTTCATATGATTGGTCAGTTATTTCATGAGTGACCAACTCTGAGAAAAACGCTATAGTCGCGTTGACGAAAGGCCCATTTTATCCAATCGAAATCAGAACCTGAAAATCAGGATGTCACATTGTGCTTCTTAGTCATTATGATTCTTAAAATATATTATTTTGTGTCAACAATAGTCTATACAATATTTCTTCTTATGTGATAATTGCAATCTTGAGGGGAGAATGATACTAAAAGTGACACAAGTTATGTATGACGCTCACTTTTAAGATTATTGCCGGCTCACTTAACTGTCAAAAAATCAAGAAAAGCTATCACTTAAGTGCCTCCGGTGAGAAATTTTAGCTAGAGAAATTACATGGCATTTATAATTAAAATTTTTATCTAAAGTGGCATTTTTTGGTAGGATCACTTTTTTTATTTATTTATTAAGATTCATACTGAAGTAATCACTTTTTTTTTTATCAACGATTGACATTGAAGTGTTTTTTTTTTTTTTTATAACAACTAATACTGAAGTGATCATTTTTTAACCTGCTACACGACGTCGTTTAGGGGTTATATACTAACTGGGTATACCGCACGAACCACATAAGATTAAGAAATCAATAAAATGTGGTCACGTCGGACTTTTGACGATTTAGATGGGAGTTGGTATTTAAATGATCGTTTTTTCAAAAAAGTGGCACTTAAGTGATCTGAAAAAAAATTTGGTACTGAAGTGAGTGACGTACACAACTTATGGCACTTCTAGTGTCATTCTCCCAAAACTTGAGTTCCATCAAGTGACATTAATATCATGACCACGTCTCAATTTTTATGATATGTTTAGTTTTTCATTATGCACGTGCTTTTTACTTTCGGATTCTCCAAATATTCATTCCAAGCCCCGTTCTTCATGTTCGGTTCACACATGAGAAGCTTGTTTATGGGTTTACTAACATATATATATATATATATATATATATATATATATATATATAGTTATCCTCCACTTAATATCTTTAAGGGCTTAATAAGTCCATAAAAAAGTAACCCATGATAACAAGAAAAAAAAATATCATTTCGTACAACATTTCAAAAAAAGCAAAATAGATACTAACAAATATCAAGCATAAGATTCTCCTTATAGGATTAATATGCATGACATATATAGTGGCATGTACACGTTAACAAATTCATGACATGATATAAATCCAATCAAGTTTCTAATTATGAAACCAAATATAAAAACGTGAGTTTATGATTTTCTAATATGATAATTTTTTATTGATTTAAATAAATGAATTTTTGATAAATGAACATCTCATATGTTTGTCCAAAATAGATAAGTTTAAATCTTAGACTTCATTTGTTTTGCGGAAAACGAATGATTTGGAAAACATCTCATAAAAATAATTGATTGTTTCACTTGAAATAATTAGTAAATGAAAAATACTTTAATCACTAATGACAATTTGTATTTTAACATTTTCGTTTGTTTATGTATCTTTTTAAGTGATATAAGTGATTATTTTAAGAAAGATATTTTCGAAACCATTCATTTTTTGCAAAATGAACGCACTCTTAAACAAAGTGTTTATGATTTAGTTAAAACTTTCTACACCTTAAATAAAGTGTTTATGAATTAGTTAAAACTTCTTTGTGATGTAGAACCCCAAGTCAAACGGCCTAGAACATTCTCGCGAATCATGGGCACTATGTTTTTCTATTCTTAATTTCTTTTTACTATTATTTTATTTATACTACTCAAGCACATGGACAACGAAATGAGAAGGAAACCTGTGAAAACCAGAAAGTTTGGACTAGTTTCTAGATATTCATCCAGTCTATAACAGCCATCATATGACTTTGACCATTGTATCAACTAGATAGTTGTTGTTCGGACTCAATATTCTTGTTGAGCCCCAGAAAATATACAGATTTTCCCGTGAAAATTTTTCTAGTCGTCTACCACATGACTCATACAATTGGCCCATTCGACGAAATTTCCTGTTTAATAATTAAGATAGAATCCAATGGATGAGATTGGATGGTACATTAAGAATCAGTTAATGCCTCCGCATATGAACAGAGCTATTTGACTAGAGCTAATTAATTTCTAAGTCATTATTTAATCATATAATTATAATACTTACCAAAGGCTAATAATGATATAAACAAAACATTCCTTCGCAAGTAATGACTGGTGCTTTCACATGCATCAAATGAGTTAATTGATAGAGAGAATCTGCACTCTCATCACCATCCATCACATTTAGATACGCTTAAGCTCTCCTTCTAAAGATATTAAGAATCTTATTCTACTGACTTGTATCTAAAGCCAAGAGGCCAATTATTTAGCTTCTCCTAAATTAAGTTGTCATTCTTTTTTATTTTTTTTATATAATTTGTGAATTAATTGCTGGGTCAATGTTATATATATATATATATATCTATAAGTACAAAATTGTACGTGCGAATATGTTGACATATTACCCTAGCTTGCAGTGTACCCAATCAATGGTTGCATTTTGATGATCAATGGCTCCGTATGTGGGGACCCTAGTTGTTGTGCTTATTCGCTTCCCCTCTTGGCCATTCCCTTGGCCAGCATTCGCAGTCACTCTCTGACCCACTTTGTGGGAAATTTCTTCCAATTGCCTTGTCCAAGTTGATGGAAGATGCTTACAATTCTTGTGTCTAGGCTTCGGCCTTACCCACCCTTTCGTTTTCCCCCCTTCTTCGCCAACCTTGCCTTCTCATCTTGTCAACTCCTAACATCCGCTCTTTAGATGGTGAAACGGACATTTCCCAATCTATAAATACAAAATTGTACGCGCGAATATGTTGACATATTACCCTAGCTTGTAGTGTACCCAATCAATGGTTGCATTTTGGTCATCAATGGCTCCGTATGTGTTCCTACCAAGCTAGGTGGATATGGAACAACGCAATTCTCAATATAGCAATTACAATATTGGGAGAAATTCAAGTCAAAAGGTTTGACTTTAATGCACAGGCGGTTTCTTGGAAACTCTCAAATATCACTCAACATGCAATAGAAACCAATTTTACTGATGATGATGATGATGGTAGTAATAACAATAATGATGATGATAATTATAACAGTAGTAGTGGTAAAATTCCTTAATCTGCACTAAGATTCGACGAGCTTACTATGTTGTTAAGCCATAATCATACGTGGGTTTCATTCTTAGTGATTCTTGGCGTAATTAGGTGATAAAGTTTGGATCTAGACCTACTTCATCATCTGCTCTCGTTTATTTCTTTTTCTAAGCTCAAAGGTTTCCGTTCAATACGATGTATCCGAGTTATCTCTTCAACTTCAACTTGAGTAGTGTGTTGAGTTATAAAAAAAAGTACAACTTGACGTACCAATTAAATCTACCGTATGACTGGTCTTTAGGTACTTGATGATTGAATTCAAGCAGGTTTGTGTCCGTGGGGAAGGAATTAATCATGAGGGTTGAAAATTGCCCTGTGTGTAGTTTTATTGTTGAATTGGTCAAGGTAAACGAGGTGGACAAAGACAAATTATTACGTTTAATCAAAGATGTCCTATTCCCACAAACATTGACCTTTCTCTGGGGTTCAGAAAAAAATAAGACAAGCAAACTAGACCGTCTCACGTGGAATTCTTAGGGTTACCTATAGGTGTATACATGTCGCATTTTTTTATCCCCTAAGATTAAAAAAAAAATAGTTATTGCACAATTTGTACATGTTATAATGTTATATGGTTTATTAATTAATTGGGTCTGAACATAAGAGTCATGTGACCCTATGAATGTCCGTGCTTTCGTGCCGTGTCGGACACGTCGACATGGTCGGACACGGCCGGACATACGGTCAACGCGTGTCGAATTTTCCGACACGCGGTCAACTTTTTCTCGACACGCGTGTCGATGTGTGTCCGGAAGACTAATGGAAGGTGGTGGCGAGGGAGGGCGAGGGAGCAAAGGCCGCGAGCAACGGCAAGAGACAGCTAGAGAAAGAGCCGAACAAAGAGAAAGAAGAGAAAGAAAGCAAGCTCCTGTAGGCAAGACAAATCCACAAACAGACCACCGCAACGGTGAGAGACAGCCAGAGAGAGCGGCGAGGGCCACCATTGTTGCGATGGATTGGCGACGAAGAGGAGGAGGAGAAGGATCAAGAGGAAGAGGAGAGGAAGGGGGTCGTGCGGAGAGGAAGGTGGTCGTGCGGCGAGGAGGAGGAGGAGGAGAAAGATCGAGAGGAAGAGGAGAGGAAGGGCCGAAGGGGTCATGCGGCGAGCGGTAGGAGGAGGAGGAAAAGAATGGTAACTAGGGTTTCTGATAAGGGAATTAAAAAATAATAAAAAAAGGGGCACAATGCGTGACTTTTGAGCTTTGGGGCAGGGGAAGTGAAGGCTGACAGCCTGTCTGTCAATGGTGGGGGAGGGAAAAAGTAAAATAAATTTGGGGTGGAGGGAAATGGACGAAGGAAAAGAAGGGGTGGATTTTGGGGATTTTTTTAATCGGGAATTTAAATAAATGAAATTAAAAAATCATTTCGAAAAATAAAAGTGTTGAATTTCGAATAATGATAAATTTGGGTCATTGTAGAAAATCACGGATTTATTTAAATAAATTGATTCAAATTTCTTATTAATTATTAGTTTCATCAATAACTTAAGTTAAAAACATGTTTCGCATTAACTATGAATATATCTTTTGAATTTCAAATAAATTGATTTATTAATATTATTAGTGTAAATTTATTATAGGCTCTTTTTTAATTAATTATTTATTTATGAATTTGAATCAAATTACTTAAAAATAAAAATATTAATTTAATATATAATGTGTCGCAACGTGTCGGAATTCTTTATTTTTTAGAAATGACGTGTCACGTGTCTATGTCGCGTGTCGGTGCTACTTAGATGTGAGCAAGGGTCTAGATGAACTTAGTCTGCATGTTCTATTTGACCATGCAATATATATTTTCTCTAAGGAGAAGCTATTGAATGGCTGTAATCATCTCCACCAATATCACTGAAACATTAATTATTTGGGTCATACCAACATGATGAACGATCTAAATGAGGTTGGTCTATATGTTCTTACTAGCTATATGAGACAAGGGTTTACCGGTTTTATATCAAAAGTGGGTCCTAAAGATTTTCCGGAGCATCCAAAATGACGAAACTCGTAAGGAGGTCATAAATTATTTATTTAGAAGGTTCCGCTGGGCCTGTAGTGCTAATTTGATGAGCTCATTAGATTTCGACATCGAATCTTATATCTTTGCATAATTTTAGTCAACTTGATATTGTTGTGTTAGTTTCGTCTATCATCTATGGATTAGGGTTATTGAGGATTTCTTTAATATAAATACATAATTTATTCTAGAAGGTGATAACTTTGTTGGTTATTATTCAGAGTTCAGCTGACAAGAATTTCTTTTTTCATGTACAAATTCATTTACGAGAATTAACTGGGCTTGAACTAACTTTTATTTTAGATTCTTGTTGAATCTGGTTCCACCGTGCACGGTTCTCAAATGACCCACTTTACCCTCCTGAGGAAAGTCAAAGTCGGAGCTCTTGACCTCTCTTTTTCCGCAGAAAAGAAGAGGTTGATTCTTCGGTTTACGTAACGAAGAAGCTGGACCAGGAAAATGACGTTAATTAAAATTATAAATTGCTAGAAAGTTCAATTCAAACGTAGTTGAACCATCGGGTAATTTCATCTTCTTGTTCGTGCGCAATCATGTCCTACCTTACAAGAGCTTATGCATGTTGGATTAACTCCATCTCAAGTAGTCTCTATCTACGACATCTTCCTCCATATTGGCCTTAGAAAATACATAAACAAATCACTAAACGATGAGTCGCATGTACATCATATCGGCGACTCTACATTTCTTAGTCTTTAAAATTCGATGCGTCTCTAGCACTCAAACCCAGTTCCATCATCAGTTTTTTAAAAGCAAGATGGAAATAACAGGGAAAAAACGACGATATAAACAATCCTGGGGTTAAAGAATTTCTGATATTCTTTATCCTAAATAATGACTTGGGACAAAGAAAAGATGAAGCGTTGGTACCGCCGGAGGTCGAGCAATCCCAGATGGGTGCCGCCCACGTCGAGCAATCCTTGATTGGAAGCTGCCAGTGCATCGTCTTACTTTTCAAAGCTCTACCACAATATAAATACATCTTCAGCGTCAGCATGTCCTCAGAGTATCTTTCTCTGTCTCCTTTCTTACAAACTCACACTTGCCTTTTCGTAAGACACTTTCCAATGTTTCCAGCAAGAATTTCCTTCGATGCTGAAAAGCTCCTCTTTATGACTCTCTCCTTTTTGCAATCCTCACGACCTTCTGTGAAGGCCCTTGGGTCGCTGTCGCTCAAAGCAGTAACAGCAACAATGCAACAACGATCCCGGTGAACGTTGGGGTGGTACTTGATCTGGAGAAGTGGGTGGGTAAGATGGGATTGAGCTGCATTAAAATGTCTCTCTCTGACTTTTATAGTTCAAATCCTTCCTACAAGACCAGGCTCGTCCTCAACGTCAGAGATTCCAAACAAGATGAGGTTGCTGCTGCTGCTGCAGGTTCTCTCTCTCTCTCTCTAATGCACCGACTGCTCATCATGCTCGTCCAGAATTATATGACGGCATCAGTTTTTGGGTTTAGACTTTTGTACTTCTACTGATCGTGTGGAAGTTTGTTTGATTAATCTTTCTTTTTACCGAACATTTATGGGTTTAATCTCTGCTTGAACTTGGAAGTGGTTTCGTTTTGGTTTAATACACATCCTGTCGTAGAGGATAAAGTATTTTATGCAACTGTTTGTATTATGCAAGATAAAACCAATTAATGTTCGTAATGACGTATTTGCCAATCACATGGACATTTCAGACTCTATTTATTTGAAATTTCAAAAGAGTTCTCAGTTAAATTTTCGAGCATTATTTTCAAGTCGGTTGTAAATCAAAGATAACATCAAGTTGGCACTAAAGATTCCATTCGATCTCTCACACTGAGAATGAGGAGGGTATCGAATTTAGAAATATGTCAATATAATCCGCCAAGTCTTGCAGTCATATTGGACTGACAGCTTGACCGCTTAGTTTGAGAGGATTCATATACTCTCCGAGCGTAACATTTGACCGTGGAACAATTTAATTTATTTATTCCTTCCTTGGAGTAATGATATTGCTATGATACAATGGATACAAATCGAAAATCTCGAATCTGCTATAACTTTTTTCATGGGGTTTTGTGTTTTGGGGTGCAGCACCTTTAAAATAGTACTACTGGAACTTCTACGAATGACAAAGTCGAAATGTCCAAAAGGATGATGCTTTCGCTCCATAAGTTAAAACGGGGAAAACTATTTTTGTCTTTTGACGTGAATTCCACAGTTTTTTTTTAGACTTTTTGCGTGGAGAGTATATAAGAGATTACTTTGCCCCGTGACAAGAAAATATGCGGAGAAATGTAGATAACGAAAGATGTATCCTAGAACTCGTTTTAAAAAATGTCGTTCGTGAATTAAATCAGGCCAATCATCATTTATTTTGAAAATAAGTTCTTATTGCCAAATCATTTAGCTGTCCCTTTCATTACCGAAAGATTATTGTTTTGTGAATAGGATCAATAAAAAACGATCCGCAAACAAAAGACAGTTGTTGTTTAAGTCATTATGAAAAATCGCCAATGGACCACTGGCAGGTAAAGCACTAGCCAAAAGAAGGCGACTTGGATAGAATTGATTGAGTTGAAGTCAAAAACGTGTTTATGAGGTCGTAACTCTTCTGTTTGTTTTTGTACGACTTTGATGAATATGTAGCTCTCATTACTCTTGTCCTGCTATAAATGTAGCATAACTCTATAAAGTTATTTCTGCATGTAAATGATAGATGAATCTTGTTACAAATGTCTTGTGAAAGACGCGTGCTACATACCAACATTTTTCGGAAAAGAGCATAAAACTATTTTGCCTTTCAGATTAGAAAATAGTCATTTTAGTGCGGACAATTGATAGAGACGATTTCAAATTCTTTTTTGGGAGAATATTGATGGGGTAGATATCTCTACATGATTGTGCTGATTATTTCTTTGAACCAAATACCATAATAACAAGTCGTGTTTAGTTGAGTCAGTGATTAATTAATTCCATAGAAGTTGTATTATTAATAGAGACATAAAAAAAACATTTTAGTTTCAAGATCGGCCAGATAATTTTCGAGATATGAAAGCTGTTTAATATGAATGTTGAGAGAATCCATACATAATACATCATAGAAAAGGTCTGACCTCACAAAAGCCATGGAATTGAAATGTGAGGCTTGGATTCTAGAGTGCAATTTTTTGATGCCAAGAGTTAAAGAGGTCAAATCATCGATGGAGAAGAATCAACTTGATCGTTCTGAGCCAATTTATGCACTTTTTTTATTCTGTTCTAAAGGCGACAACCAAATGCCTACAATAAGGTCAAAGGATTGTATCTTTAAATAATATCAAGTACAATTTCTTTGACAACTTCAAACTCCTATTTTCCTTTTTCTTAAATATTTCTACTGCTATAATACTGCATCAAGTTTTCATTGACTTTTCTGATCGATACTATGCCTTTCCCAATACGAATTTCCATAATCTGCCGTATTGTTACACCGTCTTTCTGGTTCACCGTTGCAGCACTCGATTTGATAAAGAATAAGCAAGTCCAAGCCATAATAGGCCCTGAAGGTTCCATGCAAGCAGACTTCATCATTGACCTTGGAAACAAGTCTCATGTGCCCATCATCTCTTTCTCTGCTACTAGTCCATCCCTCAGTTCGATTCGGAGTCCTTACTTCATTAGAGCCACACAAAATGACTCGTCCCAAGTGAATGCCATAAGTGCGGTCATCCAAGCTTTTGGCTGGAAAGAATTGGTCCTCATATATGTGGACAATCAGTTTGGAGAAGGCATCATACCTTCTCTTGCAGATGCTTTGGAAGAAGTCGACACGCGAGTGCTCTATAGGAGTCTTATTCCTCCTTCGGCCACGGACGATCAAATCCTACAGGAACTCTACAAGTTAATGACGATGCAAACGAGGGTGTTCATCGTGCACATGTTACCTGCTCTCGGTTCTCGACTATTGGCCAAAGCAAAAGAGGTGGGAATGATGAGCGAAGGTTACGTGTGGATCTTGACTAATGGAATCACTGACCTATTAAGTTCTGTGGATTCATCCGTTGTCGCTAGTTCGATGCAAGGAGTGCTAGGCATAAAGACTTATATCCCAGACACGCCAAACCTGGACAATTTCATGGTCCGATGGAAGATGAAATTCCAACAAGACTATCCATCCATCCTTAATCCTACGTTGAACATTTTCGGGTATTGGGCTTATGACGCTGCTCGGGCTCTAGCAATGGCTGTCGAGGAAATGGGTGCGGCCAATTCTACCTTCCAGATGTTGAAGGCTTCAACAGGTGCGACAGATCTGGACAATATTGGGATATCTCAAAATGGTCATAAACTCCTCCAAGAACTAGCCACTACGACATTTACGGGCCTTGCTGGAAATTTTGGCCTAGTTGATGGGCAACTAGAATCATCAGCGTTCCAGATTGTCAATATCAATGGAAATGCAGCAAGAGGGATCGGGTTATGGACGCTAGACAATGGGCTGCAAAGAGATTTGAATTCAGTCAACACAAGCAAATATTCCACTTTGAAAAGTAATCTCAGATCAATAATATGGCCGGGAGATTCAACCTCTGTTCCTAAGGGTTGGGAGATTCCCACAAATGGAAAGAGGTTGAAAATCTTAGTTCCCGTGAAGAGCGGTTTTAACCAATTTGTGAAGGTGACTCGAGATCCTAGCACAAATACATCCCAAGTCACTGGATATTGTATTGACATCTTTCAAGCCGTCATAGAAAAATTGCCTTATGCCGTGGCTTATGACCTTATTCCATTTGCCTTGCCTAATGGAAGTAGCGCTGGTAGTTACAATGACATGATCGATCAAGTATTTTACCAGGTGAGCTCATTGCAAGGGCTTGATTTTGTTGGAATACATGTTGAAAATTACTCTGCTATAATGTTGTTGACAAAGAAAACATTTCCGTTCCTTTTGTTGAAACAGAATTATGATGCAGTGGTGGGTGATACAACAATCATAGCAAACAGATCATTGTATGTGGATTTCACCTTACCATACACCGAATCAGGGGGTGCAATGCTCGTGCCATACAAGGACGACACGAGCAAGAAGGCTTGGGTTTTCTTGAAGCCGCTCACATGGGACCTTTGGCTAACCACTGTATGCTTCTTTGTGTTTATAGCAGTGGTTGTATGGACTCTCGAACATCAGATTAACGAAGACTTCAGGGGTCCAGCCACACATCAAGTTGGCACGAGCTTCTGGTTCTCCTTTTCAACCGTGGTCTTTGCACAAAGTAATCACCTCTCACTTTAATAGACAAATTGAACATTGAAATTTAGATATCATTGTAGGAGAATTTATGTAGTTAGCCTTAATTTGGATTGCAGGGGAGAAAGTGCTCAGCAACTTGGCACGATTTGTTGTGGTTGTGTGGGTTTTCGTGGTACTTATACTAACGCAGAGTTATACGGCAAGCTTGAGCTCCCTTTTGGTGGTGCAAAATCTTCAACCAACTATGACTGATATGGATCAACTCCTAAAAAGTGGAAAAAACGTGGGTTACCAACATGGCTCTTTCGTTGATGGAATGCTAAAGCAAATGAAATTCGATGATTCAAGACTTATATCTTATCGGTCTCTTGAAGAATGCGATGCGCTTCTTTCCAAAGGAAGTGCAAAAGGCAAGATCGCAGCAGCATTCCATCAAGTCCCCTACCTTAAACTTATACTTTCAGAATATTGCAACAA
The DNA here is from genome assembly GCA_014182715.1 of Eucalyptus cloeziana. Lineage (NCBI taxonomy): Eukaryota > Viridiplantae > Streptophyta > Magnoliopsida > Myrtales > Myrtaceae > Eucalyptus > Eucalyptus cloeziana. The sequence goes on along the minus strand of CM024636.1, from coordinate 21,688,856 downwards.
ATATACCATGATTCCAGCATTCAAAACTGCTGGATTTGGCTTTGTACAGTCCTCGATCCCTCAATTCTAGCTAACAGAGGAAACCCTCCAAATTTTCAATTGTTAGGTTTAGTAGTTAATACTTCGATTGAAAAAAATCTCATGTTCAGCTCTTTTTGGTTTACAGGTTTTCCCCAAAGGGTCTCCACTGGTACCGGATATTTCGCGAGCAATCCTCAATGTGACTGAAGGGCCTCAAATGAAAGAAATTGAAAATGCGTGGCTTACATCCAAAACCAACTGCCAGAATTCAAACTCCTCGGTTTCATCCGACAGCCTAGGTCTTGACAGTTTTTGGGGTCTATTTCTGATTGCTGGAGTTGTTGCAATTTCTGCTCTCCTCATTTTCATGGTTATGTTCATCAAAAGAAATTGGCAGGAAGTAACAAGTTCTTCGGGTTCATTGTGGGAGAAGACTGTTGAATTAGGAAGAAGATTTCACCAAAGAGATGCCAATTCCCATACTTTTAGGAAGGGCAGATTTAGGGATGGAGTTATGAATGACGTCGGCAATGAGATTGCAGCTGTTGAAACTTCAGAAAACACTCATTTCCCTCCAATTTTGTCGAGCGACTCCAGCCAAAACAACGACGTCTTCACCAATGAGCAAGGCACGCCATCTACTGAGCAAGGACTTCCCGATCGTGTAGAAGGGGGGTGCCCTCAGAGAGTGGTAGACGTCGAGCTTACCAATGTAAATTAGGAGAGGCGCACGCCTCTGCAACCTTGACTAAACTTCAATCCTTGAGTAGTCCAACTTGGAATAGTTGACAATATCTTTCCCCTCATTCTCTTCTTGTATTGATACCGTTTATTGTTTAATCACAGAATATAAACCCAGGCGACATTATATGCACGCATTAGCTTCTCTTACCCTATTATGTACAGGCATTGGAAGTGTTTCTCGTCACTTTGATGACGTTCCGCAAAGTTTCCGAATTAATAATAAAGAATAGAGTTCTTAAACTAATATCTAATATCTATATGTAGTACAAGAGCTTGGTAAAATAGGCTTCGATGGTTGTTTCACGTGTCAAAATCCTATGTAATCTCATCTTTAATGTAAACGGACACGATCAATTGACTCCTGTAAACACATTGGTTAAGTAACCACATTAATTATATTTAAAAATCATAAGGAATTAATTAATTTCTTAACAAGAAAAAGTTCCAAAAATTATTTATTTCATTCCTTACTCAGGAACATAATATATCCCCACAAAGTCGGAAGATTTCACAATTGATAATTAATCATATAGTGACTAAATAAATTTATAAACAATATAAAAATTCGGAACTGTGGCATCCTAGGAATCAAGGGCAAGCCCTAAGGTGCCCTATAGCCTTTTAAATAGGTAATGAATTTACCTATTTGTTTGTGTTTTAGCCTTAGTTCTTTCTTAAGGCTTTGTGCTTTGTGCTTTGTGCTTGTGCCTTGTTTGTTTTTAATTTAAATTAAACTATAAGGTTATTACTGAGGATAAATTATGTGTTGCCATGCTTGTTATAGATTAATTTGTTATAGATTAAATGTTATAGGATTTTAATTAGGTGAAATTAATTGATAGTTTTAATTAATTTGGGAAAAAGAAGTTGGATTGGGCCTTAGGCCCAAGAGTGGACCCTAATGGGCCAAGTGGCCGGCCCATTAAGGCCCACAAGTGGGCTGTCGCCGGCCCAAGAGGAGAGGAAGAAGTGGCCGGCCCACTTCTTCCAAGGAGGCCCAAGAATGGGCCCAAGCCCAAGCCCATTTGGATTGGTTCTTGCCAAGTGGCAAGAAGGCCATGCATGCATTGGCCATTGAAGAGGCAATGCAATGATGGCCTCTTGGGGAAGTAAAAAGGGATGGCCGGATAGGGGGGGGGAGGCTTGTCGTGCGAGAGAAGGGAGGGAGAGAGAGAGAGAGAGAGAGAGAGAGAGAGAAAGAGAGAAAAGGAAGAAGAAGAAGGCTCGCGCAAGGGGGAGAGGAGAGCCGTCCGTCCGCCGCACGCCGCCCATCCATCCGCCGTTCGTCGTCGTTTCTCCTTGTGTTTGAGGCGAGTTTAGGGTCCATCATCTCTCTTTGCATGTGTGCTTTGCATGTTGGTTGTGTTTTTGTGGTTTTGGAGTGCACGAAATGGAGTAAGGATGGCTTGTTCTTGAAGGTGCATGCTGTTTTCGCGCGGATCACTGAAGTCAGAAACTTGTGAGGACTTGCATGCATGTTTGGAGTTCGATTTTTGCTTGGATCTCCTCATGAAAGTTGTAGCTAACACCTTGGACTATAACATACTGAAATTTCGTGAGAAATGGTGGAGATTTGAGGGGTCAAAGCCTCATTTTTCGGAGACCCTAGATCTGGAGTTGTTTTCTGACCTTGTGGTGGATTTGTGGTTTGCATGTTGGTTTTTACTGAGAATCTCTCTTCGACTTCTTCATGAAACTTGTAGAGAACTTCTTAAGGATGAACATACTAAATTTTAAAGCAAAAAGAACAAGTTTAGACTAGGTAACCAACCTGATCTTGAAGACGATGAAACTGGAGTTGCGATGTGTGATACCCGAGACTTCGTGGAACCATTTGGAGGTCTTCTTTTGGTAGTTTGGCCTAAGTTCCTTCATGAAAGTTGTAGGGGATCCTTAGGAGTATAACATATCCAAATTTCAGAGAAAACGAAGAAGTGTAGGTAGGTCAAATATGCATATTTCGGACATAGTGCCCTGGGTATTTCGGTGACTTGACCAGAAGCTTCGTGGATCTGTAATAATTTATCTAAAATGAATTTGGCTTAGGTTCCTTCATGAAAAGTCTAGTTTAATGTCTTATCTATAACCTGGTAAAATTTCATAATTTTCTGAGGTCATATGGGTATTTTAATTGACTTACCAAGAAAACTGTGCATTCTGCCCTTGTCCGAAAATGTGCATTGAGATTGTGGAAATGTTGTTTATTATGTGGAAATTGTTTGGCCATGTGTTTTCTGCAGAAATTTCCATTTTATTATATTAGGATATTATATGCTTTAATTTCATGAATTTTGGGATTTATGTAATTATTTAATTAATTGCAAAATAGAATAAATTGGATTTTATATAATTTAAAATGCATATGGTAAGTATAAATCCCACAAGGATTTAATCTCTATGAGTAATTGTACCTATTGCATGTATGTGTAAATGCTTGTTGATGCATGTACAAGTACAAAGATGATCTTGTTTTGCCATGACATTATGTGCATGATAAATTGAGACATAATTGGCAACGTGATCCATGGAAATTGTTGGGGAGGATGTTAATGGCCGGAATGTATAGAGATACATGGCCGGATGACCCTGGGAGTGTCAGGATGCCCGGAAGGAGATGGGTGCCGGAAGCCTCGGAGGTCTTTGCCCGAGGGGATGCCTCGTGATGCCAGTTGGGATGCGAGATGCCCGGAGCGTTGGGGGTGCCGGATGCCCGGTGGCCATGAATGGCATAATTCCGGAGGTTCTTCTCGCAAGGCCCGAATTAGGGTGCGAGTGTAAAGTATGGGATGGATGATCCCAAGGAAGTGAGATGTGATATGTGGTGATCAATTGAGATTTCAAGGTGGAAATTGACATGCATATGTGATATGACATGATGATGATATGCATGTGTGATATGACATGATAATGACATGTATGCATATGTGATATGACGTGATGATGACATGTATACATGATGATGACATGCATGTATGATATGACATGATGATGATATGTATACATGATATGACATGATGATGACATGATGGCATGTACATAAGGTGTAATGATGACATGTATACATGATATGACATGATGATGACATGATGGCATGTACATAAGGTGAAATGATGACATGTATACATGATATGACATGATGATGACCATCTATGGCATGGTAGTAATATGATGACATGGTAATATGATGACATGTATGGATCATATGGTGTGATGATGATGATCATTCGAAGTCTATGCTATACATGTATTTTTGATTGGGATGATGATGTATGATGGCGTGTACATGGCTCCGAGGTAAGTGTGTTGGAATGTATGTGTGATGTGTATGATGGGATTGTTTATTTAATGCATTGATTGGTGATTGGATTCCTTTACTTGTTGAGTGGTTGTACTCACCCCTTCGGGGCCCAACATTTCAGATTAGTACGATGCCTCTCCCTGCCGTTACGCGGGGAGTGTTTTACGGCCTTCCATCGACGTGGAGGTCGAGCCGACCGAGATAGACTGTCCCACCCGCCGGGACTGACTTTCATCCGTGTGCGTGCGATCGTGTCCTACGACGTGGGTCTATCTCGGGAGGCCCGGTTATCCAGAGTACGTGTCCGTTCACATCCGCCGTGATGGGGTCATGATGGGGATCTTTGCCACCCCCTCCGCCCGACGCACCGGGATGGGTGTGATGGCCCGAGTACGTGTTGTTGGGGTTGGCAACTTTTTGGATGGCCGACACGAGTAGCTCGAGGGGAGATCGTTATACGTCTTTATTTTGAGGGTCGTGTGTCTCTTTTGAGGTTTAAGGCCAAGCATATAGTTGAGTTATGGCCTACCTTTTTGTACCGACCCGTGTTACCCTTCGCGATTTATATATGTAAATAAAAGTGGTTCGGCCTCGTGTTTCTTTCAATCATATAGTTGGTGTGCATTGTGCCGTCGTGAGGGAAGTGAAGTGTTGGTGAGACTCGCCTTTTATTTTCCGCTATGAGCTGCGCAAATCCTTAAACCCCTTTTCAAAAGAAAAAGAAAAATTTTTACGCCTAAGCCTCGGTCTAATTTCAATTCTTTCGTCTTAACTTGTTTTGCCTTAGTTTCTCTCGTTCGGTATCTGTGGCGACTCTATCGGGTTTTGGGGGTGCCACATCGGTTGGTATCAGAGCATAAGGTTTATGCTTGGAGTGATAAGGAGACCTCATTTAGCAAATGAGGGAAGTTTTGACAATGCACACCATAGGATATAAAACGGAATAATTGAATAACGGGTGATGAGTATTCGCCCATAGATCCTTGGTAGTTGTTTTAGGTTGCTAGTAACATGTTTATGTTACTTTAGTAGTGGTAGTGGTTGCTAAGAATGGAGGCAGTGAGTCTCAGATTGTTCCTGAGGCAAATGCTTGGAACTGCAGGAAAGCTATGGTACGGTTTGGAAGTCATCGTCCACAGAGGGCTGAAGCCTCTGCTTCAAGGGCTGAACCCCGAATGGAGGATATCCTGCAAGCATTGGCCAACATTGGAAATCTGATGGAAAGGCAGGCGCAACAACAACCCGGAGCAGAGCGCCGTACTCAGGGACTTGTGGAACAATTTTTGAAGCTGAAGCCACCCAAGTTCAGTGGCATGGGGAGTCCTGAGGAGGCGGAGCATTGGATTGATGGTATGGAACGAATTTTCCGGTTGTTGGACTGCACTGATGCTGAGAAAATAACTTTAGCAGAGTACCAGCTGGAGGGAAATGCAAAGTTTTGGTGGAGAGCTTCAAGGGATACGATCTTTCCACCAGGTATTGATATAAACTGGGATGAGTTTGTCAGGGCTTTCAATAGAAAGCATTTCTCTGACTGTGCCAAGGATAAGAAAATCACAGAATTTGTTCAGCTAGAACAAAAGGAGCGGACAGTGGACCAGTATGAGGCTAGATTTTCTGAACTATCTAGATACGCTCCTAGACTGATTGAGGATCGGGAGGAGAAAGCCAAGAGATTTCTGAAAGGGTTGAGAACTGACATTAGAAAGCAACTAGTGCCTTTGAATATGAGGGATTACAATGAAATCTATGAAAGGGCACAGTTGGTGGAGCAGGAGCTGATAAGAGAGCGGTCAGAGTTTAAGAAACCGTGGATTTCCAATGATGTGAGAAGGGGTAAGAGACCCTATCCTGGTCAAGGTCAGACTTGGGATGTGAGGAAGAAGAGTAATTTTGGAAACTCTGGGGGAGCAAGGAGTGGTCTGAATATAGGGAAAGCACCCTATCAGCCTGGTGTTTGTCAGAGGTGCAATGGAAGGCACGGCCTAGGACCTTGTAATGGGCAACATAAGTGCTTTAGTTGTGGACAAGTGGGCCATCTAAGGCGAAATTGCCCACAAGAAAGGTCGCAGGTGAGTGCTGGCTCAGTGCGACAGGGATATCAGAGTGCTGTCAAATCAAATTCACAAGGGAATTCTCGGAGGCCACCAGCTCAAGGAAGGGTGTATGCGGTCACTCAAGAGGAAGCGAAAGCTTCCAACAACGTCATCTCAGGTACAATCTACATAAATGACAAGAAGGCTTATGCATTGTTTGATACGGGTTCTACGCATTCTTTCATGTCTGACAGATATAGATTGTTGAGTGAAATTGAAACGACTTTTCTTGGAATTCCTCTTTGTGTTTCTACGCCTTTAGAGGATGCGGTACTATCTACGTTGGTGTGTGAGAATTGTAAGATAACTGTAGGAGAAAGGGACACGGAAATAGACTTAGTCGTGATGGCCATGTTTGACTTTGATGTTATCCTAGGAATGGATTGGCTTTGTAAGTATCAGGCTAGAGTGGATTGTTGTACAAGAGTAATCCAATTCGTTTTATCCGACCAGTCCAGTTGCGAGTTTTTAGGTGGTCAGACCCACCTATCAGTAGCACTTATTTCTGCGATAGAGGCAAATGTGTTACTTGGCAAAGGATGTCAAGGGTACCTAGCAATGGTTAAAGATTGTGCCAAGGAAGAGCTGAGACTTGATGAAATTGGTGTAGTAAATGAGTTTTCAGATGTATTTCCCGAGGAATTGCCTGGATTACCCCCGGAAAGAGAAGTTGAGTTTGAAATTGAACTGATGCCTGGAACGGGACCAATATCGAAAGCCCCATACAGAATGGCCCTAGTGGAATTAAAAGAGTTGAAAGTGCAACTACAGGAGTTGCTTGACAAAGGATTCATTAGGCCAAGTGCTTCACCTTGGGGTGCACCGGTTCTATTTGTGAAAAAGAAGGATGGGTCGATGCGCTTATGCATTGACTATAGGCAATTAAATCAAGTGACTGTTAAAAACAAGTATCCTCTACCTAGAATTGATGATCTGTTTTACCAACTTCAGGGAAGTTCGGTTTTCTCTAAGATTGACTTAAGATCAGGATATCATCAGTTAAGGATTAAGAAGGAAGACATTCCTAAGACTGCCTTTAGGACTCGTTATGGACATCATGAGTTCCTTGTTATGCCTTTTGGATTGACGAATGCACCTGCAGCATTCATGGATCTAATGAATAGGGTATTTAAGTCCTATTTGGATCAGTTTGTGATTGTTTTTATCGACGATATCTTGGTATATTCAAAAGGACCAAAAGAACATGAGCAACACTTGAGGTTGGTTTTGCAGACTTTGAGGGACCATCAGTTATATGCCAAATTCAGTAAGTGTGAATTTTGGTTGGACCGGATAACATTTTTAGGACATGTGGTGTCTGGAGGAGGAATTGCAGTGGATCCGGCAAAAGTGGAAATGGTAATAAATTGGCCGAGACCAACCACACCCACCGAGATATGAAGTTTCTTAGGATTGGCCGGTTATTACCAAAGGTTTATTGAAGGGTTTTCCAGATTGGCAGGACCGTTAACTAAGTTAACTCGGAAGAATGCGAAATTTGAATGGAGTGGGGATTGTGAAAGGAGCTTTCAAGAACTTAAAAGGAGGTTAACCACAGCTCTAGTTTTAACCATACCCTCTGGACCGGATGGTTTTACAGTGTATAGTGATGCATCTCACAAAGGATTGGGATGTGTTTTGATGCAACATGGCAAGGTCATAGCCTATGCATCTAGGCAACTGAAACCCCATGAATTAAACTACCCCACACATGATCTGGAATTGGCAGCTATAGTGTTTGCCTTGAAGATATGGAGGCATTACCTATATGGGGAAAAGTTTGAAATCTATACGGACCATAAAAGCTTGAAATATCTATTCTCGCAAAAAGAGTTGAACATGAGACAAAGAAGGTGGATGGAATTGTTAAAAGATTATGATTGTGAGATACGATATCATCCAGGGAAGGCGAATAGGGTAGCAGATGCCCTTAGCCGTAAGTCAGCCATGGAGATGGCCAATTTAAGAATAGCAGAGTGGAGTTTATTAAAGTCTGTAGCAGATTCGGAGTTTAAGTTGAAGGTGGATAATCTTACTAGTATGCTTAAAGCCTTAAGGATCGAGCCGGAAATTATCCAGAGAATCAAGACCCTGCAAAAGTCTGATCCAGAGATTTTGAAAGTAAAGGAAGCGATGTCCCTAGGAAAGAGACCGAGTTTCAAATTTCTGAAGATGGGACAATAAGATGCCAAGGACGACTTTGTGTGCCCGACAACGAAGAAGTAAGGAAAGAGATTTTGTCGGAGGCACATAAGAGCAAGTATAGTATCCATCCAGGTAGTACGAAAATGTACAGAAATTTGCGTCAACAGTTTTGGTGGAATGGTATGAAAATGGATACAGCCAAGTATGTTTCTCAATGTTTAACGTGCCAGCAAGTAAAGGCAGAACATCGTAAGCCAGCAGGACTTTTGAGACCATTAGACATACCAGAGTGGAAGTGGGAACATGTGACAATGGATTTTGTGGAAGGATTGCCAAGAACATCAAGTGGTCACGATTCAATTTGGGTAATAGTGGACCGTTTAACTAAGTCTGCCCATTTCTTAGCAGTCCGTATGAACTATTCAATGAACAGACTCGCTAAGATCTATGTAAGTCAGATAGTACGCTTGCATGGTATACCTGTAACGATTACTTCGGATCGAGACTCTAGATTTACTTCGAATTTTTGGCGAAGCCTGCAAAATGCTTTGGGGACGAAACTTCAATTCAAGATCGCTTATCACCCTCAGACAGATGGACAAACAGAAAGAGTGATACAAACTCTAGAGGATATGCTAAGAGCCTGTATCATCGACTTTAAAGGAAAATGGGATGAGCACCTGCATTTGGTAGAATTTGCCTATAACAACAGTTTTCAGAAAAGTATAGGCATGGCCCCATATGAAGCATTATATGGGAGGAGATGCAGAACCCCTATCTGTTGGGACGAGGTAGGTGAGAGGAAGTTGACAGGACCTGAATTGGTACAAGATACCACCGAGGCTGTTGAGATTATCGGGGAAAAGACTTAAGACAGCTCGAGTAGACAAAAGGACTATGCGGACAGGCGTAGAAGGCCCTTGGAATTCGGAATAGGGGATCATGTATTTCTTAAGGTATCTCCGTTAAAAGGAGTATCTCGTTTTGGAGTGAAAGGAAAGTTGAGTCCTAGATTCGTTGGACCTTTTGAAATACTCGAGAGAATAGGAGATGCGGCTTATCGATTGGCGCTACCTCCAAATTTGGGAAATTTGCATGATGTGTTTCATGTGTCAATGCTAAGAAAGTATCAGCCAGATCCCGGTCACATACTCGATCATGAAGCCATCAAAGTGGATGAGAAAGTGAGATATATCGAAGAACCTGTGCAAATACTGGATCGGACAGAACAAATTCTCAGGAATAAGAAGATTCCCTTGGTTAAAGTATTATGGCAACATCACGATATGGAAGAAGCCACATGGGAAGGTGAAGATCAGATGAAAGAGAAGTACCCCTACCTTTTTGAGGTCGTAAGTAGCGTTTAAATTTCGAGGACGAAATTCTCTAAGGAGGGGAGAATTGTGGCATCCTAGGAATCAAGGGCAAGCCCTAAGGTGCCCTATAGCCTTTTAAATAGGTAATGAATTTACCTATTTGTTTGTGTTTTAGCCTTAGTTCTTTCTTAAGGCTTTGTGCTTTGTGCTTTGTGCTTGTGCCTTGTTTGTTTTTAATTTAAATTAAACTATAAGGTTATTACTGAGGATAAATTATGTGTTGCCATGCTTGTTATAGATTAATTTGTTATAGATTAAATGTTATAGGATTTTAATTAGGTGAAATTAATTGATAGTTTTAATTAATTTGGGAAAAAGAAGTTGGATTGGGCCTTAGGCCCAAGAGTGGACCCTAATGGGCCAAGTGGCCGGCCCATTAAGGCCCACAAGTGGGCTGTCGCCGGCCCAAGAGGAGAGGAAGAAGTGGCCGGCCCACTTCTTCCAAGGAGGCCCAAGAATGGGCCCAAGCCCAAGCCCATTTGGATTGGTTCTTGCCAAGTGGCAAGAAGGCCATGCATGCATTGGCCATTGAAGAGGCAATGCAATGATGGCCTCTTGGGGAAGTAAAAAGGGATGGCCGGATTGGGGTGGGGGGGGAGGCTTGTCGTGCGAGAGAAGGGAGGGAGAGAGAGAGAGAGAGAGAGAGAGAGAGAAAGAGAGAAAGAGAGAAAAGGAAGAAGAAGGAGGCTCGCGCAAGGGGGAGAGGAGAGCCGTCCGTCCGCCGCACGCCGCCCATCCATCCGCCGTTCGTCGTCGTTTCTCCTTGTGTTTGAGGCGAGTTTAGGGTCCATCATCTCTCTTTGCATGTGTGCTTTGCATGTTGGTTGTGTTTTTGTGGTTTTGGAGTGCACGAAATGGAGTAAGGATGGCTTGTTCTTGAAGGTGCATGCTGTTTTCGCGCGGATCACTGAAGTCAGAAACTTGTGAGGACTTGCATGCATGTTTGGAGTTCGATTTTTGCTTGGATCTCTTCATAAAAGTTGTAGCTAACACCTTGAACTATAACATACTGAAATTTCGTGAGAAATGGTGGAGATTTGAGGGGTCAAAGCCTCATTTTTCGGAGACCCTAGATCTGGAGTTGTTTTCTGACCTTGTGGTGGATTTGTGGTTTGCATGTTGGTTTTTACTGAGAATCTCTCTTCGACTTCTTCATGAAACTTGTAGAGAACTTCTTAAGGATGAACATACTAAATTTTGAAGCAAAAAGAACAAGTTTAGACTAGGTAACCAACCTGATCTTGAAGACGATGAAACTGGAGTTGCGATGTGTGATACCCGAGACTTCGTGGAACCATTTGGAGGTCTTCTTTTGGTAGTTTGGCCTAAGTTCCTGCATAAAAGTTGTAGGGGATCCTTAGGAGTATAAGATATCCAAATTTCAGAGAAAACGAAGAAGTGTAGGTAGGTCAAATATGCATATTTCGGACATAGTGCCCTGGGTATTTCGGTGACTTGACCAGAAGCTTCGTGGATCTGTAATAATTTATCTAAAATGAATTTGGCTTAGGTTCCTTCATGAAAAGTCTAGTTTAATGTCTTAGCTATAACCTGGTAAAATTTCATAATTTTCTGACGTCATATGGGTATTTTAATTGACTTACCAAGAAAACTGTGCATTCTGCCCTTGTCCGAAAATGTGCATTGAGATTGTGGAAATGTTGTTTATTATGTGGAAATTGTTTGGCCATGTGTTTTCTGCAGAAATTTCCATTTTATTATATTAGGATATTATATGCTTTAATTTCATGAATTTTGGGATTTATGTAATTATTTAATTAATTGCAAAATAGAATAAATTGGATTTTATATAATTTAAAATGCATATGGTAAGTATAAATCCCACAAGGATTTAATCTCTATGAGTAATTGTACCTATTGCATGTATGTGTAAATGCTTGTTGATGCATGTACAAGTACAAAGATGATCTTGTTTTGCCATGACATTATGTGCATGATAAATTGAGACATAATTGGCAACGTGATCCATGGAAATTGTTGGGGGAGGATGTTAATGGCCGGAATGTATAGAGATACATGGCCGGATGACCCTGGGAGTGTCAGGATGCCCGGAAGGAGATGGGTGCCGGAAGCCTCGGAGGTCTTTGCCCGAGGGGATGCCTCGTGATGCCAGTTGGGATGCGAGATGCCCGGAGCGTTGGGGGTGCCGGATGCCCGGTGGCCATGAATGGCATAATTCCGGAGGTTCTTCTCGCAAGGCCCGAATTAGGGTGCGAGTGTAAAGTATGGGATGGATGATCCCAAGGAAGTGAGATGTGATATGTGGTGATCAATTGAGATTTCAAGGTGGAAATTGACATGCATATGTGATATGACATGATGATGATATGCATGTGTGATATGACATGATAATGACATGTATGCATATGTGATATGACGTGATGATGACATGTATACATGATGATGACATGCATGTATGATATGACATGATGATGATATGTATACATGATATGACATGATGATGACATGATGGCATGTACATAAGGTGTAATGATGACATGTATACATGATATGACATGATGATGACATGATGGCATGTACATAAGGTGAAATGATGACATGTATACATGATATGACATGATGATGACCATCTATGGCATGGTAGTAATATGATGACATGGTAATATGATGACATGTATGGATCATATGGTGTGATGATGATGATCATTCGAAGTCTATGCTATACATGTATTTTTGATTGGGATGATGATGTATGATGGCGTGTACATGGCTCCGAGGTAAGTGTGTTGGAATGTATGTGTGATGTGTATGATGGAATTGTTTATTTAATGCATTGATTGGTGATTGGATTCCTTTACTTGTTGAGTGGTTGTACTCACCCCTTCGGGGCCCAACATTTCAGATTAGTACGATGCCTCTCCCTGCCGTTACGCGGGGAGTGTTTTACGGCCTTCCATCTGACGTGGAGGTCGAGCTGACCGAGATAGACTGTCCCACCCTGCCGGGACTGACTTTCATCCGTGTGCGTGCGATCGTGTCCTACGACGTGGGTCTATCTGGAGGCCCGGTTATCCAGGAGTACGTGTCCGTTCACATCCGCCGTGATGGGGTCATGATGGGGATGCTGCCACCCCCTCCGCCTGACGCACCGGGATGGGTGTGATGGCCCGAGTACGTGTTGCTGGGGTTGGCAACTTTTTGGATGGCCGACACGAGTAGCTCGAGGGGAGATCGTTATACGTCTTTATTTTGAGGGTCGTGTGTCTCTTTTGAGGTTCAAGGCCAAGCATATAGTTGAGTTTTGGCCTACCTTTTTGTACCGACCCGTGTTACCCTTCGCGATTTATATATGTAAATAAAAATGGTTCGGCCTCGTGTTTCTTTCAATCATATAGTTGGTGTGCATTGTGCCGTCGTGAGGGAAGTGAAGTGTTGGTGAGACTCGCCTTTTATTTTCCGCTATGAGCTGTGCAAATCCTTAAACCCCTTTTCAAAAGAAAAAGAAAAATTTTTACGCCTAAGCCTCGGTCTAATTTCAATTCTTTCGTCTTAACTTGTTTTGCCTTAGTTTCTCTCGTTCGGTATCTGTGGCGACTCTATCGGGTTTTGGGGGTGCCACAGGAACGATGGAATATTAATGCCTACTTTCTGAGGAATTTTAATAAATTGGACCAATTATATTCAACTGAAGTTTACTGAAATGAAATGCTTCCCTTTCATCGATGAGATCATGTCGAAGCATTATTAGTAGCAGTCACACACCCACCAACACACCAAAATTATTCGAGTACAATTGAATATCACTTCCCCCCTTTGGCCACTGATTGTCCTTGTTTTTTTCCAGCCGTGTTATTCTCACGATTGTGCTGCAAAGCCTCATTTATGTTCTTGAGAGCCTTATCATACGATACGAAACCCATGAACCAGAATTCATAACCATCTCTTGTAACGACCTGGATGTACTTTTCAGAATTATCCAACCCTTTTGAAGAACGGCTAACAAAGCTCAACTGATCGAGCAGCAGTGGCACCTAGATAGCCATCAGGATGAAAGCACATTAAAAACTGATGGTCGGAGAGTGAAGCTTAGCAGAACTTGACAAACTATTTCGAAGGTATGTTTCACTACATTAAGATGCTTCATGCTTAGATAAAAATAAGATGACGAGAAGAATGATCCTAGGCTCAGTGTAGTAGTACGGATGATGAGTAAATGCAGGCTCTTTCCAGTGAAGGTTCTCCCGAATTTCGATTATAAAATCAGCAGGCTAGTCACAATAGACAATTCGACAATAATAACTCAGGTTATGAATTTGTAATGCATAAAAAGCTTATCATGATTCTAACGAAAGCTTAGTGCATAACAATTTGTACTGGTATTCTAGAGTAAATGCAATTACAGGAAGATTGGAAAAGGTTACCTGGTATTACACCCACTCTTGTTGCCCGGAGGGAGCGTAATGGCAAATAGGCTCATCCCCATGGAAGACCAGTCTCTTAGTAGACAAATAAAGTGTCCCAATGACAAGGCCGGAGGAAGTGGATAGATAGCAAGCATATGCTTTCGAAGCTTCTCTCCCAGCAGAATTTCAAAAGTACGTTCAAATACCTTATCCACGTCAGCCAGCCGTGGATTAAAAATAAAAATAAAAATAAAAATAAAAATAAATATTAAAAAATATTAAAAATATTAAAATATTATTAAAAGTTGTCAACGTCAGCGCCGATCAAGCCACGTCAACCGGCCGTCGTCCAGTCAGCAAAATCCGGCCAAAATTGGCCGGAAAGGACTGAATTGGCACAACATAAAAAGTTTTAGGACTGAATTGGCACCAAAAAAAGGTTTAGGACTAATTCGGCACAAAGGCAAAAGGTTTAGGACTTTTTTGGCACTTCTCCCTAATTCATTGAAAGAGTCATGTGTTCCTTTATCCTTGACCAAAAAAAAAATAAATGAATAAATAAAGCTTCATAGATGATCATGCAATAGTATATAATTTCAAAGAAGTAGCTATTTCAATCCAAGACATCTTTCTTTAATTTGAGTTTTTTCTTTTTGTCCTAGATATAAACCTCCTAACTGTAATGTCCATCATTTGGCCAAAAATATATCAAGATCTGTTCAATTTAATTAATCACATGAGAAATCGTATAAAAGCTCGAGTGTAATCGGCAAAACTATTTTCCCTACAAACAAAAAAAGAAATTTCTTCCCATAGATTATGTGTCACACCTCAAACCTCCAAGCATGTGCCCATCCCTCCTTGCCTCGATTAAATTGCGACGTCCCAAAACGCATTGCCGACCCATTCTTTTTATTTTGATGCACATGCAGAAACAACAATAAAAATCGCCAGACAATAATTCAATAGGATAGAAAAGCAGGACCATAATTTATCGAAACTAGAACACACTTTTATACATGTCAGACTAATTCATTTACATCACTAGCCGATATGACAAGGCTTGTCAAACGGTTAATTCTCAAAACTAGTTGTCCTAGGACCAACTATTCAGACCTGGCTGCTAAACCTTTAGGGTCCATCGGATTCGAGCGAGATAACGGGTCTTCCACTTCACCCTTAGGTAGGCCTGCTTGATCCTCCTCCTAGGCTGCATCAATCACTTCGGCATGGATATCGAAACCTCTGTTACAATAGGGCGAGCAATCGAACAATAATATAGATAGAAAAAGAAAATAAATCAGACACCAGATTTACGTGATTTAGTCGTAAAAACCTACGTCCACGGGGAGAGCAGCAGCGAATTTCACTATAGATCAAGCAATACAAGGAGATTACACACTCAAGTCACTCAAACATTCTCTCGGTGTTTCCCAAGCCTCAAATTAACCACAAAACCAAAGTGTTTATAAATAAACAACTCACTTGGGTATAAACTCATGGCACAAAGTTATCACGCGTTCAAGCTCAAAGTATAACGTGCGCAGCTTCAAGGACTTGCAGCTTCAAAATCCTCACGGATTGTGGACGTGTAGGGTTTTTCTAAAGCTGCTGCGATGACCAAGCTTGAAGAACCCCTCCTGGAGATTGCGATTTATATATGCGTGTGTGCCCAAGGTCAAAAGTTTGACCTTGGGCCCCACCACATAACAAACTACCGCCTAAATTTTGCTTGTGCCGAAGTGAATTTCCTTTTCTATACGTGTGTGTGTTTGGGTCCCACGAAGCTAACGTCTTCAGCTTCTTCAGTCTCCTCCGTGACAAAAAAAACTTTGCTGCCTTTTAATTTAAATTTCCTCTTTTGTACAATTTCAAGAGTCCAGTAAATCGCGTTTTTGCAAATGCTCAAACTTGAGACATAATTTAACAACCTCTAAGGGGACCTATCCTCAAACCATAGGGAGTGGTATGGGACCAGACTCTAAATTGGTCATGTACTTCCTGGTTTGGGACCTTTTTTGCCTAGACTGTAGTTACCACAAATTCATATGTCCAATCGCTTTTGGGATCGGGAAAAACATGGACTTGCTTGGTCATTCTTCTAGGACGACCACGTCGCCTAACGGGAGTCGTCATATGTGAACTTGAAAATATTATGCCACAATGGGGTGAGACAACGTCTTAGCGAGTTCTACCCTCTAAGACTCGATTAGAAAACCAATACACTATGGGCTACCTAAGCACACACGAGTCAGAGGACTTATCTTGACCTCAGATTCCACCCGCAAATCAATACGGTTCAAATAGGCACCACTCATATCATCATAGATCGATACCTCGATCAATTGACTTAGTTGATTACATGTCAATCAAACCATCCCACGGTCATTTCCATCCATACTATACAATTTCCCAAATAATGTACCTAGTCACCGAGCCACGTGCATTCTCTAAGGTGATATATTTGCCAAGGCGACGTACTTCATCGTTGAGTCACATGCATTCGCTAAGGCGACATGTTTGCGAAGGTGACGTACTAATCACCGAGCCTCGTGCATTCTTTAAGGCTACATATTCGGCAAGGTGACGTACTTAATCATCGAGCCATGTGCATTCTTTAAGGCGATATACCAAATCACCGAGTCACGTGCATTCTCTAAGGCGACATATTCGCCAATGTGACGTACTAATCGCTGAGCCACGTGCCTTTTCCAGGTGATGTATATAGTCAACGATTCACGTGCATACTTTGAGGTGACATAACTGTTGGATAAATTCTCTTCAGATATTTTGAAGTCGACAAAACATTTCCATCAGTCTAGTCTGAAGACTTGCAGACTCTACTAGCAAAGTCTGAAGATCAAAGTTTGATGATATCAAGACTCAAGTTTCTAAGTCTACTCTCATTGACAGTTTCCAGACTGTCAAGTTAAAAACTTCTATTCTGATTCTATCCAATATGGTTTTGGCTCCAATGGCTAAGGAATATCTTTCGACTGGATTCAGCACTACAAGATCTTATATTCATATCTGAATTCTCTAAGATTCGCATCTTATATTTGGAAGGTTCTACTTATGGAAACCAAAATCCTGATTGTATGGGCGAGCAGGATTGATGGGCTATCTACACTTACCTTAAAGAGCTCGAGATCTCTCTAAATTGATTCCGTCTAACGGGTTGATTGGAAGAACTTCTTTGGAAGGTGCCAACGGTAATGAAGGCATGAAGAAGTATATAAGAGAGACGCTCAAGTTGTTGAAGTTTGCCGGATAGAAAAATTCCAAAGTCTGAATCTCCTTGTTATGTTATTCTTCGAGCAATACTTGTAATCAAAAGAGAGACCAAAGTGTGGTGAGACCTTGAGGAAGTGTAGTAGAGCTTCTACACTGCAGATTCAAGGGCGTGAGATTGTAAACACTCCTTTTGATTCTTAGTGAAATCCAGCAAGAATGGCTGTCCGTGCGGGAGAGTGGACGTAGGCTTGGTCTAAGCCGGACCACTATAAATCTGGAGTTTTGATTCTCTATCCCTAATCTTTTTATCTTTCATTACTTTCATTTGCAGCGATTGTTATTTTTAATTCATTAATCTCTCATTTGGGTTAAAATTTATAAAATCGCTTTAGTCACCTAGTCACCCCCCTCTAGATGCTAATTCTAGTCCTAACAATTGGTATTAGAGCCTGTGTACTCGTTTATAAGAAGTGTCTTTACTTCTGAGTAAAAGATCTATGGCTAGTATATTGCTTGCAAGGTTGGTTGAAGGTCAAAGCAATACCAGACCTCCATACTTTGATGGAAAAGACTACAATATATGGAAAAACAAGATGAAAACATTCCTAAGATCGAAAGATCCTTTGGAATGGGAAGTGGTAGATAAAGGAATCATTCCTGCTGCTGCATCAAAATCAGAGAGAGGAAAAGAAGTTGCTGATTATATTCAGATGACTCAAGAAGAAATAACCAAGAGACAGACTCTTGATGCTAAAGCCATTTACTCCTTATATTGTACTTTATCCCCTACTGAGTATAACAGAATATCTTCTTGTGATACAACAAAAGAAGTCTGGGATAGGCTTCACATTACCTATGAATGGACTGATCGAGTGAAAGAAACAAGGATCAATATTTTTTTGGGACAATATAAAGTCTTTAAGATGAGATTAGGAGAATCAATAACTGACATGTTTAATTGTTTTACTGAAATTGTGAATGGTCTTAAATATCAAGGACATCCAATCTTGGGACATATGAAGGTCAACAAACTCCTACGTGGACTCTCTAAAGACTGAAATTACATAAAAAACCTCAATAAGAGAGACACAGAGGATTGCTCCACTCTTTGTACACGAACTGGTTGGAACTCTTCAGTCTTACGAAGTAGAGCACACCAACGAAGAGGAAGATTCAAAAAAGATTCAGAAAGCTGAACAAGAAGGGAAGGAAATTCAATTGGAAGAAACAAAACTCACAAAGGTTTCAAAACAAATCAACAGAGGAAGATGATTCTAACAAAGAAGTGACTTCCTTTGAATACAAGAAAAATGGACACATCAGACCCAACTGTTCTTTGTTAAAGAAAAGAAAAGGAAAGACTGAGAAATACAGGAAGGCACTCAAAGCAGAGACTTGGAGTGATACTGAATGTGAAGAGAGTGATGATGACTATGCCAATACCTGTTTGATGGCAAAATCTGATTCAGATTCAGACCTTGATACAGATACAGACTCAGACAGTGAACTCGAGGTTAGTAATCTAAAAATTCTCGTCAAGGTTTCTAAGTATATTGATGAACTTTGTCTTAGTCTAAAAACTTCTCTTAAGAGGATCTCCGAATTAAAAAAAAAGGAGAATTCTACATTGAAGCAACAGGAAAAACTTTGGAAAGAAAAGTTTGAAAAGTTGGAAAAGAACTTTACTATCGTGAAAGAAAGCTCAGACTCTGTTTCCAAAGAAAATAATCTTTTGAAAAATGATATTTCTAATATATCAAAAGATTTTCAAATGGTTCTGAAAAGTTGGATAAGATTCTTTCGATACAAAGGCCCTACTTTGATAAGTTAGGTCTTGGTATGACTTCTGAAACTATTCCTCTGATTGATTTTCCAAAGATGAAGGAAAGAATCAAACAAAGACCAACCAGAATTGCTTATAAAAATCATTTCCAGAAAGTCTTTGTAAAACCTGTTGGCAGAAATGCTTTGAAATGTTCCAAGTGTCAAAACTTAGAACATTTTGAGAAAGAATATCATTTGGTTTGGAGACTTGTTAAAAGGAATTGGGCAAAGACTGTTTATTGCTCTAACTCTTTTGGACCCAAGATGATGTGGGTACCAAAGAAAGCTTGAATTCTTTTTAATTGTATGTCACTATCAAAAGGAAGATAAAATGGTATCTAGATAGTGGCTGCTCAAGACATATGACGGGAGACTCAAGTTGCTTCATAAAACTTGTCCAGATAGATGGAGGAAAAGTTTCTTTTGGTGGTAACAACAAATGAAGAATTACTGGTCGTGGAACAGTAAAGATTGGAAATCTGTCAATCAAGAATGTCTCCTTAGTTTAAGGATTAAATTACAACTTGCTTAGCATAAGCCAGTTGTGTGATACTGGTTTCAAGATAAATTTCCAGGAAGGTACGTGCTCTGGAATTAATAAAGACTTTACTCAATCTTTAACTGGACGAAGACATGGAAATATCTATCTTCTGGACGTGAATTATGAAAGTTCACAGTGCTTAATATCAGCACAAGATGAAGCTAATCTATGGCACAGAAAGCTAGGCCATACCAATATGAAGCAAATTACCAAGATTTCTTCCAAGAAACTTGTTCGAGGATTACCTATTCTCAATTACTTAAAGTTTGATCTATGCACACCATGCGTACTGGGTAAACAGGTTAGAAACTCTTACAAACCAATAAGTAAAGTTTCCACTAATCATGTACTGCAGCTTTTGCATATGGACTTATTTGGACCTACTAAAATGCAAAGCATTGGTGGAAAAATGTTCTGCCTAGTAATAGTGGATGATTATTCACGATTTACATGGGTCTATTTTCTTTCAAGTAAGTTTGAGACTTTCTCTCTCTTTTCAAAGTTTGCTAAGAAGGTGCAGAATGAAAAAGATCACACTATCTCAAGTATTCGTACAGACCATGGAGGTAAGTTTGAAAATCAATACTTTGCTAAATTTTGTGATGAGTCTGGTTTTCAGCATAAATTCTCCTCTCCATATATATCAGAACAAAATGGGGTTGTGGAAAGGAAGAAT
Organism: Eucalyptus cloeziana; assembly: GCA_014182715.1. NCBI lineage: Eukaryota > Viridiplantae > Streptophyta > Magnoliopsida > Myrtales > Myrtaceae > Eucalyptus > Eucalyptus cloeziana. The sequence continues at coordinate 21,668,516 of CM024636.1, read as the reverse complement.
ATGTCTTTACAAGAAATGGGAAGGACTCTTTTGATTGAAAGTAATATTTCTTCAAAGTTTTGGGCTGAAGCTGTTTCAACCACTTACTATATTATTAACAGAGTGTTTTTAAGACCAATTCTTGAGAAAATCCCTTATGAAATTTTTAAAGGAAAGAAACCAATTGTTTCTTATTTTCAAGTATTTGGTTGTAAATGCTTTATTTTGAAGAATGCAAATGATCGAGTTGGTAAGTTTGAACGAAAATCAGATGAAGGATTCTTTCTTGGTTACTCAACTACAAGCAAAGCCTATAGAGTATTCAATAAGAAGACTTAGACAGTGGAAGAATCAATGAATGTCAAATTTCAAGACTCTCCACAAATTCAGCAAATTCAGATTGATGAATCAGAATTTGTTCCAGATTCTGCTAGATCTACCTCTCTAGAAGTAGTTCAAAATTCAGAAGCCAGTACAACAAGTTACTGATGAAGTATCGACTCAGGAAAAAGATCAACAACCTATCAGACTATCCAATAACTGGAAGCACAAGTCTAGTCATCTTGAAGAACTCATTATTGGAAACATTAATCAGGGAATGCGGACTAGATCCAAAAGACGAGAAGAGTCTAGTGCTGTTGCACTTATTTCTAAAATAGAACCCAAAAACATTGAAGAAGCCTTAGCTGATGAAAGTTGGATTGAAGCAATGCAAGAAGAGCTCAGATAATTTAGTATTAACGATGTTTGGGAATTGACTCCTAAACCAAAAGGTAAATATGTTATTGGAGCTAAATGGGTTTTCAGGAATAAAGTCGATGAAAAAGGCAAAGTGACAAGAAACAAAGCAAGACTCGTGACTAAAGGATACACGCAAGAAGAAGGGATAGACTATGATGAGACTTACGCTCCAAAGAGCAAGGTTAGAAGCAATCGATTACTACTTGCTTTTGCATGTTATAAGAATTTGAGGTTATTTCAAATGGACGTCAAAAGCGCATTCCTGAATGGATTTATTCAAGAAGAAATCTATGTGAAACAACCTCCTGGATTTGAAGACTCAAAGAAACCAGACTCAGTGTTCAGACTGAAGAAAGCTTTATATAGATTAAAACAAGCTCCTCGAGCTTGGTATGAAAGGCTAAGTAACTTTTTAATTCAAAGTGGTTTCTCTAAAGGAAAGGTAGACACTACTTTGTTTATTAAAAAGGAAGGTAAAAGCTTTCTACTTGTTCAGATTTATGTTGATGATATTATATTTGGATCATCTAATAAGACTTTGTGCAAGAAATTTTCTAAGTCTATGCAGGATGAATTTGAGATGAGCATGTTGGGTGAACTATCCTTCTTCCTTGGTCTACAAGTGAAACAACTGAAAGAAGGAATCTTTATTCATCAAGAAAAATATGCAAAAGAACTTGTTAAAAAGTTTGGTTTGGAGAATTGCAAAAAGACTGACATACCTATGTCAAGTTCTTTGAAGATGGACAAAGATGAAGCAGGGAATAAAATCGACCAAAAGTTATACAGGAGTATCATTGGTTCATTTCTCTATCTTACGGCATCTAGACCTGACATATTATTTAGCGTTTGCATATGTGCTAGGTTTCAATTAGATCCTAAAGAATCTCATTTAATTGCTGCTAAACGTATCATTAAATATGTTGCAACTACTGCTAAGATTGGTCTATGGTATCCCAAAGAAGGAGACTTTACTCTTCTTGGTTATTAAGACGTAGATCTTGCAAGTTGTAGAGTTGAAAGAAAAAACACTTAAGGTACTTGTCAATTACTTGGAAACAGGGCAATATCTTGGTTTTTAAGAAAGCAAAGTACTGTGGCTCTTTCAACAGCTGAAGTATAATACATAGCTCTTGAAAGTTGCTGTTCTCAAATACTATGGATAAAACAACAACTGCGAGACTGTGGTATTGAAGACTCTTGCACAGAGATCAAATGTGACAATACCAGTGCAATCAATCTTACAAAGAATCGTATTCTACATTCAAGGGCAAAACATATTGAGATTCGGCATCATTTTATAAGAGATCATGTTCAGAACAAAGAAGTCTTGATATAATTTATTGACTCGAAGAATCAACTGGCAGACATCTTCACAAAGCCACTTGAGAAAAGTTCATTTGAGTCTATTCGTTCAAGACTCAACATTTTATCTCTTGAAGACTGTTGAAACTCAGACTTAGAATCTAAGTCTAACAAAGTATCAGACTCAAAGATTCAGACTTCGATTGCCAATCGTCATGATTGTAAGTTGTTAGAATTACAGTTCATTTACTCGTTTAAAGCTAATATCTCGAAAATGTAAGATTGTCTGTTTATCTCTAATTGAGTTTATTAAGGCAGTTATTTTCTAAACAAAGGTGGTTATCGATTTGTTTAAGGCAATTATTTTTTGAAAAAGAATTTTGTTTATTCTTTCCTTATTACGACGCTTCGGATACCACGATTCGATTACTTTTTATACTCTTTCTCCTCCTCTTTCTTCTTTCACACAAAAACCCTAGAACTCAAACTTTCACTTTCGAGATTCTTCTTCTCAAGTTCTTCTCCTCAAGTTTTTATCTTTCTTGTGACACAAGTGTGAAAGTTCCCTCCAAGAAAGTGACAATGTCGTACCAGAGGAAATCTTCAAGACTTGCGAGCAGGGGACCACAGGGCTCGGCTGAGAGGCCTACGCATTTTGATCTCACTGATGAAGGTGACTTTCCAAGTGAACAAATGCACCAACACTCTCAACAGCGCACCTCTCCAAATAGATCCCATGTTCGTCATCCCCAACATACAGAGGAAATCATTGAAGATATCGAACCTGTAAGGACTCTTAAGCCTGCGTTTGTTTATAGGCTTTATTCTGTATTGAAGGAAGGAGGTTCTGCAATGACTTTCATTGATGAGTTTTTGAAAGATAAATGCTATAAAAATGAGACACATTTTCTCACTGTGATGGAGAGATCGGGCGTTGTTCCTGTTGGAACGGCAGCAAAGACCTTTGCAAACTTTCCGAGTGACCCTCGCTTCGGTACTATAAATCAGCCTGAAGGGAAAGATGATGATGAGAAGATATTTGTACACTTTAAGCCTTGGATGGGTGTAGCCGCAACTCTTCGACGAATGAAGGACGAATTGTTCCGTTCTGAGGAACACAAGAAAGTGTATGGGAAATTGCTAAAGCGTGGGGTGATGAATCCACGAATGGTGGATTTTGATTTTCTGGATCCGTTGAACATCAATTTTAGGGAGAAGTTTGAGAAGCTTCAACTTCATAAATTCTATACTGAGAGCGAGGTTGCTTATTCTGAATTGACAGCCTATTTTTATTCCAACCTCAGTTTTATTGATGCCAATAGTTTTTCCTTCGGTGAGAGAGAGAGAGAGAGTATGTGGTTGACACAGAAACTCTGGTGGATGTAATTGGTGTGGAAATGGGAGTTTTCCAATCAATCTCTGTGTTTGTGAGTCATGCAACTCTGGAACTTGCGAGAGACAGAATTGCAGAAGATCATCTCTCCTACTCAAGGATGAATGCTACAAACACTCTGCTTCACAAGATAGTGATCAACTGTCTCAGACCAAAATCGACATCGAAGACAGATGTATCAATCTCAGAAGCCAAACTGATGTATGCAATCAAGATCGGTCTAAACTTCTCTTTGCCCCATACTATCATGTTTCACATGTATAGGTCTATGGCGAAGGACAAGGGAAAACTCCCTTATGCTACTGTCATCACTCGTCTTTTCAGACATTTGAACATTCAGCCTCCCCACATTCTCTCTGTGAAGACTATTGATCAAATGGTCATTGGTCTGAGGATGATTACAAAAATGCGTCTGAAAGATCTCAGTAAGAAGTTGGAGCAGTTCAAGGAGAAAACCCCTATTAAGACCAGACTAGACTCTTCTACTGCTAAGAGGAAAGGAAAGGAACTTGTGACTGGTCCTATCAAGAAGAGGTGGGCAATCATCTTGGAGGATGAAGATGATGAGGATGATATGCCTATTTCTGCCTTTGTTTCTCAGTATTCTACTCTTGTGTCAGCAGAACCAGAACAACAAGTTGCAGAGGAAACTAAGAAAGGGAACCAGGAAAAGGAATCCGTGTAGGAAGAAGCAGAAGAAGAAGAAGAAGAAGAAGAAGAAGAAGAAGAAACAGCAAAGACAGACTCCCAGCAACAATCAGCAAACTCTCAAGCCAAAGAAGATCGAGCAGATTCTCCAGCAGAAAAGGTGAATCAACAACATTTTGCCACTAAGGAAACTCCTCAGCAAGAAGAGTACTTCTCCCCTCCAGAAGGCATTGAAACAGGGGGAGATGTCCAAAGAAAAAGTACTTCTCTTCTCCTGACAAGTGCAAGTGTTAGTAGATCACCTCCTGATGCAGAAGATGTTCATGCTGCTCATTTTCCTGAGGAAGAAGCAACATCTCCACATAATGATCCTCTTGCTGATATTTACTCCACTGGCTTAACTCCACCATCAGACAGAGTTGATGCAATCACATAAACTGACAATTCAGCTGATTTCGGAAGGTTGTTTGAAATCATTTTGGAGCTCAAAGGCCAAATATATGCTATGGGGTGTGAATTTCAGACTCTCCAGAATGAGAATCATGCTATATTCATCTTTTTGCATGATCAGATTAAAGATATTCCACATCAGGTTCAGGCCACTGCAAGAGGCACTGCTCTCACTCAACTACAAGAGGATTTGAGGAAGCTGGAAGGAACTGTCAAGTCTATGGAGGACTTTCAACTTATTCGCATTCCTTGCACTCCTTGATTTTCTCACCTTTTTATGATGACAAAAATGGGGAGAAGACTTTGCAGATTTTCACTTCATTCCAAACTTTCATTTTTTTTAACACCTTTTTGAATTTAATATTTTGTTTGACATTTAACATTGACATTTTGACTTTATCTGTGTACAGGATAAGTCTGTGTACAGGACAACTTATATTATCTTTATTCTAATCTTTTATGAGATATCATTGCTAACTTAAATGTTGTATTGCAGGGCAATAGTATTCAAATCTACAGAAAATTTTTGTCACCATCAAAAAGGGGGAGATTGTTGGATAAATTTTCTTCATATATTTTGAAGTCGACAAAACATTTCCATCAGTCTAGTCTGAAGACTTGCAGACTCTATTGGCAAAGTCTGGAGATCAAAGTCTGATGATATCAAGACTCAAGTTTCTATGTCTACTCTCATTGACAGTTTCCAGACCGTCAAGTTAAAAAATTCTATTCTGATTCTATCCAATATGGTTTTGGCTCCAACGGCTAAGGAATATCTTTCGACTGGATTCAGCACTACAAGATCTTATATTCATATCTGAATTCTCTAAGATTCGCATCTTATATTTGGAAGGTTCTACTTATGGAAACCAAGATCCTGATTGTATGGGCGAGCATGATTGATGGGCTATCTACACTTACCTTAAAGAGCTCGAGATCTCTCTAAATTGATTTTGTCCAACGGGTTGATTGGAAGAACTTCTTTGGAAGGTACCAATGGTAATGAAGGCATGAAGAAGTATATAAGAGAGACGCTCAAGTTATTAAAGTGTGCTGGATAGAAAAATTTCAAAGTTTGAATCTCCTTGTTATGTTATTCTTCGAGCAATACTTGTAATCAAAAGAGAGACCAAAGCGTGGTGAGACCTTGAGGAAGTGTAGTAGAGCTTCCACATTGTAGATTCAAGGGTGTGAGATTGTAAACACTCTTTTTTATTCTTAGTGAAATCCAACCAGAAGGGTTGTCCGTGCGGGAGAGTGAACGTAGGCTTGGTCTAAGCCGAACCACTATAAATCTGGAATTTTGATTATCTATCCCAAATCTTTTTATCTTTCATTACTTTCATTTGCAGTGATTGTTGGTTTTAATTCATTAATCTCTCATTCTGGTTAAAATTTATAAAATCGCTTTAGTCACCTATTCACCCCCCTCTAGGTGCTAATTCTAGTCCTAACAATAACCAGTCACCGAGCAATCATACAGTATTTTTTCTAACTATTTTATCATACCTGATAAAATATCGTGTGTGAGTACACGATTGGCTTTAGCCAAAATATAATAATTTCCTTTCTATAAATCCCAGCATTTTTTATAGTTCACCAAAACATTTTTGGTACTATCAATCGATGCTCGGTTATTTTTCAAGTAATTATCACAATTAATTTATTTAGGAAAATATTCTATAATCACAAATAATTCATTTCAGAACGAAATAAGGCACAATTAAATAAAAAGACTATACCACGATAATCAGCATAAAATTCTGATCGTCGACCATCCCGGTCTAATTTTCGAAAATTAATTAAATAATTAAATAATTTCGAAAATTAATAAATAAATACTAAAAATCCAACTTAGGCTCGTAATGCCTAATTGGATGCCGAAACAAACCCAAAAAATTTTCAAGTGCTATTCAATAAATAATAGGACATGCCTACTTGCTAATTACACTAACCATTCTCCTAACATGCATAGATAAATCCCTAATTTAATTATTATAATCTAATCTATCCACCTAATTGCACTTAATTAAATCTAATCAACCCCTAAGCATAATTAGTCTACTAAGTGGGGTTTAGTAAGTTAAATTCACCCGATTAAAGATCCGCTTGGATCAAATTGATGAGCACACGACGAAGTTTGATCCTCACCAAAGCGGGTCTGCCAAGCGGGGCTGGAAACGGGCCAAAACGGGCTTGCTATCCTCACAAACCCTTGCTGTTTGGCCACTGATCAAGGGCTGAACATGCCGCAACGGGCTGGTTTGGGCACGGCTCGGGTTGGGTTTGGCCACCGCGAGTGGGGGTGCAGGCCATGGCTGAAACGACCTTGAACCGGGCCAAGCTACGACTATTGGGCTGAAATGGTGGCCTAACTTGGAATGACGATGGAGGGCAGCTTCGGTGGACCAAAGGTCAACACTCGAAGAAGAGGCGTCACTAGTTGATCAGTGGAGGAGGAAGTGCTGGCATGTGGGTTGGGTGTTGTCGTCTGTGGGGTAGCGCACATGCGAGGAAGGATTGAAAGCAAAGGACGCCAAGCTATTAAAGATGGCGTGACTCCGTCGAAGACCAAAGGAAGAAAATCAAGGGTAGCTGGCAGGCGAGAATAAAGCAAATGAAGAGACAGATGTGGAGGGGTTGGATTCGCATAAATCATCGGAAAAAGAATGTCGGTTGAGGGGAAAAGCCATGTGCGGCATTAGAGAGAAAGCTAATGAGACTAGCATGCAAGGATAAGAAGAAAATAGGGCCCATCGGTCAAAGAAGCTGCAAGAATTCAAAGGAAAATCTAGGGTTGTCGTTCTTGGGAAGGGAAAATTAACCGTGTGAGAGAGAGGGTTAAATAAAAAGGAAAACAAAATAAAAGTTAGCAAAAACATAAAGTAGAAGGTAGGAACAACCAAGGTCAAAGGAAATTGGGGGCAGTAGGTGGCCGCACGAGTGGATAGGGAAGAAAGAGAGAAATTGTCGGCCAAGGAAAAACATGCGGAAATAGAATGGACCAATGAAGAGGGAGAAGAAATTTAATCACAATAAATCATATTTTTATTCAACTTCATAACTATGTCAATTGGTCATCCTATGGCCAATTTCTCTATCAATTGCATAATTTGAAGTCCCAATGAAGACCAAGATGAGTCAATTCCTCCATCTCACGAATTTCCTTCAAATCCAAATTCTCCATTTTTCTCGAAATTCGATTTTCTGAACAAACTTCTTTGATTAAGGTCCAATTCGTTGCGGAAAAAAACCCATGAAATTTCATTTCACCAGTTCACTTATACCACATGCCGAAAATCCCTTCAAATCCACCAATCCGAATTTCCGTTAGTTTTTCGAATCGTCCGATTCGGTTTTTCGTAAAAATCCCAAACTCATCGTAAATTCCTCGAAAGGTGATTCACCATTCCTAGAATGACTCATGACACGATAGAACTTTTAGTTTCTGAAATCGAATTCAAATTCGCGGTTATTTTCAATGAAACGCTCTTTTAGCGTGACCTAACTTACCAAGTAGCTTTTTGGAATTTTTGTTGCAATTGACTCGTAGTCGATTTTCTTCGAGCCACACGTACCTCTTCGACACATTAGCGACTCTCGGTGGTCGTGAAAATCTCGAGATTTTAAATACGGACACAGGGTACCCAAAATGAAAGAAAATCGGTTTAGTGCTGATCAATGAGAATTTTTTAATCAGGTGGAATCACCCACACTTTGATCACCATCTTAGTCGAATCGACCTATCTCCGGTCTCCGATCGATTTTTAATTATGTCGTAATGACCCTTGTAGACTAGCACGATCGAGTAGTCGAATGCTGGTCAAATTCTCAAGTCTATTGCATTTAAAATCCCTTAATGGCTTCACCTGATAGGTCAGTTATTCCATGAGTGGCCAACTTAGAGATAAATGCTATAGTCACGTTGACGAAAGGCTCATCTTATCCAATTGAACTAAAAACTTGAAAATCAGGATGTCACAACTCTTCCCCTCTTATAAAAATTTCGTCCTCGAAATTTAAACATTTACCAATCCTTAAACAACAAGGTAGGGGTTATCGTCGTCTCATCAAGTCTCACTTTTCTCGATTGCTTCTTCAGTCCTGTGGTGTTGTTAGACCACTTTAACTAAGGGGACTATTTTGGTACACAGGGTCTAATCTTTTTGATCCGCAGCCTAAACCGAGCTTCCTACATACGGCACTATGTCGTCCACATCTAATGTTTTTTCAAAATTTAGCACGTGGGTCGAGTCAGGCTCATATGTCCTTAACATCAACACGTGGAAGACGTCATACACTTGCACCTACTTTGGCGAAAATGCAGGACTATACGTTAGGATCTTATTGGTGACACCTTTTTAGAAAGATGCAATCACCAATTTAGAACTCTAAGGGTCTTTGATGCTCAACGATACAACTTTTCTGGTGGTTCGGAGCGGTCTTTACTCTGACACTAATCACGGCAATTGCAATAACTGATTACTGAGTTGACTCTAGGCCTATGATCTTTCTTCGCCTAATTTTCTTTCCACAAATGAAATTATGTATACTCCGCTATGCAATGCTTCGATATGGACCACCTGAAAGCTTTGCTGAACTGGGAACTTCTGATCTAGATTTGAAATAAATTTGTCGCTGGCATTCAATGTGGACAACTTTTTGGCACACGTACACTTATGTATGCCTAATCAAATCAAGATCTTTTCGTACTGTACTGAAGCGAGTTGGCTCCATCTATTTGTCGACTATTATCCCTATTGGAATCTTTGCCTCTTTGATCTCTTGACAAGTCTTCACAAGGTCCCTTGCAATATACCTCCATTCCCACTCGACACTCTCGAGTGATTGAAAAAGTCCTCCCAGCTTATCTTACCAAACTTCCACTTGTCAGTAGCTTTGACACTTACAATTTGTCCGACGATATCTACCTTTTTATCGGTCTCTCATCCGAGCTGATGTCTATTCTAACCTACTTTGAACTGTCTGATCAAATATTGCAACTGCTATAGTGGATTTCTAACAAGGTCTCTTCCCTGGGTGCTACTACGTCAAGTGCACTTAATCACTCTCAGAACTTGAAAGTCAGTCTCTTTCTTACTAGTATCCTCTTATAGGGTCGTCTGAAAATTTTGGTCTGTCAACTAAACGTCCAATTCTAACTTGAATATGCAGTTCAATTTTGAGGGCGGCTATAAAATTCAAAATGTAACTTATCTCAAATTTGAAAACTGAGTTTTGAACCCTTTTCAAGTAAGGTCTATACTTTAGCCAGCTTATGCACAAATGAAGACTCTCAACTCAACACATCAGTGACTTCCTTCGTTCTTCCAGGGTGATACCAAATATCCCTATCCTAGTCTTTCAAAAGTTCTGATTTATAGTGCTATCTCAGATTCAATTCATTCTAAGAGAGTAAACACTGGAGACTTTGTTGGTTAGTGAAGATCCAGAATCTTTTTCCACACAACTAACATCTCCAAGTCTTTAATACAAAAATTAATGCTGCGAGTTCCAAGTCATGCGTCAGGTAACTCAACTCATGAGATAACGACTGATGGGACGCATATGTAACATTCTACTACGTTACATCAACACGCAATCCAATCCTTTAAATGACGTATTGCTATAAATCTCGCCTCCTCCACAACTATAAGGAATGATCGGCACAAGTGCGGTACCTAGTTCTTGCTTAAGCTTTGGAAACAATTCTCACACTTGTTTATTCATATGAATTTCTCTTCTTTCTCGAGAGGTCGAGTCCATGATGATACTGATGCAAAAAGAAAATCCTTCCACAAACCTTCTATAGTAGCCTGTCTAACCTATATGGCTTTTGATCTCTGATACCGTTGTTTGTCTTGGTCCACTAATAACTGCTTCGATCTTGGTCGGGTCCATGGAGATTCCTTCACTATTCTTAGATGTCTCTCGTGCTCCTTAACATTCCTCGAATACACTAGAATATCCTTGAAAAACGCGATCACAATTGATGAAGATATTCTTAGGACGCTCGGTTTGTCACATCCATGATAGCAATCGGAATGTTTGTTAGACCTAATGGCATTACAATACTCTCACAAGGATCATATCGAGTACGAGGTGTTGTCTTTTATATAACCTCCTTCCTGGTTCTCAAGTCAATCTTTGAAAGTATTTACACTCTTTAAAACTAGTCACACCTTTCATTGGTCTTCGACAATGAATACTTGCTCTTGATCGCCACCTAATTGAGTTGACAATGGTTGATGCATAATTGCAACTAACCATTTTTCTTTCTCTTACTAATGAAATTAATGTTTCCCCAAAGTAATGCACTGATATGCAAAACTTCTTATTCCACAACTCTCGCATCTGTATCATCATTTCTCTCAATTCAGCCAATGACAACTGAGAAGAAACCTTAAAGAGTGGTTCTGTCTCGATTGCTAGCTCGACCGCAAATTCTATCTTTTTCTCTAACGACGGCCTAACAATTCTCGTGACAACACATCTAGGAATTCTTAGACTATTGAGATGTCCCTAATCCTCAGTTTTCCAATCTGTCTTATCAATGACAACCACCAAGTGACCTTGGCAATCTCCATCTAACAAGCGGGTTGTCTTCAACTGACAAGATTAATGAAATCGAAGATTCTTTTTGACTCCCAATAAACTTGACACCTTCACATACTATTAGACTAAGCTGGATTACTGCATGACCATAATTTGTTGCAACATGATGCTCCATAAGCCTACTTTACTCATGTAGCGTCAGAGTTACACCTCAACAACTAGTCAAGTACAATTATTGCTAGTAATTCTCCTCTCATTTTATTTCAATAGACTGAAGTTCCCCAAACTTTACCAAAACTCTGCTGTGATACTCTAATAATATATCCTAAAGAACATTATTCCTCTAACTGGTGCAGGGTCGGTTCCATTCACGTTCCTTTCGCCATCCTAGTGGCGTCTTACTTGAGGTAGCAGTGTCCGTGCTCCTCTGGATTCTCACTACAGTCCCTCACCTGATGGTCGTGCTGGTCACTATCACAGCACGTTTCTAGCCATACTTGGGCACTGGATTCATCCATGCTTCCTTCCACAAATTCAACACCTATCCGGTGAGTCTTCTATCTCTTGTCAAGTGACAACATCTACTCTTTCTGGTATCAGAGGCCTATTCCAAAAATCCATGGTGCATTCTATGGCACACTCCTTCTGATCTGCCTCATCAATGATGACAACAATAATTGTTGCCGAGGTTCCATCCAAAAACCAATGCCTGCGTTAGCGACACCTGCCACAATTTTTGTCCTCGAAATACATGAGACTAATCCACATAATTTTCCTTGGGGACAACATGTTCCATTTTGTCTCGGTGGTGACCTGGCTATCCCACTTTTCCTATTGGGTGGAATAGAATACTTTTCTCTTGACATCAATCTTTTCCCTGATCGATTTCCATTTCTATCTGAGCTGGATCTTGACTCAGATACTGTAGTCTGTCCTCTGTTCACAGTTCCAGGTTGGACCTCCACAAAGGTGGCAACAACAACGGTCAACATTAACGGCGGTAATGGCAACAACGACAGCTTGATCCTAAGCTTATCGGCTCGACAAGCTCATTGGAAAAAATTGCGCCTAAATGATCTTGCTGGGCCTAGGATTGCTCGGTGCTACTACACTCTCAATACTGACCTATGGCGGTACTCTTACACTCGCGCTGGCTTAAGTCGGCGCTCTACCACAACCACCTCAGGCATTGATCATCGTCGGCGTTCTTTCCCGAGTCATAGATGATACTGTCCTCTTACTAGGAGTTTTCAGCTCCGGATCACTCATACTATAGGCTCATATAGACGTTTGTTTTCCGATTCCAACACTAGATTAGAATTCGAGTGACCCACAAACAAGCTATCGATAAGCTATCAATCACATGCACCAGCATGAAGTAAAGGTCATTCCTACTAACTATCCCATGACTCATTGTACCTTATCACTCCATACACAGACCCGCTCTGATATCACTTAAATGGGGATGTCACTCCTTGAACCTCCAAGCACGTGCCCATCCCTCATTGCCTCGATATTGCGATGTACTAGGACGTGTCACCGACCTATTCTTTTTTATTTTGATGTGCATGCGAAAACGACAATAAAAATCCCTAGACAATAATTCAATAGGATAGAAAAGTAGGATTATAATTTATCGAAACCAGAACACACCTTTATACATATCAGACTAATTCATTTACATCACTAGCAGATATTTACAAGGCTTGTCAAATGGTTAATTCTCAAAACTAGTTGTCCTAGGACCAACTATACAGACCTGGCTGTTGAACCTTCAGGGTCCATTGGATCCGGGCGAGATGATGGGTCTTCCACTTCACCCTCAGGTAGGCCTGCTTGATCCTCCTTCTCGGCCGCATCAATCACTTCGGCAGGGATATCGAAGCCTCTAAGGGGAGCTATCCTCAAACCATAGGGAGTGGTATGAGACCAGGCTCTAAATTGGTCAAGTAGTTCCTAGTTTGGGACCTCTTCTACCCAGACCGTAGTCACCACAAACTCATACGTCCAATCACTTTTGGGATTGAGAAAAACATGGACCTGCGCGGTCATTCTTCTAGGATGACCATGTCGCCCAGGGGGAGTCGTCATATGTGAACCTGAAAATTTTATCCCACAACAGGGTGAGATAACGTCTCAGTGAGTTCTACCCCCTAAGACCCGATTAGGAAATCAATACACTATGGGCTGCCTAAACACACATGGATCAGAGGACTTACCTTAGCCTCAGATTCCACCTGCAAATCAGTATAGTTCAAATAGGCATCCAATCATATCATCACAAATCGATACATCAATCAATCGACTTAGTTGATTACATGTCAATCGGACCATCCCTCGGTCATTTCCATTCATATTGTACAATTTCCAAAATAATGTACCTAGTCACCGAGCCACGTGCATTCTCTAAAGCAACATATTCGCCAAGCCGACGTACTTCATCGCTGAGCCACGTGCATTCTCTAAGGTGACATGTTCGCGAAGGTGAAGTACTAATCACCAAGCCCCCTGCATTCTCTAAGGCGACATATTTGGCAAGGTGACGTACTTAATCACCGAGCCATGTGCATTTTCTAAGGCGATATACCAAATCACCGAGTCACGTGCATTCTCTAAGGCAACATTTTTGCCAAGGTGACGTACTAATCGCCAAGTCACGTGCCTTTTCTAGATGATGTATATAATCAACGATTCACATGCATTCTTCGAGGCGATATAACTGGTCACCAAGCCACGTCATACAATATTCTTTCTAACTATTTTGTCATACCCGAAAAAATATCGTGTGTGGGTACACGATTGGCCTTAGCTAAAATATAATAATTTCATTTCCGTAAATCCCATCATTTTATATAGTTCACCAAAAGATTTTTGGCATTGTCAACCGATGCCCGGTTATTTTCCAATTAATTATCACAATTAATTAATTTAGGAAAATAATCCTACAATCACAAATAATTCATTTCAATACCAAATAAGGCTCAATGAAATAAACGGACTGCACCACAATAATCAGCATAAAATTCTGGTCGTCGACCATCTCGGTCTAATTTCTGAAAAAATAAATAATTAATTAATTAATTTTGAAAATTAATAAATAAATACTAAAAATCCAACTTAAGCCCATAATGCGTAATTGGATGCTGAAACAAACCCGAAAAATTTTCAAGTGCTGTTCAATTAATAATAGGACATGCTTACTCACTAATTACACTAACCATTCTCCTAACATGCATAGGTAAATCCCTAATTTAATTATTCTAATATAATCTATCCACCTAGTTGCACTTAATTAAATCTAATCAACCCCTAAGCATAAGTAGTCTACTAAGTGGGGTTTAGTAAGTTAAATTCACTTGATTAAAGATCCGCTAGGATCAAATTGACGAGCACGCGATGAAGTTTGATCCTCTCCAAAGCGGGTCTACCAAGCGGGGTCGGAAACGGGCCAAAACGGGCTTGCTACCCTCATAAACCCTTGCTGTTTGGCCACTGATCAAGGGCTAAACATGCTGCAACGGGCTGGTTTGGGCACGGCTCGGGTTGGGTTCGGCCACTGCGAGTGGCGGTGCAAGTCGTGGCTAAAACGGCCTTGAATCGGGCCGAGCTACGATTGTTGGACTTGTTGGAAGCGGACGTGTGGACGTTGCTATTGGGCTGAAACGGTGGCCCAACTTGGAATGACGATGGAGGGCAGCTTCGGTGGACCAAAGGTCAACACTCGAAGAAGAGGCGTCACTGGTTGACCAGTGGAGTAGGAAGTGCTGCCACGTGGGCTGGGTGTTGTCGTCTGTGGGGTAGCGCACATGCGAGGAAGGAATGAAAGCGAAGGAGGCCAAGCTGTTGAAGATGGCGTGACTTCATTGAAGACCGAAGGAAGAAAATCAAGGACAACTAGCAGGCGAGAATAAAGCAGACAGAGAGAGAGACATGGAGGGGTCGGATCCGCATAAATCATGGGATAAAGAACGTCAGTTGAGGGGAAAAGCCATGTGCGGAATTAGAGAGAAAGTTAATGGGACTAGCACGCAAGGATAAGAAGAAAATGGGGCCCATCGGTCAAAGAACCTGCAGGAATTCAAAGGAAAATCTGGGGTTGTCGTTCTTGGGAAGGGAAATGAACTGTGCGAGAGGGAGGATTAAATAAAAAGGAAAAACAAAATAAAAGTTAGCAAAAACATAAATTAGAAGGTAGGAACAGCCAAGGTAAAAGGAAATTGGGGGCTGTAGATGGTCGCACGAGTGGATGGGGAAGAAAGAGAGAAATTGTCGGCCAAGGAAAAACATGCGAAAATAGAAGGGACCAATGAAGAGGGAGAAGAAATTTAATGACAACAAATTATATTTTTATTGAACTTCATAACTATGCCAATTGGTCATCCTAGGGCCAATTTCTCTATCAATTGCATAATTTGAAGTTCCAATGAAGTCCAAGATGAGTCGATTCCTCCATCTCATGAATTTCCTTCAAATCCGAATTCTCTTTCATTTTTCTTGAAATTCGATTTTCTGAACAAAGTTCTTTGATTGAGGTCCGATTCGTTGCGGAAAAAACCCATGAAATTTCCTTGCACCAGTTCACTTATACCAGATGCCGAAAATCCCTTCAAATCGACCAATCCGAATTTCCGTTAGATTTCCGAATTGTTCAATTTGGTTTTCCGTAAAAATCCCAAACTCATCGGAAATTCCTTGAAAGAAGTCACCATTCCTAGAATGACTCATGACACGATAGAACTTTCAGTTTTTGAAATTGAATTCAAATTCACTGTTATTTCCAATGAAATGTACTTTTAGCGTGACCTAGCCTACCGAGTAGCTTTTAGGAATTTTTGTTGCAATTGACCTGTTGTTGATTTTCTTCAAGCCACACGTACCTCTTTGACACATTAACGACTCTCAACGGTTGTGGAAATCTCAAGATTTCAAATATGAACATAGGGTATCCAAAAAAAAAAAGAAAATTGGTTTAATGTCGATCGACGGAAATTTTTTAATCAAGTGGAATCACCCACACTTTGATCATCATCTTAATTGAATCAACCTATCTCCAGTGTCCGATCAATTTTTATTTGTGTCGTAATGACCATTGTAGACTAGCACGGTAGAGTAGTCGATTTCTAGTCGAATTCTAAAGTCTATTGCATTCAAAATCCCATAATGGCTTCATCTGATTGGTCAGTTATCCCATGAGTGGCCAACTCAGAGAAAAATGCTATAGTCGCGTTGACGAAAGGTCCATTTTATCCAATCGAATCAGAACCTGAAAATCAGGATGTCACATTGTGCTTCTTAGTCATTATGATTCTTAAAATATATTATTTTGTGTCAACAATAGTCTATACAATATTTTTTCTTCTTATGTGATAATTGCAATCTTGAGGGGACAATGATACTAAAAGTGCCACAAGTTATGTATGACGCTCACTTTAAAGATTATTGTTGGCTCACTTAAGTGCCAAAAAATCAAGAAAAGCTATCACTTAAGTGCCTCCGATGAGAAATTTTAGCTAGAGAAATTACATGGCATTTATAATTAAAATTTTTATCTAAAGTGGCATTTTTTGGTAGGATCACTTTTTTTTTTTATTAAGATTGATACTGAAGTAATCATTTTTTATCAACAATTGACATTGAAGTGATTTTTTTTTTTTATAACAACTAATACTGAAGTGATCATTTTTTAACCTGCTACACGACGTCGTTTAGGGGTTATATACTAACTGGGTATACCGCACAAACCACATAAGATTAAGAAATCAATAAAATGTGGTCACGTCGGACTTTTGACGATTTAGATTGGAGTTGGCACTTAAATGATCGTTTTTTCAAAAAAACGACACTTAAGTGATCTGAAAAAAAAAAAAAAATTGGTATTGAAGTGAGTGACGTACACAACTTATGGCACTTCTCTCCCAAAACTTGAGTTCCATCAAGTGACATTAATATCATGACCACGTCTCAATTTTTATGATCTGTTTAGTTTTTCATTATGCACGTGCTTTTTTACTTTGGAATTCTCCAAATATTCATTCCAAGCCCCGTTCTTCATGTTCAGTTCGCACATGAGAAGCTTGTTTATGGGTTTACTAACATTCTTATATACATATATATATATATATATGTGTGTGTGTGTACATATGTATAAACATATGTTGTATACACATATGTACACACACACACACACACACATATATATATATATATATATAGTTATCCTCTACTTAATAAGTCCATAAAAAAGTAACCCATGATAACAAGAAAAAAAAAATCATTTCGTACAACATCATTTCAGAAAAAGCAAAATAGATACTAACAAATATCAAGCATAAGATTCTCCTTATAGGATTAATATGCATGACATATATAGTGGCATGTACACATTAACAAATTCATGACATGATATAAATCCAATCAAGTTTCTAATTATGAAAACAAATATAAAAACATGAGTTTATGATTTTCTAATATGATAATTTTTTATTGATTTAAATAAATGAATTTTTGATAAATGAACATCTCATATGTTTGTCCAAAATAGATAAGTTTAACTCTTAGGTTTCATTTGTTTTGTGGAAAACGAATGATTTGGAAAACATCTCATAAAAATAATTGATTGTTTCACTTGAAATAATTAGTAAATGAAAAATGCTTTAATCACTAACGACAATTTGTATTTTAACATTTTCGTTTGTTTATGTATCTTTTAAGTGATATAAGTGATTATTTTAAGGAATATATTTTCGAAACCATTCATTTTTTGCAAAATGAACGCACTCTTAAACAAAGTGTTTATGAATTAGTTAAAACTTTCTACACCTTAAATAAAGTGTTTATGAATTAGTTAAAACTTCTTTGTGGTGTAGAACCCCAAGTCAAACGGCCTAGAACATTCCCGCGAATCATGGGCACTATGTTTTTCTATTCTTAATTTCTTTTTACTATTATTTTATTTATACTACTCAAGCACATGGACAACGAAATGAGAAGGAAACCTGTGAAAACCAGAAAGTTTGGACTAGTTTCTAAATATTCATCCAGTCTATAACAGCCATCATATGACTTTGACCATTGTATCAACTAGATAGTTGTTGTTCGGACTCAATATTCTTGTTGAGCCCCATAAAATATACAGATTTTCCCGTGAAAATTTTTCTACTCGTCTACCTCATGACTCGTACAATTGGCCCATTCGACGAAATTTCCTGTTTAATAATTAAGATAGAATCCAATGGATGAGATTGGATGGTACATTAACAATTAGTTAATGTCTCCGCATATGAATAGAGCTATTTTTTTTTTTTGTCAGTCCTACGCTAATCCTACTCTAACACTCACTCTCAGACTTTTGCCCTGCCTCCTTGTAGGGCATGGGAGTCGAAACCTACTCCTGAAATGAAATCTTCCTCACCCCCAATCCCCCCTGAGAAGGTGGGGATTTGAACCCCCAACCTCCCCCTTCCAAGATGGAAGGATGGCCACTGGGGCGGACCCCCAGTGGTTGAACAGAGCTATTTGACTAGAGCTAATTAATTTCTAAGTCATTATTTAATCATATAATTATAATACTTACCAAAGGCTAATAATGATATAAACAAAACATTCCCTCACAAGTAATGACCTGGTGCTGTCACATGCATCAAATAGTTAATTGATAGAGAGAATCTCCACTCTCATCACCATCCATCACATTTAGATACGCTTAGGCTCTCCTTCTAAACATATTAAGAATCTTATTCTACTGACTTGTATCTAAAGCCAAGAGGCCAATTATTTAGCTTCTCCTAAATTAAGTTTTCATTCTTGTTGATTTTATTTTATATAATTTGTGAATTAATTGCTGGGTCAATGTTATTATTATATATATACAAAATTGTACGCGTGAATATGTTGACATGATACTCTAGCTTGCAGTGTACCCAATCAATGGTTGCATTTTGGTCATGAATGGCTCCGTATGTGTTCCTACCAAGCTAGGTGGATATGGAACAACGCAATTCTCAATATAGCAATTACAATATTGGGAGAAATTCAAGTCAAAAGGTTTGACTTTAATGCACACGCGGTTTCTTGGAAACTCTCAAATATCACTCAACATGCAATAGAAACCAATTTTACTGATGATGATGATGATGGTAGTAATAACAATAATGATGATGATGATAATTATAACAGTAGTAGTGGTAAAATTCCTTAATCTGCACTAAGATTCGACGAGCTTACTATGTTGTTAAGCCATAATCATACGTGGGTTTCATTCTTAGTGATTCTTGGCGTAATTAGGTGATAAAGTTTGGATCTAGACCTACTTCATCATCTGCTCTCGTTTATTTCTTTTTCTAAGCTCAAAGGTTTCCATTCAATACGATGTATCCGAGTTATCTCTTCAACTTCAACTTGAGTAGTGTGTTGAGTTATAAAAAAAAAAGTACAACTTGACGTACCAATTAAATCTACCGTATGACTGGTCTTTAGGTACTTGATGATTGAATTCAAGCAGGTTTGTGTCCGTGGGGAAGGAATAAATCATGAGGGTTGAAAATTGCCCTGTGTGTTGTTTTATTGTTGAATTGGTCAAGGTAAACGAGGTGGACAAAGACAAATTATTACGTTTAATCAAAGATGTCCTATTCCCGCAAACATTGACCTTTCTCTGGGGTTCAGAAAAAATAAGACAAGCAAACTAGACCGTCTCACGTGGAATTCTTAGGGCTACCTATAGGTGTATACACGTCGCATTTTTTTATCCCCTGAGATTAAAAAAAAATAGTTATTGCACAATTTGTACATGTTATAATGTTATATGGTTTATTAATTAATTGGGTTTGAACATCATAGTCATGTGACCCTATGTATGTCCGTGCTTCCGTGTCATGTCTGACACATGTCGGCCGTGTTGGACACGTCGACATGGTTGGACATGGTTGGACATGCAGTCAATGCGTGTCAAATTTTTCGACACGCGGTCAACTTTTCTCGACACGCGTGTCGACGTGTGTTCGGAAGACTAATGGAAGGTGGAGGCGAGGGAGGGCGAGGGAGCAAAGGCTGCGAGCGACAACGAGAAACGGCTAGAGAAAGTGCTGAATAAAGAGAAAGAAGAGAAAGAAAGCAAGCTCCCGCTGGCAAGACGAAGCCACGAATAGACCACCGCGACGGCGAGAGACGGCTAGAGAGAGCGGCAAGGGCCACCACTGTTGCGATGGATCGGCGACAAAGAGGAGGAGGAGAAGCATAAAGAGGAAGAGGAGAGGAAGGGGGTTGTGCAGAGAGGAAGGTGGTCATGCAGCGAGGAGGAGGAAGAGAAAGATCGAGAGGAAGAGGAGAGGAAGGGTCAAAGGGGTTGTGCGGCGAGCGGTAGGAGGAGGAAAAGAATGGTAACTAGGGTTTCTGATAAGGGAATTAAAAAATAATAAAAAAAAGGGGGATGATGTGTGACTTTTGAGCTTTGGGGGAGGGGAAGTGAAGGCTGACAGCCTGTCTATCAGTGGTGGGGGAGGGAAAAAAGTAAAATAAACTTGGGGTGGAGGGAAATGGACGAAGGAAAAGAAGGGGTGGATTTTGGGGATTTTTTTTTTTAATTGGGAAATTAAATAAATGAAATTAAAAAATCATTTCGAAAAATAAAAGTATTGAATTTCGAATAATGATAAATTTGGGTCATTGTAGAAAATCATGGATTTATTTAAATAAATTGATTCTAATTTCTTATTAATTATTAGTTTCATCAATAACTTTTGTTAAAGTTAAAAACATGTTTCGCATTAACTATGAATATATCTTTTGAATTTCAAATAAATTGATTTATTAATATTAGTAGTCTAAATTTATTATAGGCTCTTTTTTAAATTAATTAATTATTTATGAATTTGAATCAAATTAATTAAAAATAAAAATATTAATTTAATATATAACGTGTCGCAACGTGTTGGAATTTTCTATTTTTTAGAAATGATGTGTCGACGTGTTGTGTCACGTGTTTGTGTCGCGTGTCTGTGCTACTTAGATGTGAGCAAGGGTCTAGATGAACTTACTCTACATGTTCTATTTGACCATGCAATATATATTTTCTCTAAGGAGAAGCTATTGAATGGCTGTAATCATCTCCACCAATATCACTGAAACATTAATTATTTAGGTCATACCAACATGATGAACGATCTAAATGAGGTTGGTCTATATGTTCTTACTAGCTATATGAGACAAGGGTTTACCGGTTTTATATCAAAAGTGGGTCCTAAAGATTTTCCGGAGCATCCAAAATGACGAAACTCGTAAGGAGGTCATAAATTATTTATTTAGAAGGTTCCGCTGGGCCTGTAGTGCTAATTTGATGAGCTCATTAGATTTCGACATCGAATCTTATATCTTTGCATAATTTTAGTCAACTTGATATTGTTGTGTTAGTTTCGTCTATCATCTATGGATTAGGGTTATTGAGGATTTCTTTAATATGAATACATAATTTATTCTAGAAGGTGATAACTTTGTTGGTTATTAGTCAGAGTTCAGCTGACAAGAATTTCTTTTTTCATGTACAAATTCATTTACGAGAATTAACTGGGCTTGAACTAACTTTTATTTTAGATTCTTGTTGAATCTGGTTCCACCGTGCACGGTTCTCAAATGACCCACTTTACCCTCCTGAGGAAAGTCAAAGTCGGAGCTCTTGACCTCTCTTTTTCCGCAGAAAAGAAGAGGTTGATTCTTCGGTTTACGTAACGAAGAAGCTGGACCAGGGAAATGACGTTAATTAAAATTATAAATTGCTAGAAAGTTCAATTCAAACGTAGTTGAACCATCGGGTAATTTCATCTTCTTGTTCGTGCGCAATCATGTCCTACCTTACAAGAGCTTATGCATGTTGGATTAACTCCATCTCAAGTAGTCTCTATCTACGACATCTTCCTCCATATTGGCCTTAGAAAATACATAAACAAATCACTAAACGATAAGTCGCATGTACATCATATCGGCGACTCTGCATTTCTTAGTCTTTAAAATTCGATGCGTCTCTAGCACTCAAACCCAGTTCCATCATCAGTTTTTTAAAAGCAAGATGGAAATAACAGGGAAAAAACGACGATATAAACAATCCTGGGGTTAAAGAATTTCTGATATTCTTTATCCTAAGTAATGACTTGGGACAAAGAAAAGATGAAGCGTTGGTACCGCCGGAGGTCGAGCAATCCCAGATGGGTCCCGCCCACGTCGAGCAATCCTTGATTGGAAGCTGCCAATGCATCGTCTTACTTTTCAAAGCTCTACCACAATATAAATACATCTTCAGCGTCAGCATGTCCTCAGAGTATCTTTCTCTGTCTCCTTTCTTACAAACTCACACTTGCCTTTTCGTAAGACACTTTCCAATGTTTCCAGCAAGAATTTCCTTCGATGCTGAAAAGCTCCTCTTTATGACTCTCTCCTTTTTAGCAATCCTCACGACCTTCTGTGAAGGCCCTTGGGTCGCTGTCGCTCAAAGCAGTAACAGCAACAATGCAACAACGATCCCGGTGAACGTTGGGGTGGTACTTGATCTGGAGAAGTGGGTGGGTAAGATGGGATTGAGCTGCATTAAAATGTCTCTCTCTGACTTTTATAGTTCAAATCCTTCCTACAAGACCAGGCTCGTCCTCAACGTCAGAGATTCCAAACAAGATGAGGTTGCTGCTGCTGCTGCAGGTTCTCTCTCTCTCTCTCTCTAATGCACTGACTGCTCACGATGCTCGTCCAGAATTATATGACGGCATCAGTTTTTGGGTTTAGACTTTTGTACTTCTATTGATCGTGTGGAAGTTTGTTTGATTAATCTTTCTTTTTACCGAACATTTATGGGTTTAATCTCTGCTTGAACTTGGAAGTGGTTTGGTTTTGGTTTAATACACATCCTGTCGTAGAGGATAAAGTATTTTATGCAACTGTTTGTATTATGCAAGATAAAACCAATTAATGTTCGTAATGACGTATTTGCCAATCACATGGACATTTCAGACTCTATTTATTTGAAATTTCAAAAGAGTTCTCAGTTAAATTTTCGAGCATTATTTTCAAGTTGGTTGTAAATCAAAGATAACATCAAGTTGGCACTAAAGATTCCATTCGATCTCTTTCACACTGAGAATGAGGAGGGTATCGAATTTAGAAATATGTCAATATAATCCGCCAAGTCTTGCAGTCATATTGGACTGACAGCTTGACCGCTTAGCTTGAGAGGATTCATAGTCTCGGAGCGTAACATTTGACCGTGGAACAATTTAATTTATTTATTCCTTCCTTGGAGTAATGATATTGCCATGATACAATGGATACAAATCGAAAATCTCTAATCTGCTATAACTTTTTTCATGGGGTTTTGTGTTTTGGGGTGCAGCACCTTTAAATAGTACTACTGGAACTTCTACGAATGACAAAGTCGAAATGTCCAAAAGGATGATGCTTTCGCTCCATAAGTTAAAACGGGGAAAACTATTTTTGTCTTTCGACGTGAATTCCAGAGTGTTTTTTTTTTTAGACTTTTTGCGTGGAGAGTATATAAGAGATTACTTTGCCCCGTCACAAGAAAGTATGCGGAGAAATGTAGATAATGAAAGATGTATCCTAGAACTTGTTTTGAAAAATGTCGTTCGTGAATTAAACCGGGCCAATCATCATCTATTTTGAAAATAAGTTCTTATTGCCAAATCATTTAGCTGTCCCTTTCATTACCGAAAGATTATTGTTTTGTGAATAGGAACAATAAAAAGCGATCCGCAAACAAAAGACAGTGGTTGTTTAAGTCATTATGAAAAATCGCCAATGGACCACTGGCAGGTAAAGCACTAGCCAAAAGAAGGCGACTTGGATAGAATTGATCGAGTTGAAGTCAAAAACGTGTTTATGAGGTCGTAACTCTTCTGTTTGTTTTTGTACGACTTTGATGAATATGTAGCTCTCATGACTCTTGTCCTGCTATAAATGTAGCATAACTCTATAAAGTAATTTCTGCATGTAAATGATAGATGAATCTTGTTACAAATGTCTTGTGAAAGACGCATGCTACATACCAACATTTTTCAGAAAAGAGCATAAAACTATTTTGCCTTTCAGATTAGAAAATAGTCATTTTAGTGCGGACGATTGACAGAGACGATTTCAAATTCTTTTTTGGGAGAATATTGATGGGGTACATATCTCTACGTGATTGTGCTGATTATTTCTTAGAACCAAATATCATAATAACAAGCCGTGTTTAGTTGAGTCAGTGATTAATTAATTCCATAGAAGTTGTATTTTTAATAGAGAAATAAAAAAAATAAAAAAACATTTTAGTTTCAAGATCGACCAAATAATTTTCAAGACATGAAAGCTGTTTAATATGAATGTTGAGAGAATCCATATAATACAGCATAAAAAAGGTCTGACCTCACTAAAGCTATAGAAGTGAAATGTGAAGCTTGGATTCTAGAGTGCAATTTTTTTATGCCATGAGGTAAAGAGGTCGACTAATTGATGGAGAAGAATCAAGTTGATCGTTCTAAGCCAATTTATGCACTTTTTTTTTTTTTTTGATTTTGTTCTAAAGGCGACAACTAAATGCCTACAATATGGTCACAGGATTATCTCTTTAAATAATATCAAGTACAATTTCTTTTACAACTTAAAACTCCTATTTTCCTTTTTTCTTAAATGTTTCTACTGCTATAATACTGCATCAAGTTTTCATTGAATTTTCTGATCGATACGATGCCTTTCCCAATAGGAATTTCCATAATCTGCCGTATTGTTACACCGTCTTTCTGGTTCACCTTGCAGCACTTGATTTGATAAAGAATAAGCAAGTCCAAGCCATAATAGGCCCTATAGGTTCCATGCAAGCAGACTTCATCATTGACCTTGGAAACAAGTCTAATGTGCCCATCATCTCTTTCTCTGCTACTAGTCCATCCCTCGGTTCGATCCGGAGTCCTTACTTCATTAGAGCTACACAAAATGACTCATCCCAAGTGAATGCCATAAGTGCGGTCATCCAAGCTTTTGGCTGGAAAGAATTGGTCCTCATATATGTGGACAATCGGTTTGGAGAAGGCATCATACCTTCTCTTGCAGATGCTTTGGAAGAAGTCGACACGCGAGTGCCCTATAGGAGTCTTATTCCTCCTTCGGCCACGGACGATCAAATCCTACAGGAACTCTACAAGTTAATGACGATGCAAACGAGGGTGTTCATCGTGCACATGTTACCTGCTCTCGGTTCTCGACTATTGGCCAAAGCAAAAGAGGTGGGAATGATGAGCGAAGGTTACGTGTGGATCTTGACTAATGGAATCACTAACCTATTAAGTTCTGTGGATTCATCTGTTGTCGCTAGTTCGATGCAAGGAGTACTAGGCATAAAGACTTATATCCCATACACGCCAAACCTGGACAATTTCATGGTCCGATGGAAGATGAAATTCCAACAAGACAATCCATCCATCCTTAATCCTACGTTGAACATTTTTGGGTATTGGGCTTATGACGCTGCTCGGGCTCTAGCAATGGCTGTCGAGGAAATGGGTGTGGCCAATTCTACCTTCCAGATGTTGAAGGCTTCAACAGGTGCGACAGATCTCGACAATATTGGGATATCTCAAAATGGTCATAAACTTCTCCAAGAACTAGCCAATACGACATTTACGGGCCTTGCTGGAAATTTTGGCCTAGTTGATGGGCAACTAGAATCTTCAGCGTTCCAGATTGTTAATATCAATGGAAATGCAGCAAGAGGGATCGGGTTTTGGACGCTAGACAATGGGCTGCAAAGAGATTTGAGTTCAGTCAACACAAGCAAATATTCCACTTTGAAAAGTAATCTCAGATCAATAATATGGCCGGGAGATTCAACCTCTGTTCCTAAGGGTTGGGAGATTCCCACAAATGGAAAGAGGTTGAAAATCTTAGTTCCCGTAAAGAACGGTTTTAATCAATTCGTGAAGGTGACTCCAGATCCTAGCACAAACACATCCCGAGTCACTGGCTATTGTATTGACATCTTTCAAGCCGTCATAGAAAAATTGCCTTATGCCGTGGCTTATGACCTTATTCCATTTGCCTTGCCTAATGGAAGTAGCGCTGGTAGTTACAATGACATGATCGATCAAGTATTTCACCAGGTGAGCTCATTGCAAGTGCTTGATTTTGTTGGAATACATGTTGAAAATTACTCTGCTATAATGTTGTTGACAAAGAAAACATTCCGTTCCTTTTGTTGAAACAGAATTATGATGCAGTGGTGGGTGATACAACAATCATAGCAAACAGATCATTGTATGTGGATTTCACCTTACCATACACCGAATCAGGGGGTGCAATGCTCGTGCCATACAAGGATGACACGAGCAAGAAGGCTTGGGTTTTCTTGAAGCCGCTCACTTGGGGCCTTTGGCTAACCACTGTATGCTTCTTTGTGTTTATAGCATTGGTTGTATGGACTCTCGAACATCGGATTAACGAAGACTTCAGGGGTCCAGCCACACATCAAGTTGGCACGAGCTTCTGGTTCTCGTTTTCAACCGTGGTCTTTGCACAAAGTAATCACCTCCCACTTTAATAGATAAATCGAACATTGAAATTCACTTATTATTGTAGGAGAATTTATGTAGTTTGCCGTAATTTGGATTGCAGGGGAGAAAGTGCTTAGCAACTTAGCACGATTTGTTGTGATTGTGTGGGTTTTCGTGGTACTTATACTAACGCAAAGTTATACGGCAAGCTTGAGCTCTCTTTTGGTGGTGCAAAATCTTCAACCAACTATGACTGATGTGGATCAACTCTTGAAAAGTGGAAGAAACGTGGGTTACCAACATGGCTCTTTTGCTTATGGAATGCTAAAGCAAATGAAATTCGATGATTCAAGACTTATATCTTATCGGTCTCCTGAAGAATGCGATGCGCTTCTTTCCAATGGAAGTGCAAAAGGCGGGATTGCAGCAGCATTCCATGAAGTCCCCTACCTTAAACTTATACTTTCAGAATATTGCAACAAATATACCATGATTCCAGCATTCAAAACTGCTGGATTTGGCTTTGTACAGTCCTCAATCCCTCAATTCTAGCTAAAAGAGGAAACCAAATTTGCAATTATTAGGTTTAGTAGTTAATACTTTGATTGAAAAAAATCTCATGTTCAGCTCTTTTCGGTTTACAGGTTTTCCCCAAAGGGTCTCCACTGGTACCGGATATTTCGCGAGCAATCCTCAATGTGACTGAAGGGCCTCAAATGACAGAAATTGAAAATACGTGGCTTACATCCAAAACCAACTGCCAGAATTCAAATTCCTCGGTTTCATCCGACAGCCTAGGTCTTGACAGTTTTTGGGGTCTATTTCTGATTGCTGGAGCTGCTGCAATTTCTGCTCTCCTCATTTTCATGGTTATGTTCATTAAAAGAAATTGGCAGGAAGTAACAAGTTCTTCGGGTTCATTGTGGGAGAAGACTGTTGAATTAGGAAGAAGATTTCACCAAAGAGATGCCAATTCCCATACTTTTAGGAAGGGCAGATTTAGGGATGGAGTTATGAATGATGTCGGCAATGAGATTGCAGGTGTTGAAACTTTAGAAAACACTCATTTCCCTCCAATTCTGTCAAGCGACTCCAGCCAAAACAACGACGTCTTCACCAATGAGCAAGGCACGCCATCTACTGAGCAAGGACTTCCCGATCGCGTAGAAGGGGAGTGCCCTCAGAGAGCGGTAGACGTCGAGCTTACCAATGTAAATTAGGAGAGGTGCACGCCTCTGTGACCTTGACTAAATTTTAATCCTTGAGTAGTCGAACTTGGAATAGTTGACAATATCTTCCCCCTCATTCTCTTCTTATGTAAGGACTACCATTGATACTGTTTATTGTTTAATCACAGACAATATAAACCCAGGCAATATTATATGCACGCATTAGCTTCTCTTATCCTATTATGTACAGGCATTGGAAGTGTTTCTCGTCACTTTGATGACGTTCCGCAAAGTTTCCGAATTAATAATAAAGAATAGAGTTCTTAAACTAATATCTAATATCTATATATAGTACAAGAGCCTAGTAAAATAGGCTTCAATGGTTGTTTCACGTGTCAAAATCTTATGTAATCTCATCTTTAATGTAAATGGACATGATCAATTGACTCTTGTAAACACATTGGTTAAGTAACCACATTAATTATATTTAAAAATCATAAGGAATTAATTAATTTCTTAACAAGAAAAAGTTCCAAAAATTATTTCTTTCATTCCTTACTCAGGAACATAATTAAACCCCACAACGTCGGAAGATTTCACAATTGATAATTAATCATATAGTGACTAAATAAAATTATAAACAATATAAAAATTCGGCACGATGGAATATTAATGCCTACTTTCTGAGGAATTTTAATATGGTAACAAATTGGACCAATTATATTCAACTGAAGTTTACTGAAATGAAATGCTTCCCTTTCATCGATTAGATCATGTCTAAGCATTATCCGTAGCAGTCACACACCCACACCAACACACCAAAATTATTCAAGTACAATTGAATATCACTTCCCCCCTTTGGCCACTGATCGTCCTTGTCTTTTTCCAGCCGTGTTATTCTCACGATTGTGCTGTAAAGCCTCATTTATGTTCTTGAGAGCCTTATCATATGATACGAAACCCATGAACCAGAATTCATAACCATCCCTTGTAACAACCTGGATGTACTTTTCAGAATTATCCAACCCTTTTGAAGAACGGCTAACAAAGCTCAACTGATCGAGCAGCAGTGGCACCTAGATAGCCATCAGGATAAAGCACGTTAAAAACTGATGGTTGGAGAGTGAAGCTTAGCAGAACTTGACAAACTATTTCGAAGGTATGTTTCACCACATTAAGATGCTTCATGCTTAGGTAAAATAAGATGATGAGAATAATGATCCAAGGCTCAGTGTAGTAGTATGGACGATGAGTAAATGCAGGCTCGTTCTGGTAAAGGTTCTCCCAAATTTCGACTATAAAATCAGCAGGCTATTCACAATAGACAATTCAACAATGATAACTCAGGTTATGAACTTGTAATGCCTAAAAAACTTATCATGATTCTAAAGAAAGCTCAGTGCATAACAATTTGTACTGGTATTCTATAGTAAATGCACCTTACAGGAGATTGGAAAAGGTTACCTTGTAATACACCCACTCTTGCTGTCCTGAGGGAGCGTAATGGCGAAGAGGCTCATCCCCATGGAAGACCAGTCTCTTAGTTGACAAATACAGTGTCCCAATTACAAGGCCGGAGGAAGTGGATAGATAGCAAGCATATGCTTTCAGAAGCTTCTCTCCTGGCAGAATATCAAAAGTACGTTCAAATACCTTATCCCGTCCCCCCTCTTTGAGCATTTTCGTCCCCTGGGCAAGTCGAGCCATTGCTGCATCTGTGATGCTATGGCTCGTTTTAACTGTTTCGAAAAACAAACACAGAACAATAACCGATTAGTTGAGGTCTGGCAAGAATAGAGTCCTTAACATCACATTTCAATCGAATAGAAACCGTGAGGAGAAGAGAATGAAAGAAATCATGGGCTTTGTCTCTCAGAAATAAACAAAAGAAACTGTCAACAAGGCAAAGCCAAGCTTATGCAACTGCTGCAGTGCTTGCTCTTACAGGACAAAGCTAATTTTTTCTTCTTTCCAGGGAAAAAGAAGTCGGGCCAATGTTCAGCCATGCAAAGAGCCTGAGGGTCCTGATAGCCATAGAAAATGATGGAAAACAAGCCATGTTCTCCACGGAAGTGCCATGTTATGCATTTGGCAATTTGTTATAGATAGGAATTGACATAGATTGCCAAAAGTATAAGCACTGAAGATAGCACCGCACATCAAAGTTGGAGCTTCTCTAGATAAATAATCACAGGACTTGATCCACTCAACTATAAACTGGCGGGTGGAATACACAGATTATGACGCATGTATCTCTGTTCTGAGGGGGTGATTGCAATATAAGCCTATGACTTATCAATAGCGTCCACATATATTTGTTCCTAGGTGGTAATTGCCAAGCTCATTGGATTGAATATTTACATCAATAGCCTTCACATATATTGCAGAAAAAGAGAAGAAATATATGCAAGCAAGGAATCATCAATCAGATACGTCTCCACGAATAAATCCAAAATGTTTCTATCAGATTATAGGATCATAATTAGCTAGAAAAAATAAATCCAAAACGTTTCCATTTGATTATATAGACATGCTTAGCTAGAAAACATGTAGAGAAAACTCACGGTGATGCCAGACATTGTCGACAAGCGCATCTGCCTTTTTGGTAGCATCCTCGACCCTCTTCTGACACTGGTTCAACTTGTCGCACACTTTGTTTATCGGATCTGAAAACACCAGCAAAGCGTTTGTCTCATCAATCCAATTATGAAGCCTAATCATCAACCATGACATAACTACAAAGGCGAAATACGCTTCAATAGACTCACTCCAGCCAGACAGCACGGAAGCATTCACTGGAACGATGTGGAGGCCAGACGGTGTGGAAGCATTCACTGGAATGACGTCGAGATACTTGTTCTGGCCGCCGCTTTTGTTGAGGTTGACGAAACCAGAGACCGAGCTACTTGCGGTGGCATTTAAGTAGCTGGAGTGAAAGCCTGTTGGCTGAGCCTCGTTGGCGACCCGCGTGGTGGCGTGCTGGCTTGCAGGATGCTCCTGTGGCTCCGCCGGCATCCCCACCGCGTGCGTGCCACAATGCGTGGACTCCAACTCGCCTTGGCTGCTCATCGCCTTCTTTTTCCTCTTCGTCTTCTTCTCTCGCGCAAGTGTGGATTGGTACTGCAATTCGAGAGACTGTCGCACTTAAATAGAGTGGAGATGGAATCTAGAAAAGAGGAACGATCTCGGTAAGATCCCAAGAGCGAACGAGAAACGACAAACATTGACTGTGTTTGAGTCAACAGCGATCTTTCATTCGTCCCCGCAAAATACAAACTATCGGATGCTGCACAAAACACGTCTTTCCCGACCCTCTTTATTTTCTCCCAGATAAATTTTTCCAAGTTTGTATAAATTCTGACACATTTGTTTCAAATTATTTTTATATCATAAAAACTCCCCAACTGGTAAAAGATCCCGGATTTACACTTCTGGCCACCGTTCCTATTTCTCTTCCTTGTGATGCCAAATAATAATTGGCCTCATCTTTCCTTTCGTTTTTCGTTCTGTGGGAAGTCACTTTGGGGGCTTTTGACCGTAGAATGGTAGCGTTTATTAGGAATTTAGACTTTCGATAAAGTTGTGGGAAAAGACATGCGCCATCAGTGTAAAGCACGGTTGGAATGTGGAAAAGAAACCGTGTGGGAGACTCCTGAAGTGCGCTGTCACCGTCCAAGACACTCCCTACTAGCGATGTCGTTGAAGAGCAAGAAGACCTGGAGCTAGCGAGGCTGAAGAGCCGAAGAGAAAGATGCTGTCTCATGCTGCCATAGCACGACATAATGTCGGGAACTCTTAGTAATCTGTGGCGATGGTTCGGTAACAGGAAAGACCATCTGAGATTAATGAGAAGAAGGGTGGAAACGCAGAAAAGAAACCACGAAGGAGACTTCTAAATTTCGCTTAGTGTCCAGGACACTCCTAAAGTCCACCAGTCCGGTTTCTCTTCCTCCTGATTCTGTATGGCAAATGGGCCAAAAGAGCTCCTTCCTGCGGTTTTTTCTTTTCTTGGGTCAAGTCAACTTTGGCCTCGTGGTTTGCTCCAAACGAAGGGTCCCCCTAAAACAGTAAGATAATGGAAATTTCACCCGCACAATAATTTTCGAAAAAGTTGTGGAAAAACCCTGTGAGATTGATGGGGAGTCAAGTGGGAACGTAGAATGAAAATAGTGCAGAAGACTTCTAGATTCCGCTATCAGTTTCGACGCGACGAAGGTCACACAACATGGCCTTGAAGGAGAGAAGGGGGGTTGAGTAAAAGTCAGAAAATAAAGCAAATTTCTATGAATTCTATAAAGTGATTGAGGCAAAACCGATTGATACCAAGTGTATCCAAATAGAGTTCGACTATAAATCATTTGTTCGCCTTATGGCATTTTTTATATTTTCAAATATTTTTTTAACTAATGTTATCATTGCAAAGCATATTTTTGCAACATCAGGAAGTTTAAATTAGGATTGTCACACTTTAAGGTATATTTTGTTGAAATATTTTTGTCATTTTTAAATTACATCTCATGCTCTTTATAATTTGGGAATAAGTGTATAAAAAGTCCTAAGATTTATTGCAAAAGTGCAATTAAGTCTTAAAACTTTTAAAAAGTGCTATCAAGTTATAAAATTTGTCAAATTTGTGCAACTAAATCCCTTTCATTGACTTCATTTAATTTGACTCACCGAAAATACTAACATGATTATTTTATTACACTTTTAAGGCATGTGTCGTCCAATGTGGCATTTTTTATTATTTTTTTAAGAGAGAGGCGCTGACGTGGCATTTTCTTCTTCATCGACCCAACACACATCTGTCCTTGGGTGTTGGCATTATTTACAGAACGGATTCCCAAACATTGTTTGAGGTGCCTTAGTGATTAAAGAGGAATCAAGCAAGGTGGCATAGGTGGCATGTATGAACTCCAAGGGGAGACAATGAAGAATTTTATTGTGGAGATGTTGGATGCATTTGTTCAACAAACAGAATGCTGGCATATGTATTTTAGGCATATTAGTGAGAGAAGCTTGAAGGTTCTAAGTGAAAAGAATCTATTATGTAGTTATATTGCAAAGTAACTAAATGAATCCAAGCGCTATAAGTGGGGCAAACAGTGAAAAGTGCAATTCAATATGATTACGAGAAACCATAGAGATTGCAGAGTTGACTCAAGTAGATTTCGCAAGCTATTGCAGTTTTCTTCGAAGAAGAGTGCTAAGACTATGTTAACAGTTGTGGATGATTATCTGAGAAAGATTAGTGTTTGTGTTGAGGCACAAATTTGATGTTGTTGTCATGAATAGGCAGTTAGGAGCTTTGATCGAAAGGAGACAAGTACGGCGATGAAGCATGTGCTGATTGATAGTTGCATGAAATTCTACTTGAAGCTGTACAAAAGAATTCTATGAGGAGGAAAGCATGGTGAGGCATCGCATCATTACTAGTGAACCGTAATAGATTTTAGAACGGATGAGTTAGAATGTTACTTAAATCGCCCCATAAAATGCTCTAGAGTGTTAGTATTACCAGGATATTCTCAGTAGATGTGCTAAAAATAAATAATAAGTATAATGTATCATTTAGAAAAAAAAAAAAAAAAAAAAAATTGGCAGCGGTTAGGGTCGGTTAACATGCGCAGCTCTCCCGTGTAAACGCCCACCTTGACCCTGCGCAGGGCTGCCCAGGCCTTTCGAAAGGTCTGTTTAGCCTTTTAAAGGGGTGTACTACCCCATTAAAGGCAATTTTTGTCCTCTCCAAAGGCTGAGCCAACCCTTTGGAGGGATTTTGTGCCCTTTCGAATGGCCAGACCAACCTTTCAAATTGAAATACAAAAATCCTTTTTAGAGCTCATTTTACCCGTTTTTTTTCAAGGCAGCTCATTATAAATCTCTCTCTTTCAATTATATTCTATCAAATTCAAGTTACTAACTTAATTTGATTTGTAAGGAAATTCCCGCGAGGTTCTAGCTAGAAGAATCCGACAATCTCAAAGGGTGCGGATTGAGTAAAAATTGCAAGGTGACAAATAAGCATTCTAAAACCGCCTAAATAAAATTATTTTTATAATGCCAGAGTTAGGCTAGAATTATTAAATAAATCAGTCGTTACTCTATTGGTTTAAAATTAGGCTTTTCACAAATAAATAGGACCGTAATGCCTAACTTACCCTTTGAAAAATATAAAAATGTGATTTTATAGCTATTGTTCCATTGAAATAAACCTAAAAAACTCACAATTTCTCTAGACCGTTATTTCACTTGTTTAAATATTTGCATTGGAAAACCCATTGCATAAAGCCAACCCATAGGTCGCAATATCGAGGGAATTGGTTTGAGCGTACCTAAAGGCGGGAAAGCTAAGGTCTAAAGGCCCCACACATATCATGATTTTCCAAAATGTTTTCGATAGGATTATAGTCATTTTACCTAAAAAGGAATTCGACTTTCAAAACCCTTATTATAAATGGACCAAAGGGCAAAAATGCTAGGAAAATCCCCCAATGTTGTATTGACGATGGCAAAGACAATTAAAGTTTACTAGTGTGTGTCACGATCTACCCTCGGGGGGAGGGAACAAGTTTAGGGGTATTGCCTAAAGGACAGTCCTATGGTCTATGCTTAGGCGCGGGCTCTCCCAAGCCCATACCCCGAGTGACGTTGGCATATTCATAAAAGTTTTTGCAATAAGAAATTGCCACTAGCCTATTGGGGTAGGTTAGAAACCAAATGAGGCATGAGAGTGTACATCGCTTCCTACACAACCAGAGAATCTAGGGTCGGGGACTTGATTACACTAATTGATCAATTAGTGCCCTTATGGTACCTAATCTTGTTCATTTTAAAAGAAAATATTTTTATCAAGCAGTTTGGATTGATTTTACACCTATCCACTAACATGTGAGGTGATCATGCGGGCACGCAATCATTAAAGTAACAATCATAGCTACTAAGAGCCTAATTGCAGTAAAATTAAACATGCGCAATTAAACATAATTAGATATACAAATTAAACGTATGATATAATCAATGTGCAAGCAAATAAAGGCCCAATCATACTAAAAAGGCAAAACATGGCAATTTCCAATCAAACTCTACATTTTTAATTTTCGAAAAAATTTTTAATTAATTTTTAAATTTTTTTCTAAAAAAATAATATTAAAAAAAAACTCAGCCAGGTCAAGTCGGGTCTGACTGGACTCGACCCGGCACGGTTAGGGTAGATCGAGTCGAACCCGTCTGGGTCCGACCCACTTGAAGGCCGTAAGGCCCAAAGCTCAACCAGCCTTGGTCGGGCTTGTGTGCAGCTGGATTGGGCCTAATCGATAGGCCCAATATGGTCTAATCTTTTTATTTTTAAAAAACGAAGCCCACAAGCCCACACTAAACCGGCCCAAACCCGGTTCGGATTAATCAAAGCCCTACTCAGCCCGCGACTCGCGCCCAACCCGGCTCCTAAATCGCGACCCGATTCCTAAGAAAACCCTACCCAGATCTGACCCGGCTTCTAACCTTCTTCTCTAGGGCTTTTTGGCGGCGGTGGCGTGACGAGGCATGGCGACACTGTGTTGGAGGTCGGACATGTTGGATAAATTCTCTTCAGATATTTTGAAGTCGACAAAACATTTCCATCAGTCTAGTCTGAAGACTTGCAGACTCTACTGGTAAAGTCTGAAGATCAAAGTCTGACGATATCAAGACTCAAGTTTCTAAAGTCTACTCTCATGGACAGTTTCCAGACGGGAGAAGTGCCAAAAAAGTCCTAAACCTTTTGCCTTTATGCCGATTTAGTCCTAAACCTTTTTACGTTGTGCCAATTTAGTCCTTTCCGGCCAATTTTGACCAGATTTTGCTGACTGGACGTCGACCGGCTGACGTGGTCTGGTCGGTGCTGACGTAGACAACTTTTAATAATATTTTAATATTTTAATATTTTTTAAAATTTTTTTATTCGTCTTTTTCCTCCAGCTAGTCACTGAGGTCCGCCGATCGGCCAGAGGTGAAGGCTGGCGAGGGTGAGGCCGACCTCGCCGGCCACCTCACAGGCAAGGCCCTCACCCATGGCCGACGAGGGCAAGCCTCGCCCATGGCCGGATCTTGCGAGGGCGAGCCTCGCCCATGGCTGGCGAGGCTCGACCTCGCAAGATCCGGCGAGGGGGCCTCGCCCATGGCCGGCGAGGTTCGACCTCGCCGAGATCCGGCGAGGGGGCCTCACCCATGGCCGGCGAGGTTCGCCTCATCAGATCCGGCAAGGGCGAGCCTCGCTCGCGAGGTGGGCTGGCGAGGTCGACCTCGCCCTCGCCAGCCGTCACCTCTGGCCAGTTGTCGGACTTCGGCGACCGGCTAGAGGAAAAGACAAAACGAAAAAGAATAAAAGAATGAATAATAATAAAAATAAAAATTTAAAATTTAAAAATATTAAAATATTATTAAAAGTTGTCCACGTCGCCGATCGACCACGTCAGCCGGCCAACGTCCAGTCAGCAAAATCCAGCCAAAATTGGTTGGAAAGTACTGAATTGGCATAACGTAAAATGGTTTAGGACTAAATCGGCACCAAAAAAAGGTTTATGACTAAATCGGCACAAAGACAAAAGGTTTAGGACTTTTTTGGCACTTCTCCCGTTTCCAGACCATCAAGTTAAAAATTTATATTCTGATTCTATCCAATATGGTTTTGGCTCCAACGGCTAAGGTATATCTTTCGACTGGATTCAGCACTACAAGATCTTATATTCATATATGAATTCTCTAAGATTCACATCTTATATTTGGAAGGTTTTACTTATGGAAACCAAGATCCCGATTGTATGGGCGAGCAGGATTGATGGGCTATCTACAATTACCTTAAAGGCTCGAGATCTCTCTAAATTGATTCTGTCCAACGGGTTGATTGGAAGAATTTCTTTGGAAGGTGCCAACGGTAATGAAGGCATGAAGAAGTATATAAAAGAGACGCTCAAGTTGTTGAAGTGTGCTGGATAGAAAAATTCCAAAGTCTGAATCTCCTTGTTATGTTATTCTTCGAGCAATACTTGTAATCGAAAGAGAGACCAAAGTGTGGTGAGACATTGAGGAAGTGTAGTAGAGCTTCTACACTGTAGATTCAAGGGCGTGAGATTGTAAACAGTCTTTTTGATTCTTAGTGAAATCCAGCCGAAAAGAGCTGTCCGTGCGGGAGAGTGGACATAGGCTTGGTCTAAGCCGAACCACTATAAATCTGGAGTCTTGATTCTCTATCCCTAATCTTTTTATCTTTCATTACTTTCATTTGTAGCGATTGTTGTTTTTAATTCATTAATCTCTCATTCGGGTTAAAATTTATAAAATCGCTTTAGTCACCTATTCACCCCCCTCTAGGTGCTAATTCTAGTCCTCACAATTAGTATCAGAGCTTGTGTACTCGTTTATAAGAAGTGTCTTTACTTCTGAGTAAAAGATCTATGGCTAGTATGTTGCCTGCAGAGTTGGTTAAAGGTCAAAGCAATACCATAGCTCCATACTTTGATGGAAAAGACTACAGCATATGGAAAAACAATATGAAAGCATTCCTAAGATCGAAAGATCCTTTGGAATGGGAAGTGGTAGATAAATGAATCATTCCTGCTGCTGCATTAGAATCAGAGAGAGGAAAAGAAGTTGCTGATCCTATTCAGATGACTCAAGAAGAAATAACCAAGAGACAGACTCTTGACGCTAAAGCCATTTACTCCTTATATTGTGCTTTATCCCCTACTGAGTATAACAGAATATCTTCTTGTGATACAGTAAAAGAAGTTTGGGATAGGCTTCACATTACCTATGAAGGGATTGATCGAGTGAAAGAAACAAGGATCAATATTCTTTTGGGACAATATGAAGTCTTTAAGATGAGATCAGGAGAATCAATAACTGACATGTTTAGTCGTTTTACTGAAATTGTAAATCGTCTTGAATATTAGGGACATCCAATCTTGGGACATATGAAGGTTAACAAACTCCTACGTGGACTCTCTAAAGAATGGAATTACATAAAAACCTCAATAAGAGAGACAAAGGATTGCTCCACTCTCTGTAGACGAACTGGTTGGAACTCTTCAGTCTTACGAAGTAGAGCACACCAACGAAGAGGAAGATTCAAAAGGTAAGAAATCTATTGCCTTAAAGTCTAATGATTATTCTGATGTTACAAACTCTGAAGAACATCTAGATGATGAATAACTGGCACTCATGATAAAGAGATTCAGAAAGCTGAACAAGAAGGGAAGGAAATTCAATTGGAAGAAACAAAGTTCACAAAGGTTTCAAAACAAATCAACAGAGGAAGATAATTCTAACAAAGAAGTGACTTGCTTTGAATGCAAGAAAAAAGGGACACATCAGACCCAACTGTCCTCTGTTAAAGAAAAGAAAAGGAAAGACTGAGAAATACAGGAAGGCACTCAAAGCAAAGACCTGGAGTGATACTGAATGTGAAGAGAGTGATGATGACTATGCCAATACCCGTTTGATGGAAAAGTCTGATTCAAACTCAGACCTTGATACAGATACAAACTCAGACAGTGAACTCGAGGTTAGTAATCTAAAAATCCCGTCAAGGTTTCTAAGTATATTGATGAACTTTGTCTTAGTGTGAAAACTTCTCTTAAGAGGATCTCCGAATTAAAAAAAGGAGAATTCTACATTGAAGCAACAGGAAAAACTTTGGAAAGAAAAGTTTGAAAAGTTGGAAAAGAACTTTACTATCGTGAAAGAAAGCTCAGACTTTATTTCCAAAGAAAATAATCTTTTGAAAAATGATATTTCTAATATATCAAAAATATTTTCAAATGGTTCTGAAAAGTTGGATAAGATTCTTTCGATACAAAGACCCTACTTTGATAAGTTAGGTCTTGGTATGACTTCTGAAACTATTCCTCTGATTGATTTTCCAAATGTGAAGGAAAGAATCAAATAAAGACCAAACAGAATTGCTTATAAAAATCATTTCCAGAAAGTCTTTGTAAAACCTATTGGCAGAAATGCTTTGAAATGTTCCAAGTGTCAAAGCTCAGAACATTTTGAGAAAGAATGTTCTTTGGTTTGGAGACTTGTTAAAAGGAATTGGGCAAAGACTGTTTATTGCTCTAACTCTTTTGGACCCAAGATGATGTGGGTACCAAAGAAAGCTTGAATTCTTTTTAATTGCAGGTCACTATCAAAAGGAAGATAAAATGGTATCTAGATAGTGGTTGCTCAAGACATATGACGGGAGACTCAAGTTGCTTCATAAAACTTGTCCAGATAGATGGAGGAAAAGTTTCTTTTGGTGATAACAACAAAGGAAGAATTACTGGTCGTGGAACAGTAAAGATTGGAAATCTATCAATTAAGAATGTCTCCTTAGTTGAAAGATTAAATTACAACTTGCTTAGCATAAGCCAGTTGTGTGATACTGGTTTCAAGATCAATTTCTAGGAAGGAACGTGCTCTGGAATCAGTAAAGACTTTACTCAATCTTTTACTGAACGAAGACATGTAAATATCTATCTTCTGGATGTGAATCATGAAAGTTCACAGTGCTTAATATCAGTACAAGATGAAGCTAATCTATAGCACAGAAAGCTAGGCCATACCAATATGAAGTAAATTACCAAGATCTCTTCCAAGAAACTTGTTCGAGGATTGTCTATTCTCAATTACTTAAAGTCTGATCTATGCACACCATGCGTACTAGGTAAACAGGTTAGAAACTCTTACAAACCAATAAGTAAAGTTTCCACTAATTGTGTATTGCAGCTTTTACATATGGACTTATTTGGACCTACTAGAATACAAAGCATTGGTGGAAAAAGGTTCTGCCTAGTAATAGTGGATGATTATTCACGATTTACATGGGTTTACTTTCTTTCAAGTAAGTCTGAGACTTTCTCTCTCTTTTCAAAGTTTGCTAAGAAGGTGCAGAATGAAAAATGTCACACTATCTCAAGCATTCGTATGAGACCATGGAGGTGAGTTTGAAAATCAAGACTTTGCTAAATTTTGTGATGAGTCTGGTTTTCAGCATAAATTCTCCTCTCCATATACACCAGAACAAAATGGGTTGTGGAAAGGAAGAATAGGTCTTTACAAGAAATGGCAAGGACTCTTTTGATTGAAAGTAATATTTCTTCAAGGTTTTGGGCTGAAGCTGTTTCAACTGCTTGCTATATTATTAACAGAGTGTTTTTAAGACCAATTCTTGATAAAACCCCTTATGAAATTTTTAAAGGAAATAAACCAATTGTTTCTTATTTTCAAGTATTTGGTTGTAAATGCTTTATTTTGAAGAATGCAAATGATCGAGTTGGTAAGTTTGAAGGAAAATCAAATGAAGGATTCTTTCTTTGTTACTCAACTACAAGCAAAGCCTATAGAGTATTCAACAAGAAGACTCAGACTGTGGAATAATCAATGAATGTTAAATTTCAAGACTCTCCACAAATTCAACAAATTCAGACTGAAGAATCAGAATTTGTTCCAAACTCTACTAGATCTACCTCTCTAGAAGCAGTACAACAAGTTACTGACAAAGTATCGACTCAGGAAAAAGATCAACAACCTATCAGACTATCCAGTAACTGGAAGCACAAGTCAAGTCATTCTGAAGAACTCATTATTGGAAACATTAATGAGGGAATGCGGACAAGATCCAAAAGGCGAGAAGAGTCTGGTGCTGTTGCACTTATTTCTGAAATAGAACCCAAAAACATCAAAGAAGCCTTAGCTGATGAAAGCTGGATTGAAGCAATGCAAGAAGAACTCAGACAATTCAGTATTAACGATGTTTGGGAATTGACTCCTAAACCAAAAGGTAAATATGTTATTAGAGCTAAATGGATTTTCAGGAATAAAGTTGATGAAAAAGGCAAAGTGACAAGAAACAAAGCAAGACTCGTGGCTAAATGATACACGCAAGAAGAATGGATAGACTATGATGAGACTTATGCTCCAGTAGCAAGGTTAGAATCATTCAGATTACTACTTGCTTTTGCATGTTATAAGAATTTCAGGTTATTTCAAATGGAAGTCAAAAGCGCATTCCTGAATGGATTTATTTAAGAAGAAGTCTATGTGGAACAACCTCCTGGATTTGAAGACTCAAAGAAACCAGACTCAATGTTCAGACTGAAGAAAGGTTTATATGGATTAAAACAAGCTCCTCGAGCTTGGTATGAAAGGCGAAGTAGCATTTTAATTCAAAGTGGTTTCTCTAAAGGAAAGGTAGACACTACTTTGTTTATTAAAAAGGAAGGTAAAAGCTTTCTACTTGTTCAGATTTATGTTGATGATATTATATTTGGATCATCTAATGAGACTTTGTGCAAGAAATTTTCTAAGTCTATGCAGGATGAATTTGAGATGAGCATGATGGGTGAACTATCCTTCTTCCTTGGTCTATAAGTGAAACAACTGAAAGAAGGAATCTTTATTCATCAAGAAAAATATGCAAAAGAACTTGTTAAAAAGTTCGGTCTGGAGAATTGCAAAAAGACTGACATACCTATGTCAAGTTCTTTAAAGATAGACAAAGATGAAACAAGGAAGAAAATCGACTAAAAGTTATATAGGAGTATCATTGGTTCACTTCTCTATCTTACTGCATCTAGACCTGACATATTATTTAGCGTTTGCATATGTGCTAGGTTTCAATCAGATCCTAAAGAATCTCATTTAATTACTACTAAACGTATCATTAAATATGTTGCAATTACTGCTAAGATTGGTCTATGGTATCCCAAAGAATGAGACTTTACTCTTCTTGGTTATTCAGATGCAGATCTTGCAAGTTGTAGAGTTGAAAGAAAAAGCACTTTTGGTACTTGTCAATTACCTAGAAATAGGGCAGTATCTTGGTTTTCAAAAAAGCAAAGTATTGTGGCTCTTTCAACAGCTGAAGTAAAATACGTAGCTCTTGGAAGTTGCTGTTCTCAAATACTATGGATAAAACAACAACTACGAGACTTTGGTGTTGAAGACTCTTGCACAGAGATCAAATGTGACAATACCAGTGCAATCAATCTTACAAAGAATCCAATTCTACATTCAAGAGCAAAACATATTGAGATTCGACATCATTTTATAAGAGATCATGTTCAGAACAAAGAAGTCTTGATACAATTTATTGACTCGAAGAATCAACTGGCAGATATCTTCACAAAGCCACTTGAGAAAAGTTGATTTGAGTCTATTCATTCAAGACTCAATATTTTATCTCTTGAAGATTGTTGAAGCTCAGACTCAGAATCTAAGTCTGATAAAGTATCAGACTCAAAGATTCAGACTTCGATTGCCAATCGTCACGACTGTAAGTTGTTAGAATTACAGTTCTTTTATTCGTTTAAACTGATATCTCGAAAAGGTAAGATTGTCTGTTTATCTTTAATCGAGTTTATTAAGGTAGTTATTTTCTAAACAAAGGTGGTTATCGATTTGCTTAAGGCAATTTTTTTTGAAAAATAATTTCGTTTATTCTTTCCTTATTACGACACTTCAGATACCACGATTCGATTACTTTTTATACTCTTTCTCCTCCTCTTTCTTCTTTCACACAAAAACCCTAGAACTCAAACTTTCACTTTCTGAGATTCTTCTTCTCAAGTTCTTCTCCTCAAGTTTTTTTTTTATCTTTCTTGCGACAAAAGTGTGAAAGTTTCCTCCAAGAAAGTGACAATGTCATACCAGAGGAAATCTTCAAGACTTGCGAGCAGGGGACCACAGGGCTCGGCTGAGGGGCCTACGCATTTTGATCTCACTGATGAATGTGACTTTCCAAGTGAACAAATGCACCAACACTCTCAACAGCGCACCTCTCCAAATAGATCCCATGTTCGTCATCCTCAACATACAGAGGAAATCATTGAAGATATTGAACCTGTAAGGACTCTTAAGCTTGTGTTTGTTTATAGGCTTTATTCTGTATTGAAGGAAGGAGGTTCTGCAATGACTTTCATTGATGAGTTTTTGAAAGAGAAAGGCTATAAAAATGAGACACATTTTCTCACTGTGATGGAGAGATCGGGCATTGTTCCTGTTGGAATGGCAACAAAGACCTTTGCGAACTTTCTGAGTTACCATCACTTTGGTAGTATAAATCAGCCTGAAGGGAAAGATGATGATGAGAAGATGTTTGTACATTTTAAGCCTTGGATGGGTGTAGCCACAACTCTTCGAGGAAAGAAGGACGAATTGTTCCGTTCTGAGGAACACAAGAAAGTGTATGGGAAATTGCTAAAGCGTGGGGTGATGAACCCACGAACGGTGGATTTTGATTTTCTGGATCTATTGAACATCAATTTGAGGGAGAAGTTTGAGAAGCTTCAACTTCATAAATTGATGCGAGAGCGAGGTTGCTTATTCTGAACTGACAGCTTATTTTTATTCCAACCTCAGTTTTATTGATGCTAATAGTTTTTCCTTCAGTGTGAGAGATAGAGAGTATGTGATTGACACAGATACTCTGGCGGATGTAATTGGTGTGGAAAGGGGAGCTTTCCAATCAATCTCGTCGTGTGCGTGAGTTATGCAACTCTGGAACTTGCGAGAGACAGAATCGCAGAAGGTCGTCTCTCCTACTCAAGGATGAATGCTACAAACACTCTGCTTCACAATATAGTGATCAACTGTCTCAGACCGAAATTGACATCGAAGACAGATGTATCAATCTCAGAAGCCAAACTGATGTATGCAATCAAGATCGGTCTAAACTTCTATTTGCCCCATACTATCATATTTCACATGTACAGGTCTATGGCGAAAGACAAGGGAAAACTCCCTTATGCTGCTCTCATCACTTGTCTTTTCAGACATTTGAACATTCAGCCTCCCCACATTCTCTCTGTGAAGACTATTGATCAAATGGTCATTGGTCTGAGGATGATTACAAAAATGCGTCTGAAAGATCTCAGTAAGAAGTTGGAGCAGTTCAAGGAGAAAACCCCTGTTAAGACCAGACCAGACTCTTCTGCTACTAAGAGGAAAGGAAAGGAACCTGTGACTGGTCCTATCAAGAAGAGGCGGTCAATTATCTTGGAGGATGAAGATGATGAGGATGATATGCCTATTTCTGCCTTTGTTTCTCAGTATTCTACGCCTGTGTCAGCAGAACCAGAACAACAAGTTGCAGAGGACACTGAGAAAGGGAACCAGGAAAAGGAATCCGTGCAAGAAGAAGAAGAAGAAGAAGAAGAAGAAGAAGAAGAAACAGTAAAGACAGACTCCCAGCAACAATCAGCAAACTCTCAAGCCAAAGAAGATCGAGCAGATTCTCCAGCAGAAAAGGAGGATCAACAACATTTTGCCACTGAGGAAACTCCTTAGCAAGAAGAGTACTTCTCCCCTCCCGAAGGCAATGAAACAGGGGGAGATGTCCAAAGAAAAAGTACTCATCTTCTCTTGACATTTACTATTGCAAGTGTTAGTAGATCACCTCCTGATGCAGAAGATGTTCATGATGCTCATTTTCCTGAGGAAGAAGCAACATCTCCACATAATGATCCTCTTGCTGATATTCACTCCACTGGCTTAACTCCACCATCAGACAGAGTTGATGCAAGCACACAAACTGAAAATTCAGCTGATTTCGGAAGGTTGCTTGAAATCATTTTGGAGCTCAAAGGCCAAATATATGCTATGGGGTGTGAATTTCAGACTCTGCAGAATGAGAATCCTGCTATGTTCATCTCTTTACATGATCAGATTAAAGATATTCAACATCAGGTTTAGGCCACTGCAAGAGGCACTACTCTCACTCAACTACAAGAAGATTTGAGGAAGCTGGAAGGAACAGTCAAGTCTATGAAGGACTTTCAACTTATTCGCATTCCTCGCGCTCCTTGATTTTCTCAC
The DNA here is from genome assembly GCA_014182715.1 of Eucalyptus cloeziana. Lineage (NCBI taxonomy): Eukaryota > Viridiplantae > Streptophyta > Magnoliopsida > Myrtales > Myrtaceae > Eucalyptus > Eucalyptus cloeziana. Next base: position 21,623,922 of record CM024636.1, on the reverse strand, counting down.
CTTTTTATGATGACAAAAAGGGGGAGAAGACTTTGCAGATTTTCACTTCATTCCAAACTTTCATTTTTAAACATCTTTTTGAATTTAATATTTTTTTTTGACATTTATGATTGACATTTTGACTTTATCTTGAGTTTTTTGAAATGCTTGCTTATTACTGCATTACTTTAAGCTGTTAAATTAGATAAAGATAGTTGATATCCGCACAAGACTAATGTGTTTTTCGTGGATGCGGATCGTGTACAGGATAAGTACGTGTACGGGACAACTTATACTATCCTTATTCTAATCTTTTATGAGACATCATTGCTAGCTTAAATGTTGTATTGCAGGGCAATAGTATTCAAATCTGCAGGAAAGTTTTGTCACCATAAAAAATTGGGAGATTGTTGGATAAATTCTCTTCAGATATTTTGAAGTCGACAAAACATTTTCATCAGTCAAGTCTGAAGACTTGCAGACTCTACTGGCAAAGTCTGAAGATCAAAGTCTGACAATATCAAGACTCAAGTTTTAAAGTCTATTCTCATGGACAATTTCCAGACCGTCAAGTTAAAAACTTCTATTCTAACTCTATCCAATATGGTTTTGGCTCCAACGGCTAAGGAATATCTTTCGACTGGATTCAGCACTACAAGATCTTATGTTCATATATGAATTCTCTAAGATTCGCATCTTATATTTGGAAGGTTCTACTTATGGAAACCAAGATCCCGATTGTATGGGCGGCGGGATTGATGGGCTATCTACATTTACCTTAAAGAGCTCGAGATCTCTCTAAATTGATTCTGTCCAACGGGTTGATTGGAAGAACTTCTTTGGAAGGTGCCAACGGTAATGAAGGCATGAAGAAGTATATAAAAGAGACGCTGAAGTTGTTGAAGTGTGCTGGATAGAAAAATTCCAAAGTCTGAATCTCCTTGTTATGTTATTCTTCGAGCAATACTTGTAATCGAAAGAGAGACCAAAGTGTGGTGAGACATTGAGGAAGTGTAGTAGAGCTTCTACACTGTAGATTCAAGGGCGTGAGATTGTAAACAGTCTTTTTGATTCTTAGTGAAATCCAGCCAGAAGAGCTGTCCGTGCGGGAGAGTGGACATAGGCTTGGTCTAAGCCGAACCACTATAAATCTGGAGTCTTGATTCTCTATCCCTAATCTTTTTATCTTTCATTACTTTCATTTGCAGCGATTGTTGTTTTTAATTCATTAATCTCTCATTCGGGTTAAAATTTATAAAATCGCTTTAGTCACCTATTCACCCCCTCTAGGTGCTAATTCTAGTCCTCACAGGACACGGTGGCGCGGCAGGGCGAAGCTTGCTAGCAACGATCGCTGGTTCTACAAGTGGAGGCGCGGCGGGGGGTGGCTGATGTGAGGTGGTTGTAGCGGCGACGTCGTGGCTGGGCAGCGGTGAAGACGAGTGGAGGTGTGGCTCAGATGACGTCAGGTGAGCGGCAGGTGGGTCACAGGCCGGTGCGGTCTGGCTGGTACGGAGGCAACGAGCGCAGGGGTCGCCCACGGCCAGTTGGACGGCAACGGGTAGGAGGGTGGCGGCTCGACTCAGACAACGTTGGGTTGAGGCGGCGAGGAGGGCAGCGGCTTGGACTGCATTGGGCAGAGCCGCCGCCACCCTCCTCCCCTTCGTTCCTTCTATCTCTTCTCTTTTGCGGCATTACTTCTTCACACCGGCACCTCTGCTCCAGATCTGGGTTTTGGGGAGATAGCGGTGGTCGCGGTTGGTCGAGTGGTAGTGATGGCGATGGCGAGTCTTCTCCAGCTCCCTCTCTCTCTCTCTCTCTCTCTCTCGCTCCTGCTCTCTCTACCGAGCTCCCTCTCTCTCGAGCTCGCGTGCTCTCCTGTTATTTTCTCCTCTGCTCTCTCTCGAGCTCTCTCTCTCAAGCTCCCTCCCTCTAGCTTGATACTCTATTGCTGCTCTTGTCACTATATTGTTCTTTGCAAGTCGTCGCGCAAGGGAGGAAGACAACTGAGCGTGGGCTGGGCTAAACAAGAAAAGAGGATGGGCCGAGCTGGTGGGCCGCGCGAGGGAGTAAAGAAGATGGGCCGCGCGTGGGAGAAAAAGGAAAGGAAGGGGGGCGGGCTAGGCCAAGGTCAGATCCAGATCGACCCGACTCCTAATAATATTTTTAAATAATTTTTTTAATTAATTAATTTTTTTATTTTTAATTTTAATTATTTTTTTTGGCGACTACTTCCTAATTTTTAATGCTATTAAGTTTTAAGTAGAATGATAAAATTTAAGTGTCAACAGCTATCCCTCTTTGGATGAGAGCTCGAAGTTGTTCCATTCAAAGACAAAAGACACCTAAATTTTGCCCCTAGACAATGACAATTGGGGCTGGAGATGAGAAAAGGATATGAAGGGATGACCTCACTTTGTAAGGGATGTCCCTTGACCGAGATGGAAAAATCTTACTGTATGATAATTGGTTCCAATTGGCAAGGAGGTCTCATTGTGTAAGAACGAGTTTCGACTGGAAAAATGGTCTCAACGTGTAAAAACAGGTTTCAACTGGAAGAAAGATCTCACCGTGTAAAAATGGGTTTCGATCGGATGTGATAATCTCACCGTGTACAAACGGGTTTCGACTAAAAGAAAGGTCTCACCATGTAAAAACAGGTTACGATTGGATGATAGTCTCACCGTGTACAAACGAGTTTCAACTAGATGATAGTCTCACCATATACAAACGAGTTTCGATTGGAAGAAACGTCTCACCATGTAAAAATGGGTTTTGACCGGATGTGATAGTCTCACCGTGTAAAAACGGATTTCGACTAGATGATAGTCTCACCGTGTACAAACAGGTTTTGATTGGAAGAAAAGTCTCACCATGTAAAAACGGGTTTCGATCGGATGTGATAGTCTCACTGTGTAAAACCGGATTTTGACTAGATATGATAGTCTTACCGTGTACAAACGGGTTTCGACTGGAAGAAAAGTCTCACTGTGTAAAAACGGGTTTCCACCGGATGCAGACAAGCGTGGTTTATGGATGAACCCATAAGCCGTGTGGTTTAGGAAAAGCCACCAACCCCGTGGTTTTAAGGATGACCCACCAACCTTGTGGTTTAAGGATGACCCACGAACCGTGTGGTTTAGGAAAGCCACCAACCTCGTGGTTTAAGGATAGACTTACCAACCTTGTGGTTTGAGGATGACCCACGAACCGTGTGGTTTAGGAAAAGCCACCAACCCCGTGGTTTAAGGATAGACCCACTAACCCTGTGGTTTAAGGATGACCCACGAACCATGTGGTTTAGGAAAAGCCACCAACCCAGTGATTTTAAGGATAGACCCATCAACCTTGTGGTTTAAGGATAACCCACGAACTGTGTGGTTTAGGAAAAGCCACCAACCCCGTGGTTAAAGGATAAACCCACCAACCTTAGGAATGGCATGGTTTAAGGCTGACCATGAATATTTGGAAATGGCATGGTTTAAGGTTGACCATGAACCATTGGTTTTTAGGGAAGCACCGCTAACCCCTTGAAAACTACATGGCTTCACGGAGGAATCCTGTCAAACTCAACTAGAGTAAATGTCATTAGGAGCGTCATCAAGAGACGTATTGGCAATATTGCAACATTAATTGAACAAGCTAATCAAGCTATAAGTCTGACCGCTTTTAAAAAAACATTTGATATCAATCAGTATCATGTTTTGTAAAACTATCATATTGTTCGGGGATGTATCATTAATCGTCAAATTCTCTAGGAGTCAAGTTCTTATCAGAATGGCTACGACTCATGAAAAAGGCTCATTAAGCATACCAAACTGGAGCTTCTTAGTCAGAAAGGGTTTCTCACACTCTCGATAAAATGACTGCTTGATCACATCCATTCACATGGGAAGTAACTGATTGCTGAGGGTATCTCACATAACCCATGTCAAAGACTTTCAGAAACATTCGTGATGAGTACAATCTAATCAATCAAAAGGGTCTTTTGAAAGGACCGCAATATAGGCTCGGTTATGGGCTTACACAAAGGGATTATTGCTTTAAGGCCGTTAAAGGAACATTTGTCGCTATCATCTTCGGGTTTACAAGTCGAGAACTCGAGAGATAAGACAAGATAGAAAGGTGGTAGCTTCTTTGTGGCATTCTCATTTTTACTCAAACCATCCCAATTGGAAAAGACTTCGGAAGAGGGTTGTAATGTTGGCTTGGGAAAGGCTCGAAAGGCTTAAAATTTTCAAGAGGATTTTTAAGAGTCGGTAATCATCATGGCATCGTGATCAGGTCACTTGATCTTTTGAAATCATTTGGCTTTTAGAACACAGCATATCTCGAAAGTTCCTTCAATAATCATTTCTACATGGAAGCTTTGCTCCTCTCTCTAATTTCCTTTGCTCTTGTGATGATTTTTTTACACAAGCACTTGGACCTTGATAATTTTTCTTTCACATAAGATGCAGCATTTTGGCTCTTGTTCTTGACGGGCATTATACTTACTTTTACCAGGCACACTGCTTTTCATGCCCCCTAGTTTGTTGAACTTTTTGCTCTTTGAACTATTGTAACTCTTATGACTTTCGAGATGCTTTTCACATTTTCTCGTAGCTGTCAATTTGGTCAATTCTTATGCCTTGCCCTAGTGAAGGGAGATGATCATTGCTTGGGGTTCAGAAATGAATAATCAGGCCCAAATTGGTTAAAGCAATGAGTATCAGTGTTTGGGTAGAGAAGGAAATGCTCTTCTTCACCTTAGGATGAGTCAAGCTCTAATGAGAATTCCTCTGAAACTATCACCAGAAGATTGATGCAAGTGAAAGTAATAGAATTTTTCTCAATCTTTTGCTCTACAACACGATCGTAACCTCCTATGTTGCCTCAAAGTAGGGTCGTTCTTGACAGGGGTACATTGAAAGATCATCTTCATTCGGCCCAAAATGGTAGCAAGATGCCGGCTCGGTGCTTGGGGTTGATAAAGAAAATGCTTTTATCATTTCGATCTTTGCGCTCAATGCAAGTGAATCATTTGTCCTAAGAGAATGTCACCTTTCACTCAACTCTCAAAAGTGTTTGAAGGATGTGTTTGGAAATGGCTTGCCTTTCCTCATCCTAAGTATCCTCTTGTTTTGCATGGTTAATGTTTTACCTTTCACACTGCCGAGATCATTTCACTAGATCAATCTTCATAGGGAAATTTGATTCAAAATGAATAACCCATCAAACAAGAGAACAATTTTGAGATAAAAATGATATTCAAAAAGTTTGTAGAATTTTTTTTTCTCAATTATTCATTTTTGTGCTTGTCTCTAAGAAAGCGCAAAATGTTCTTTTTTGTAATGGAAATTCTCTTTTTTTTAAAAAAAAATTGAGAAAAAGGGTACTTGCCTGCGGCAATTGACCCGGTTACCTTGTAAAGAATGTAAAAGAATATGTTAGTGCAAAAATCTTTAGGGATTGAAATGTTGGAAACGATACATTATTACCCTTCACTCGCTTTTATCCTTTGAGGGCTAACATCTCTTGGATTCACCATCGTGGATATTTGGCAACTTAGCATTACCCTTCACTTGCATTTGCCTTTGAGCATTTGATGTCTTCCTATCAAATGAAAGAAAGAATCATGTCAGAGACGCTATCAAAATGAGCAATTGGAATCGACACCATTTACCCTTCACGTGTTTCTGTTCTTCAGGTATAAACTTTGCCTGAAGTCGCTAGAATTGATTGAAAAATGGCTATGTGGCATTGATTTTATCCATTAAAAGCACTCCTTTCTTGTATACAACAATTTACAAAGTTCAATTCCTGCCTTTTTCTAAATGCTCTTTTGGAAGAAACGTTTAATTGACAAGGGGCTTGAAAATTTTATATATGGCTCATGAGATGTGTTTTTCAAGATCCTTCTTTTGAAAGGATGAGGATTGCTCATTGTTTCCACATTTGGGGATATTGTTCTTTAGATGCTTTACCATTTATTACCTACAAAGTAAAAATTGGACATGTTATTTCCTCGCTTGATTGGGAATCATTTAGGAACCATACACATCCCTTTATTTTACCTATTTAACAAAAATGGATGAACGAATGAGTTGTTATATCAAAAGTTCCTGCTGGAACGATTACAAACTTACCATCTCAAAGTATCATTTATGGACCAACTCAAGAAAGCAACTAAGTGAAGAGATAAAATTTTACGCAGATCCTTCTTGAAACATTTTTTCAAAACATTTCGAAGCTGAGGTATAACAACTCAGCTCCAAGGGTCCATTTGAAATACTTCAAGTGTTTTTTTTTTTTTTTTTAAGAATGATTTTTTTTTTATGAAATCAAATTTAATTACTCAAAAATGTGAGTTGCATCATTTACAAAAGTGCCGATTGGGCTCGCATGCAAAACTCAAAATTGAAAATATAATTACTACCAAGAATAAAGACAATGATATCATACAAAACACGCTTGCATATTTGAGCGTAAAAATCCATTCTCATCCTAATTCTAAAGTCATCTTCTTGGCAGGATCAAGTGAACGAAGTTAAGAAGTGTCATCACGCATGACCTGCGAAAAGAAGACAATGTTAGTGTGTGAATGAAAAATTGATCTTTCAATGAGGTCTCCTCTTATAGCAAATTCATGATGACGATATCTACCCTATAGTCCATATTATGGGATTTTGGTATTTCACCAAGATTTATCGTAAGAGAAGGGGCATCATTAAAGGATCGATTGGCGGCTATCAATCAAATGTCCATTCTATTCCAAAAGTTTCATATGCAAAAGTGTCATTGAACTTTGAAAGATTGATTTGTGATTTTACTCCTAGAAAAATGAAGTGACTTCTATTTTGAGAAATTTGTACACAATGATTTGTATTTTAGTCCCAAAATGTGAGAATGAGAGAATTTGATAAAAAAGAAAAAATGCAATTTTCAATTTGTGTGCCCCAATATAAAATCACAACTTGAAAGTATTTTTTTTTTTAATGATTTCGAGCCCATAACTAGAAATATAAACAAAACCACGTGTTCAACAAGGCCAAATCAAAGTGTATAGAACTTGCATTCAATGTTCACTTGTCAAGAGTGATTGCCAATTTTTTAAATTATAAGCCTATAGCATTGAGGGCAATCGATTGATGTTCGTGAATTTCAAGATGGGAAGTTCAATACAAAGTGAGCAAATAAAAAGGAAAATTATACTTACAATGGATGCTGACCTTTCTCTCTGTATTTTTTTTTTTTAATTACATAGACATGCACATGGGATGTGGTTCGATTTCTATTCTATCCGGCTCAAAATGGAGCCATAGGATCATCGGACCGAACCAGCAAGATCGTGGCTAGGTTGTGTTACCCATGACTCCGGCTTCATCAAAGAACTAACCCGTGTCGCATGATCGCAGACCAGGGTGGGGACCTTCGACATCAAGAAAGAAATTTCGGGGTTGAGATGGATGACTCGTACTACATGATTGTAGTTGGAGTGGTATCCATCTCAACACCATCCTAAGTGATCCTATGCGGCCTAGGTTTGGCAACAGGTTGTGCGTGCTAAGGTGTAGTGCAATGCAAATGATACACGCACAACAATTTATAAGCAAACAACACTTCATACATAAAAAATAAACCATACATTCCTACACCTCCCTGCAAGACAAAGGTGAGCAAACACTTTCCCTTATACCTCCCATTCTATAAAAACATTTAATACCTTTAATGTTAAGGACATACCTGGATCCTCGCTGCCAAACAAAAATATTTTTGAACAAGATTAATTTGGGCTTAAGTCTTCTAAGGTCTAAAACTAGTCCCTAGCGGAGTCGCCAAGCTGTCGCGACCTACCCTCGAGGGGAGGGAACATGTTTAGGGGTATTGCCTAAAGGACGGGCCTATGGCCAATGCTTAGGTGCGGGCTCTCCCAAGCCCATACCCGGCGTGACGTCGGGATATTCTTAAAATTTTATGCAATAAGGAGTGGCCACTAGCCTATTGGGGTCGGCTAAAAACCAAATGAGGCATGGGAGTGTACCTCGCTTCCTACGCAACCAGAGAATCTAAGGTCGGGGACTTGATTACACTAATTGATCAATTAGTGCCCTTTTGGTACCTAATCTTACTCATTTTAAAAGAAAATATTTTTATTAGTTGGTTTGGATTGATTTTACACCTATTCACTAATATGTGATGTGATCATGCGGGCGCGCAATCATTAAAGTAACAATCATAGCTACCAAGATCCTAATTATAGTAAAATTAAACACGTGCAATAAAACTTTATTAGATATGCAAATTAAACATACGATATAATCAATGTGCAAGCAAATAAAGGCCTAATCATACTAAAAAGGGAAAACATGGCAATTTCCAACCAAACTCTACATTTTTTAATTTTCGAAAAAAAAAATTTAATTAATTTTTTAAAAATTCTAAAAAATAATATATTTTAATTAATTTTTAAAAAAATTCTAAAAAATAATATATATTTTTATTTTTTAGAAATAATATTAAAAAATAACTTAGCTTGGTCGGGTCGAGTCGGGTTCTTATGTGCAGTTGGGTTAGGCCCAACTGATGGGCCCAATCTAGTCTAATCTTTTTATTTTTAAAAAATGAAGCCCACAAGCCCACGAGCCCACAAGCCCACACTAAATCGACCCAAACCCGGTTCAGATTAATCAAAGCCCTACTCGGCTCACGACCTCTGCCTGACTCGACTCCTAAACCATGACCCGATTCCTAAGAAAACCCTACCCGGCTTCGACCCGGCTTCTAACCTTCTTCTCTAGGGCTTCTTGGCGGTGGTGGCGCGACGACGCAATGTCAGAGGTCGGACATGGTGGCGCGGCAAGGCAGAGCTTGCTGGCGATGCTTGCGGGTTCTATAGGTGGAAATGCGGCGGAGGGGTGGCCGAGGTGTGGTGGCTATAACGACGGCGTTGCGGCTGGGCAGCTGCGGAGACGAGCAGAGGTGCGGCTCGAACGGCGTCAGGTGAGCGACAAGCAGGTCACAGGCCGGTGTGGTCTGGCTGGGATGGAGGCGACAAGCGCAGGGGTCGGCCACGGCCACTTAGACGGCGACGGGCAGGAGGGTGGCAACTTGGCTCGGACGGCGTTAGGTTGAGGCGGTGAGGAGGGCAGCGACTCAAATGGTGTTAGGCAGCGCCGTCGCTGCCCTCTTCCCCTCCGTTCCTTGTCTCTCTTCTCTTCTGCTGTGTTGCTTCTTCACATCAGCGTCTCCGCTCCAGATCTAGGTTCCGGGGAGACAGCAACAGTTGCAGTTGGTTGGGTGGCAGCGACGGCAGCAACAGCGATGGCAAGTCTTCTCCAGCTCTCTCTCTCTCTCTCTCTCTCTCTCTCTCTCTCTCTCTCTCTCTCTCTCGCTCTTGCTCTCTCTGTCGAGCTTCTCCCTCTCTCTCGAGCTCGCATTCTCTCCTATTATTTTCTCCTCTGCTCTCTCTCTCTCGAGCTCTCTCCCTCTCAAGCTCCCTCCCTCTAGCTCGATGCTCTGTTGTAACTCCTGTTATTGTTCCGTTCTTTGCAAGTTGTCGCGTAAGAGAGGAAGATAGCTGGGCGTGGGCTGGGCTAAGCAGGAAAGGAGGATGGGCCGAGCTGGTAGGCTACGCGTGGGAGAAAAGGAAAGGAAGGGGGCAGGCTGGGCCAAGGTTGGATTCGGCCCGACCCGACCCCTATTAAATTTTTTAATAATTTTTTAATTAATTAATAATTTTTTATTTTAATTATTATTATTATTTTTTGGCGACTACTTCCTAATTTTTAATGCTATTAAGTCTTAAGTAAAATGGCGAAATTTAGGTGTCAACAGTGTGTGTATTGATTTAATACCAGGTGTAATATACACAAACCACTATGCAAATGGTATACCATATGGTGTGATCCTGAGTGCTTTGCCACAATTGGAATTGCTTTGCCGATTTTTAATGTGAACAAGGTATTGGGAGTGGAGATGTCTATAAGCTGGAAGGATCTCTACAAATGTGAACAATCTAGAAGGACCTTGATTGAGGGTGAACGAATTGAGAAGAATGAGGATGTTCGTGATGACTTAAAAAGATCAATTTAAGGTGAATAGTTGGATGAACTTTAGTGATGGTGAACAAGCTTAGAATGGTAATGTTTGTTGAATCTTCAAAGGACCACACTCGTGAAAATGAACTATTTGGTAGAGTCATGATCATTAATATGCTCGGAAGGATAAGAAGATAGAAGAAGGTAGATCATTATCGGGATAGTGGATTGTTGGTTGAAGCAGTTTTCTTTAGATAATGTTGAAGATAATGACAATATCGATGGTCTAGTGAGTTCAGTGAAGGCGAGGAATCAATGGTGATGCCGATGTCCTTGAAGATCTTTGGATGCTGGCCGGTCATTCAATGAAGACTGATGCCGATGTCCTTGAAGATCTTTGGATGCTGGCCGGTCATTCAATGAAGACGAGCAATCAATAGGGATGTTGATGTCCTTGGAAGTCTTTGGAAGGTGATGAAGCGAAGAGGATTATTGGACGATTGATTGGAAGTCATTCCACATGGTTTTGTAGGTGGATAGCATCAACAAACTACTAGTAATTTGCACTCTTAATTACATGGGCAAGGGACAATGTAGATATCGAGATTTTGGAAGGTGCTAGTAATTTGCTCATCAAATTGGAATGTTGATCAACGCTAATATAGCCATTACAAAGGTTTGAACTTTGCGTTAGGAGCACTAAAGATGAATCAAAGCAATTATGGCAACAAGCCAGACACTAACAGGATTAGTCCGATTAGTTTAGAAAACTATCATTATCAGAGAGAGTTGTTTTGATGCTGGTAAGCAAAAGATAGCCATACTGCTCATGGCAATAGTAATAATAATAGCTACTTCATGGAATTGAGTGGAAATGAACATACTGACCCCCTCCATTGGCGACCCTTGCTCGACCTAGGGGAGGGTTGCAATCCATGCCCAGATTTGGCTGGCCTTTCTTGGCAATGGTGGGATGACGGGCACAAAGGCTTGGAAGCCCAACCTCATTGCTAGTTCAACTCTTTCTTTTTTTCTCTTAATTTAATTTAAATAAATTTTGTATTGAAAAATTATATTTTAATCAAAACAACGTCACTTTCGTTATATTATCGCATGTAGGGGAGACAAAATATTAAAAAAATCACGTCAGTACTTTTCATCAACTAAGTTGGACGAAACTAATGGAACGATTTGATTGCACAAAGTTCATATGTTTTAGAACTTAAGTGCATTTTTTACAATATTTAGTACTAGATTGTATTTTCGCGACAAAATTTATGACTTAAAGTGCACATATCCCTATTTTTATGTAATATGTAGAACTTTTCAATAATATGAATGTTAATACGTAAAATCAGATATAACTTATTCATAATTTTATAATTTTCAACTTAGAAAAAAATGGTTGGTGGGACCGCGGACGATATTATCATAAGAATTGGGTTTTGTCTGCTATAACAACGAAGAGCACTATTTTGGCGCCATAACCTTGATTTTTGAGAAAAAGGTATTGCCCGCCTTGCTTAACTAGTTAGGCTGCGTTTGGGAACTCATTTGCAAAGCTCTTTGGGGCTCCAAAGCCCATTTGCCAAAATATTGAGTGTTTGGGAACATTTTTAAAACCCACCTTGAAGGAATGCTGGCCTTCCAAAGGCTGAAAGCCCAAGGCAGCCAAGGGCTGCCTTGGGCTTTCAGCATTTTCGGAATGGCCTAGGCACTTTTCATCTTCTTCTTTGTCATAGAGGCTGACGAGGTTGTGATGGGTCAGTGACGGGCTGAAGAGAGGTCGGTGTGGTCGCAGCACCTCGGCGACCGTCATCGACCAGTGGCGTGACCCAGATTTGGGTCACGACGAGGTGGTGGAGGTCATGCGCCTAGGTCGCGAAGGTCGCCTAGGTCATGGCGCGCGACCTCCGCGACCTCGCCACGACCCAGATATCGGTTTTGGGTCATGACAGTCACATCGCCTGGGTTGCAGAGGTCGCCTGGGTCATGGCGCGCGACCTCCTCCACCTCGCCATGACTGCTTGGGTTACGGCTCATCGTGACCTCTGGCGACCCACAACCTCTGGCGACCCAGATCTAGGTCGCGGAGGTAACTTGGGTCGCGACACGCAACCTCCTCCACCTCGCCGCAACCCAGACCTAGGTTTTAGGTCGCGGCGGTCACAGAGGTCGCCTAGGTCGGGGCGAGCTATTGCCGTGACCTCCGACGTCCCACGACCTTGTCGCGGAGGTTACCAGAGGTCACTATGACCTACGCGACCCACGACCTCGCCTGGGTCGCGGCGAAGTCGGTCGCTGTGACCTCCAGCAACCCACGTCACGACCGCTGCGACCTCAAGCGGCCCTTCACGGTGGTCACTGGGGGTTGCCTGACCTCAAGCGGCCCTCGCCGGTGGTGTCGGGCGGCTGCCTAAGGTCTTGCAACTTGTGACGTCGCGGCGGTCGTCTACCCTTCACCGGCCAACTATTTTTTTCTTTTCTTTTTATCATAAAAGTCCTTTGTAAATGTAAATTTCTCCAAACACTATTTTGCCCAAGGATATTTCACAATACACTTTCGGATTACAATTATTAAACGCAATTTGCATTTTGGAAAATCCCTTTGACTTGAAGGCCTTTCAATGGCTTTCCCCAAAAGTCTAACCAAACGCACCCTTAGGCCTGCTTTTTGCTATGCTAATGGGAACGCTATAATCCTTTCTAGATAGTGATGAAGCTTCCCAAACATTGCTTGCTTGACATGGATGAGTTGAGTCATAAAGTGGGTAAAACTTGTGCAAGAATGAACCATGTATAACGCTCACATGAAAAAAATGATGAGTTTTTGAAAAAGTTTAATAGGGCTAGGATATCCATCATTGCAAAAAGTTAATAGGCACGCAGCATACTCACCTGCTAGCTTTATCCTGTAGTTTGATTTTCATAGTCACTTGGGCAAATCTCTCGTTCGTACGCATATTTTGGTAATAAATCTACAATCATATTGTATATATAGATTCTATTATAAAATATCTATATGCTGAATATTTATTTTGATTGAATAATTGCACATATTCTACATCTTAAATTATTAGCACTAAAATTACAATGATTTTTTCTCAAGTTGATGACAACAAAGCCTTGCATTTAAGTTATGGGAGAATTATCAAAAAAGTTCTAAACCTAGTATAATTGTGCCAATTTAGTCATAAACTTTTTTTTTTTTTTGCCAATTCAGTCTTAAACCTTTTGTTTTTATACTAGTTGAATCCATCCGACAAATTTTGGCTAGCTGGCGCTGATGTGGCACTACCGATGCTGATGTGGCATTTTTAAAATAATATTTTAATAAATTTTCTTTATTTTATTATTTTTTTCTTTTCTTTTCTTTAATATTTTCCCCCTTCTCCTTCCCTTAGAGCCGACAAGGGTTGCCTGCCGATCCTCACTTGGTCAAGCAAGGGCCGCGACGCCCTCGCCCGACCAGGTAAGGGTCGGCCGGGGAGCCTTGCCGGCTTCCCTTGTCGACTCTAAGTGAAGGGAAATGGGGAAAAATTAAAGAAAAAAGAAAAATATTGTAAAAAATTCAAAAAATTCAAAAAATAATATTTTTGAATTGCCACGTTAGCACTGACAATGTTGCATTAGTACCGGCCGATCAATATTGTCCAGATGGACTTAACTAGCACAAATGCAAAAGGTTTAGGAATGACTTTGCTAAAAAAAGTTGATGAATGAATTGATATATTTGTAATAGGTTTAAGACTTTTTTGATAATTCTCCCTTTAAGTTACATATGTTGATTTTTAGAAAGGGTTGATGGAACAAATTCCTGCATATGAGTTATAAAATGTAAATTTAAATGCTTAGAAAGTAATATTCCGTGATAAAGGCTACATCTAAGAATATTAGCGTACATACGACAAAAACTGATATAGGAGGATTATTTCAAATTTATGCGTCTTTTTACGGCTATTTTAATATTTGAAATATAAAAATGTGATTTTACAGCTACACGCCATTGAAGTAAACCGAAGAAATGTCATACTTTCCCTAGACCACTATTTTGCTTTGTTTAAAGATTTGCATTAGAAAACCCATTCATGAAGCCAACCCATAGGTCAAAATACCGAGGAAATCAGTTCGAGCGAACCCCATGGCACAGCTACGGTCCCAGATCCTCACGCATATCACGATATTCCATAATGTTGTCAAAAGGATTATAGTTATTTTCGCTAAAAATATTTCCGAGCTTCAAAATCCTTACCTTTTTTTTTTTTGGTAAAGATCAAAATCCTTATTTTATGGCCGAAAGAACGAAAATACCTGTATCAAAGTAGGCCCAATAAAAATATGGCTCCGTCAACTTTAAAACTAAACATGCACCATGTAATTATAAGTTATTAGCCAATTGCACATGTATATTGGTGGCAAATTTGGACTCATGCATATTTTTTACAAGTCATTGCATATTTCCCAAACACAAACACACACGATACTAACTCATGCTGGGCATAAAATGACAAAGGAATATCCTTAATTACATCCCCGAAACAATTAAAATTGCATCAATAATTTTAGAAAATTATTTTACATCCAATTCACTTAAATAGAAAACGTGGTATCAAAAGGTTGTTGTAGGGATGTTAACCCCTCCCCACAAGTTACTGAACCCCCAGTCCATAAGTTTCTCTGATTTTTGCAAATAACCAATGCTTTCACACGTGGCCTAGGATTTCAACCGACCTAATTTTTTAATATTGATTGGTGGTGACTCTATTCGTTATTTTATAAAAAAAAAAAAAAAAAACTCCAGTTTCTCAAAACTTCCAACACTCTTTTCCAATCATGCAGCCGCTCCACCTACCGAACGGGACCTCGATCCCCGAAGCGAATGGTGAGGCACTAGTAAAATGCAAAAACACGGCAACTAGTCCGTGTTGCCGTGTTGGAGTCGCTTTGGGAAAGGGAATGGTTTGCGCTTTGGATCTCTATGTGCGCGCGATGTGCGGTGTGTCTCGCCCAGTTGATAAATTCCCAAGCTAACCGGTGGAGAATTTGTCTCGTGAATTACATCCCAATCGATGCCATTCTTCATGGGTTTTCACGTGTGGAAGATCAACGAGTGTTTGAAGTCGTAAAGAGTCTTGTGGTAAGATTCCCGAGAATTCATCCATGAAATTGAGTAATTGTTTCATGAATAATTGTGAGGGCTAAAAACTTTAGGGGGAGATTGAAGACTAGAAAATATTGAGTGTTTAAACACCTTAAGTGAAGTCTTTCTTTATGTTTTTCTGTTTTGTGGGGAGTCACTTTCACGAAAGGCTTCCCTTGAAAAAAACAGATGATATTATGGAACTTTCGTGACGCAATCAATCAATGAAACTGATTGATTTTAGGAATTTAGACTTTCAAAAAAAGTTGTGGGAAAAGACATGCGGGATCAATGGGAAGCAAAGTTGGAACTTGGAAAAGAAACTGTGGGGGAGACTCCGGAAGTGCGATATCACTGTTCAAGACACTTTCTACTAGTGATATCGTTGAAGAGCAAGAAGAAGACCTGGAGATAACGAGGCTGAAGAGCCGAAGAGAAAGAAGATGTCTAATGCTGCCATAGCACGGCATAATGTTGGGAACTGTTTGTCATCTGTGGCGAGGGTTCGGTAACAGGGAAACCGCGTGAGATTAATGGGAAGTAGAGTGGGAACGTAGAAAAGAAACCACGTGGTAGACTTCCGAATTCCTGTCAGTGTCCAAGGCACTCCTAAAGCCCATCATCCCTGTTCCCCTTCCTCCTGATTCTGTACGGCAAATAGACCAAATGAACCACTTTCTTCGTTTTTTTGTGTGAAGTCAACTTTGGCAGGTTGGTTCACACCAAACGATAGGGTCCCCCTAAAACAAATTTCCCCTAAAACAAATTTCGCCGACACAATAATTCAATCAACCTAGGGATTCTAGGTATGCAGACTTCCGGAAAAAAGTTGTGGAAAGACCGCGCGAGATTGATAGGGATCGAGTGGAACGTGGAATGATAACAGTGTAGGAGACTTCTAGATTCCATTATCATTTCAACGCAGCGCATGCTACGTAAAATGGCCTTCAAGAAGGGGCGGAGGGAAAGGAAATTAGAAAATAAAGCAATTTCGATTAATTTTATAAAGTAATCGAGGTAATGCCGACTGATACCAAGCGTATCAGAATAGAGTTCGTGAACACACTGACCAGATTATAAAGTATTTGTTGGTCTTATGACATTTTTATATTTTCAAATATTTTTTGTTTAATTAATGTTACCATTGCCAAGCATATTTTTGCAGCGTCAACAAGTTTAAAGTATGAGATGTGCCACACTTTAAGATATATTTTGTTGAAATATTTTCATCACTTTTAAATGACATCTCATACTCTTTTTAATTTAGAAAAAATAGCACAGAAACTTTTAAGACTTATCATAAAAATGCAATTGAATCTTAAAATTTTCAAAGAGCGCAGTCAAATTCTAAAACTTGTCAAATTAGTGCAACTAAATCCTTTTCGTTAAATCCATTTAATTTTACTCACCAAAAATCTTAATATGGTTTTTTTTTATTACCTTTTTATGGCACGTGTTGCCCCATGTGGCATTTTTTATTATTTTTTGAAGAGAGAGGCACTGATATGGCATCTTCTTCATTGGTCCAGCAACTTCCTCCTCCTCCGCCTTCATCCACCGACGCCAAAAATCACCCTTGTCTGTCCCTAAGTGTTGTTATAATTCAGAGAATGGAGTCTTAAAAGTTGTTTGAAGTGCCTTGTTGATAATAAGAGGAATAAAGTAGAGTGACATGTATGAACTCCAAGGGGAGACAGTGAAGAATTTTTATCATGGAGACATTGGATGCATTTGTTCAAGAGACAAAATTTTGGCATATGCTTCTCAAGCATATTAGTGAGAGAAGCTTGAAGGTTTTGAGTGAAAAGAATCTATTGCGTGGTTATGTTGTAAAGTAACTAAATGAATGCAAGCACTATAAACGGGGAAAACAATGGAAAGTGTAGTTCTATATTGTTGCAAGAAACCAAATAGATTGTAGAGTTGACTCACTTAGATTTCGCAAGGCTCAAGCTATTGTGGTTTTCTTTGAAGAGCAGTGCTAAGGTTATTCTAATAGTTATGGATGACTACTCAAGAAAGATTAGGGTGTTTGTGTTGAGGCACAAATTTGATGTTGTTGTCATAAATAGGCATTAGGAGCTTTGATCGAAAGGAAACAAGTAAGGTGATAAAGTATGTGCCAATTGACAATTGCATGGAGTTCTACTTGAAGGTGGAGGGAAGCATAGTGAGAGATCGCATCGTCGTTAGTGAATCGTAATAGGTTGCAGAATTGATGAGGTAAAAGTTACTTGAATCGCCCCATAAAATGCTCTAGAGGGTTGGTATAACCAGCATATTATTGGCAGATGTACTAAAAATAAATATTAAGTACGATATATTATTTGGAAAAAAATTGGCGGTGATTGGGGTCGCTTAACATGCGCAGCTCTCCCTTGTGTAGTCCCTGGCCTTGGCCCTGTGCAGGGCTGATTAGGGCTTTCAAAAGGTTTGTTTAGCCTTTTAAAAGGACGCACTACCCCCCATTAAAGGCAATTTTTGTCCTCTAGAAAGGCTGAGTCTACCCTTTGGAGGGATTTTGTGCCCTTTCGAATGGTCAATCCAACCTTTCAAAAGGTTACTCTTGAAGTACAAAAATCCTCTTGTCCAAAAAAAAAAAAAGTACAAAAATCCTCCATATACAAGGGCTCATTATACTCTTTTTTCTTCAAGGAGCTCACTATAAATCTGTCTCTTTCAATTATATTCTTTCAAATTCAAGTTACTGACTTAATTTTTTTTTGTAAGGAAATTACTGTGAGGTTCTAGCTAAAAGAATCTGAGAATCTCAATGGGGTGCGGATTGAGGAAAAATTGCAAGGTGACAAATAAGAGTTCTAGGGCCCCTAAATAAAATTATTATGTTATAATGCCATAGTTAGGCTAGAATTAGTAAATAAATAAGTCGTTACCCTATTGCTTTAAAATTAGGCTTTTCATAAATAAATAGGACGTTGTAATGCCTAAATTACCCTTTGAAAAATATAAAATATGATATTATAGCTATTGTTTCGTTGAAATAAACCTATGAAAATCTTGGTTTCTCCATAACGTTATTTAGCTTGTTTAAATATTTGTATTAGAAAAACCATTGCATGAAGCCAACCCATAGGTCGCAATATCGAGGGAATTGGCTTGAGCTTACCTCACGGCGAGAGAGCAGGGCTCTAATCAACGCGGCCACCGCGAGCGATGGTCCCCCTATGTTGTTTTGACGATGAAAAAGATAATTAAAGACTACTAATGGTGTATTGATTTAGTACCAAGTGTAAGAATTATTGTGGCTCACATGATATGATTTATGTTATATGGTTTAATAATTATTATTATGCTATAAGAATAATTAATATTGGTCTTGAGGAGTTACGACTCTAATAAAACGAAGAGGTACGACTTTATTTGAAAGGGTATATCGCTTTGATGGAATGCACCTTTTCAACGAACGTATAAATGGAGTCCGGTCCTCTCTCCACCCATAACGAACGACAATAACCTAAAGGAATTTGGTATTCTCTCATCCATCGATTGAATACATCAAGTATAGTGGGTTAAGGGAGAGAAATCGGATTTCTTCTTTGGTTCGTGTTCTTCAGGTTTTCTACGACGATCATCATGTGCAACGCTATGAATAAAGGTATGTCTTCATCTATTTGTGAAAATCATGAAGATCAAAAGATCACTGCGTTTATTATGAGTTTCCACTTCAAGTATTAATAGTTTTACAGTTGGTATCAGAGCGCTAGTTTATGATCTCATGATTTTTCCATTTATAGAAATATTATGATTTTATGTTTGATGATTTGTTAAACGATCCTATTCGTAGAGTTTATTGTTGTTGAAATGTTTTCGGATGGTTCTGTCGATGAAAATCCGATTGATGAAAGTTCTCGTGGAGAGAAAAGGTCGAAAATGGAAGAATTCGGGCGAAAGGGGACGAAATGGTGAAAATTTGGCGAAGAAAAGTTATTGTGCGCAAGGGAGGAAGAAGGCGCGTGGCTTCCACGTGCGTGCTGCCATTGCAGGCGTGTGGAACCACGCGCCACGCGCCTACATGCGCGCGGAAACGCTGCGCGCGTGGGATCCACGCGCGCGCCAACCGTTGGCGCGTGGAGTCCACGCGCGTAGCGTTTCGCGCGCGCCGGTTGGCAGGCGCGTGGAACACACGCGCCTGCGCACTAAACGCGCGCGTGCGGGGCACGCGCCCGCCGAGGACGAAGGCACGTGCTCGGCACGTGCCTGACGTCCCCGCGCGGTGAGTTTTACCATTTTGCCCCTCCCGAGGCTTCTAATTACCGTTTTGCCCTTCTTTTGATGATAAATTTACAGTCATGCCCCTGTTTAATTTATAATTACGGTTCTGCCCTTACTGGTTATTTACCATTTTGCCCCTGGATATTAAATTTACGGTTCTGCCCTTATAGAATTATAAATTTACGATTTTGCCCTTACGCTTAGATTAAGTTTTGTCCTTGTGTGCAATTTGGTAAATATTTATAGTTCACAATATTAAAAATTCATATTATGAATGGTTTGTTAGTCACCAAAGTGGCCAAACCTTGAAGTCTTTTGAATTTTTGATATTGTAAATTGTTTTATTCAATTACCCATGATTAATTGATGCTATTTATGAAATTGATATGTTGCATATCATTATTGGTGTTATGGGTATATTGAAGTTCATTTATTATAAGAACTTAGGGATTAACCCAAAGGTTAATTATTTTCTATAATTCATGAACGTTATAATTGATAATTAATATGACTTATTACTTTTGTTTGTATATCCAAAGATAGCAAATAAATTTTAATAAGATATATTTACAATTATCAAATAAAAGTTATTAGCATAATTATGGTTTTTATATATTTGTATATCATAGGATCGCCTAAAGGAGAACTATGATGTACATGTGTAGTTTAGTTTGAATCTGATTAGGTGATATTCTTTAGGCATTAATGTATGAGTATTTTCTTGCATATGTTTGCAGTATCTGTACCTGTTTCACTCCATTCGCACGCCTCATCTGTTCTCTTATTCAATGGGATAAATTTTCCTGATTGGAATGAACAAGTCCAGTTTCACTTAGGTGTCCTGGATCTTGATTTAGCACTTCAAGTTGAGAAACCAGCTGCTATTACTGATGAAAGTAGCAATGATGAAAAGTCTTTTTATAAAGTTTGGGAAAGATCGAACAGACTGAGCTTAATGTTCATGCGAATGACAGTTGCAAACAATTTAAAGACTTCTCTTCCCAAAACTGACAATGCTAAGGAATTTATGAAATTTGTGAAAGAGCGTTCTCAAACTACTGATAAGTCACTTGCTGGTACATTGATGGGTACACTGACCACCATGAAATATGATGGTTCACATACCATGCACGAGCATATACTTGAAATGACAAATTTAGCAGCAAAGTTAAGGACTTTAGGGATGAACGTGGATGAGTACTTTTTAGTACAATTTATACTTAATTCCTTGCCTCATGAGCAATATGGGTCATTTCAAATTAATTACAACACTATAAAGGATAAGTGGAATATAAATGAATTGGCCAGTATGCTAGTTCAAGAGGAAATAAGGATAAATAATCAAAAGGCTCATTCTGTTCATCTTTCAAGTCATCAAGATGTTCAAAAGAATTTCAAGAGGAAAGGTGGAAGGTGCAAGAAGAAAGGACTACACGTCCTGAATGACTCTTCAAAGGCTTCTCAAATCCACAAGAAGGAACACAATCTTATTAAGTGTCATTTTTGCAACAAAATTGGACACTTGAAGAAAGATTGTCTGAAATGTAAAGCTTGGTTCAAAAAGAAAGGTAAGCCTTGTGCTTTAGTATGTTTTGAATCAAACTTTACTGAAGTTCCTCATAATACTTGGTGGATTGATTCTGGTGCCACCACTCATGTGTCAAATACAATGTAGGGATTCCTTACAATCCAAACTATAAAGCCAAATGAAAGTTATGTGATTATGGGGAACAAAAACAAAGCTCCAGTTGAAGGCATTGGTACTTATCGTTTGATCTTAGATACTGGACATTATTTGGATTTGTTTCGAACCCTTTATGTACCTACATTTTCTCGCAATTTAATTTCTTTGCCAAGACTTGATGTGGCGGGATTTTATTGTAAGTTTGGTTCTGAATCTTTCAGTCTATTTAAGAGTGATACTCTTATTGGAACTGGAACTTTATGTGATGGTCTCTACAAATTTAGACTTAATAATGCTTTGTTGAGATATTAATGACCTTGCATCATAATGTTGGCACTAAACGAAGTTTGGTGGATGAAAATTCTGCTTACTTGTGGCATAAACGTTTGGGTCATATATCCAAAGAAAGAATGCAAAGATTAGTGAAGAATGAAATTCTTCCAAATTTGGATTTTACTGACCTTGGAGTATGTATTGATTATATTAAAGGTAAACAAACAAAGCATACTAAGAAAGGTGCCACAAGAAGCACAAAACTTCTAGAAATTATACATACTGATATATGTGGTACATTTGATGTTCCATCTTTTGGTAAGGAAAGTTACTTCATTACCTTTATTGATGATTTTTCACGTTATGGTTATATTTATCTATTGCATGATAAATTTCAATCAATAAATGCACTTGAAGTGTATATTAAAGAGGTTGAGAGGCAATTAGATAGAAATGTGAAAATAGTAAGATCAGATAAAGGTGGTGAATATTATGGAAAGTATAATGAATCGGGACAATGTCCAGGTCCATTTGCTAAATTCCTTGAAAGACATGGCATTTGTGCTCAATACACAATGCCAGGTACACCACAACAAAATGGTGTAGCAGAAAGGCGTAATCGTACTTTAATGGAAATGGTTAGGAGTATGATGAGTCATTCATCTTTACCCCTATCTTTGTGGATGTATGCTTTAAAGACTTCTATGTATTTATTAAACAGGGTTCCTAGTAAGGCAGTTCCAAAGACTCCCTTTGAATTGTGGACGGGAAGGAAACCTAGTTTACAACACCTGCATGTTTGGGGTTGTCAAGCAGAAGTAAGAATTTACAATCCACATGAAAGGAAATTGGATTCAAGAACGACCAGTGGTTATTTCATTGGTTATGCAGAGAAATCCAAAGGGTATAAATCTTATTGTTCTAATTATAGTACAAGAATTGTTGAATTTGGAAATGCTAGGTTCATTGAGAATGGTGACATTAGTGGGAGTGAAAGAATACGTGATGCTTGCATTCAAGAAGTAAGGGGTAGAAGTTCCTATACCCAAAGCTTCTAAAGTTGTTGTTCCTGATATTATAGCATAATCTAACAATGATCAAGAACAACAAATTAATGAACAACCACTCCATAATGAAGATGTCAATATTGAACCTCCAATAGCTGAGTCACAAGATATAGCATTAAGAAGATCTGAAAGAGAAAAGAGGTCGGCTATTTCTGATGACTATATGGTTTATCTACAAGAGTCGAAATTGACTTAGGAATTGGAAATGATCCAGATTCATTTTCCCAAGCCATGGAATGTGAAGATTCTAATGAATGGTTTAATGCCATGCAAGAAGAGTTAAAATCCATGCATCAAAATCAAGTTTGGGATATTGTTGAATTGCCTAAAGGATGTAAGAAGGTCGGGTGTAAATGGGTCTTTAAGACCAAGCGCGACTCAAAAAGCAATATTGAACGACATAAAGCCAGACTTGTTGCAAAGGGTTTTACGCAAAAAGAAGGCATTGACTATAAAGAGATATTTTCACCAGTCTCTAAGAAAGACTCACTTAGAATCATTATGGCTTTGGTGGCTCATTATGACTTGGAGTTACACCAAATGGATGTAAAAACCGTCTTTCTTAATGAGAATTTAGAAGAAGAGGTTTACATGGACCAACCCGAAAGCTTTTCAATTAAAGAAAAGGAACACAAGGTATGTAAATTAAAGAAATCAATATATGGACTTAAACAAGCTTCCCGACAATGGTATCTTAAGTTTAACGATACCATAACTTCATTTGGATTTAAGGAAAACACCGTTGATCGATGTATATATATATATATATGAAGATTAGTGGGAGCAAGTTTATTTTTCTAGTTCTGTATGTTGATGATATTTTGCTTGCTGCTAATGATCTTGGTTTGTTACATGAAACCAATAAGTTTCTCTCTAAGAATTTTGAAATAAAGGATATGGGAGAGGCAACATATGTGATAGGAATAGAAATATTCCGTGATAGATCACAAGGATTATTAGGATTGTCTCAGAAAGTTTACATTGAGAAAATTTTAGAGAGATTTAATACGAGTAAATGTAGTTCCAATTCAGAAAGGTGATAAATTTAGCCTTATGCAATGTCCGAAAAATGAATTGGAACGAGAACAAATGAAAAATATTCCTTATGCATCTGTTGTGGGGAGCTTAATGTATGCACAAACTTGCACCAGACCAGACATCGGTTTCTTGTCGGAATCTTTGGGCAGGTATCAAAGTAATCTGGATTGGATAATTGGAAAGCTGCAAAGAAAGTTCTTAGATACCTGCAAAGAACGAAGAATCATATGCTTACTTATAAAAGATCCGATCATCTCGATGTGATTGGGTATTCAGATTCAGACTTAGCCAGATGTCCGATACAAGAAAATCAACGTTTGGTTACTTGTTTCTTCTGGCTGGAGGGGCAATTTCATGGAAGAGTGCGAAGCAGTCAATTATTGCTGCATCCACTATGGAAGCTGAATTTGTGGCATGCTTTGAGGCCACTATTCATGGATTATGGCTGCGGAATTTTATTTCAGGGCTTGTGGTTGTCGACAGTATTGCCAAGCCGCTGAAAATTTATTGTGATAATTCTGCAGCAGTTTTCTTCTCTAAGAACGACAAGTATTCTAAGGGTGCTAAGCATATGGAGATCAAATACTTGTCTGTTAAAGAAGAAGTTCAGAAACGAAGAGTGTCAATTGAGCACATTAGCACCAAACTTATGATAGCAGATCCCTTAACAAAAGGACTGCCGCCCAAAACGTTTAATGAGCATGTTGAAAAGATGGGCATTATTGAACGTCATTAATGTTTGTATTATGATTGTATTAAGTTTATGTATTTGACACTTTGAGCTCACTTACGTGTTTCTGATATTTCCTATATTCTATTTAGTATACATTATGGAAATAGATTAATGTTAAACAGGATAGTTTCTAAGGAAACATTATAGTTGGACTATTACTGTACTTCTCATTTATGGATCATGTTAAGTAAAGGGCTATAGTTGTAGTGCATAGAAGGGACTATGTCGATTAATGACATACAACCGTTATGACTCGCATTAGTTTTCTTTACTTAATTGTGATTATTATGTGATTGCCAATTTGATGAAATTTTATAGCATAATGTTATTGTGCACATTACGAGTCTTTGTTAAACCATGAAAGAAATATCATATGGACCAAGTGGGAGAATGTAAGAATTATTGTGGCTCACATGATATGATTTATGTTATATGGTTTAATAATTATTATTATGCTATAAGAATAATTAATATTGGTTTTGAGGAGTTACGACTCTAATAAAACAAAGAGGTACGACTTTAATTGAAAGGGTATATCGCTTTGATGGAAGGCACATTTTCAACAAATGTATAAATAGAGTCTGGTCCTCTCTCCACCCATAACGAACGACAATAACCTAAAGGAATTTGGTATTCTCTCATCCATCGATTGAATACATCAAGTATAGTGGGTTAAGGGAGAGAAATCGGATTTCTTCTTTGGTTCGTGTTCTTCAGGTTTTCTACGACAATCATCAAGTGCAACGCTATGGATAAAGGTATGTCTTCATCTATTTGTAAAAATCATGAAGATCAAAAGATCATTGCGTTTATTATGAGTTTCCGCTTCAAGTATTAATAGATTTACATCAAGTGCCATCAAGTGTCATCCTGAATGCTCGACCACACTCGAGAATGCTTTGCCGATACGGAAGGATCACTATCAATATTTGATCTAAACAAGGTATTGGGAGTGGAGATGTCTACAAGCTAGAAGGATCTCTACAAGGTGAACAAGCTAGAAGGACCTTGATAAGGTGAATGTGGTGACTTCATTCCTTATTTTGTGGATAACTCGAGTTTTCTCCAACACTCTTTTCCAATCACGCTGCCGCTCAGCCTGCCAAACAGGGCCTTGATCCCGGGAGCGAATGGCGAGGCA
This sequence comes from Eucalyptus cloeziana, assembly GCA_014182715.1. Lineage (NCBI taxonomy): Eukaryota > Viridiplantae > Streptophyta > Magnoliopsida > Myrtales > Myrtaceae > Eucalyptus > Eucalyptus cloeziana. The sequence continues at coordinate 21,598,615 of CM024636.1, read as the reverse complement.
CTAGAATGAAGTAAAAACACGGCAACAATTCCGTGCTGGAGTCGGTTTGGGAAAGGGGATGGTTTGCGCTTCGGATCTGTCGGTGCGTCACGTGCAGTGGGTCTCGTGCAATTTGGTAAATTCCCAAGCTAACTGGTAGAGAATTTTTCTCGTGAATTACATCCCAATTGGTGTCATTCTTCATGGGTTTTCACATGTGGAAGATCCATGATGTTTGAAGTCGCAAAGAGTCTCGTGGTAAGATTTTTGAGAATTCCTCCATGAGATTGATTAATTAATTTAGGAATAATTGTGACGGCTAAAAACCTTGAGATGATTTTTTTTTTTTTTTTTTTTTTGGGTGGGGTGCGACTCGAGTGAAATTATAATTTCTTTGGTTCTGATTTATTTCTTTTCGATTGCTCTTTTTCGCAACAAAAATAAAGTTTCCTAAGTAGTTTAATTAATAAAGTTTAATAGGCCAATTAGCATAAACAACATATGCTTTCACCATTGTTGCGAAATTGAGGGGAGCTTTGAAACATCTTAGAAAAATATACAACCTTTTATCATTGTTGCAAATTTAACACCAACTTTTAAATGGCCAAAAAATGCACAATTTTTTTACATAATTATTGCCAATTTAGCATCGGTTAATATTTTGTCAATTCTTGTTGTCATCTCTTTCACGTGTTAGACATGAATTGACACATACTTAAGATGCATAAGTTTTACAGTATAATTAATGAAAAAAAAAAGTGTTTTGAATGACACGAGTTGACATGATTATAAAATTCAAATATATGTGGGTGAATACGTATTGCCATTCCTACTTTTAACAAAGTTCTCATTACGTGTGCTTAAAATATCATCGCGACACACCAATTCGTATTCTTCACCTTTCTTTCCGCCCGCATGCTATCTGCACCAACTACTATGATAACTATTTTGGCATTACGTGTGTTATGGGGAAGGAACTCACACTTGGCGCCGATGAATCACATCACCTCGTTCGAGAAAGTGAACCACTATTTTGAAAGTCACGTGAAATCACTTATAGCTTACTCATAATTTTATAATTTTCAAGTTAGGGTAGGTGGGACCACCCACATTATTCTGGTAAGAGTAGGATTTGCTCCACTTTAACAAACAATCGCATTATTTTGGTGACTATAACATTGATTTTCGAGAAAAAGGATCTGCTCGCCAAGTTAGACTAGTTAGTGACTTTTTGCTGACTGTTTTTTCCTATGCTGATAGAATCGCTTTTAGCTTCGCCAGTGCTAGATAATGGTGAAGCTTCCCAAATATTGCTCTTTTGAGATGGATGAATGAGTCATGAAAGTGGGCATAGCTCGTGCAAGATTGGGCTACATATCATGCTCATGTGTGAACTTTATCTAGTTTTTTAGCTATCGAGCTAACTTTATTACTAGCTTTTCAGATTGAGGATTATGACGTGTTTTTGAAAAAGTTTAACACTGCCAAGATATGCATTATTACAGAAAAAAAAATTTAGCAGGAGAAAATTTATATGCTTAAAAAATTAAATTTCGGGATAAATGCTACATCTAAGATTATGAGCGCATATTTGACGCAAACTGATACAAAAGGATCATTTCAAATATTACACGCATTTTTGCAAATAAATGAATATGTGAAAATCAATAAGAACGTCAAGTAAACATAAAGATGGGTTGTAGGACACTAAAGCTAAAATATTTAATTCATATCAGGAAGAAAATGAAAAAGGTAAAAGAGGATGTGGGCTATACATGTTCCCTTCAATTACGGTCATTGTGAAGTGTGGCAACACGCGTTTTCCTTCTTTTCAGGAGAGTTTATTTTTTAATCTATTCCTCATTATTTGTAGTACACCCTTACTGGAAGAGCAAGATGATCCATGTTCTTTCGTTTTTTTCTTTTTTCAAACAGGTTTTAAGAGATGACGTGAAACAGTTGTAACTAAAGAGGGGGGCATATTTAAGATTTAAGTATATAATAGGAGCTTGTCGCATTTTTCTGTAAATTAGATTTTATAAGTTGGCTCTTTAAATCGCTGATGTCTTTATGAGTTCATATGGATATTACTTGAATCTTCTTTTATTACGGCGTGAAGCTAATTCATTTATTGAAAGAAAGAAGAAGCTAAAAAATAAAATAAAATTGGGTTATTAACCAACTATGTGTGGTTTGTTCCTCTTATTGTCTTTAGAACTGGACTAGGGCTTTGCTTTATTTTTCTTTTGTTTCTTTTATGTTTTTGGTGCGCTGCGCTCTGTAGCCTTAGGTGCTCTTCAAAACATTTGAAGTTACTTCTATTTTTTTTTTACCATTTTTTACTTATTTTTATGTAATGTGTAAAACTTTCCCAAAGTAATAATGTTAATCCGTAAAGTCACATATAACTTATTCATGATTTTATGATTTTCAAGTTAGTGAAAAAGAAGATGATAATCATTTATTATTGACATCATGCTTAAAAGATGTTGTGACTAGCATAATCACCTAGAGTGGGGTGAACGGATAATTGTACACAATCTTAATAAATTAAAGCAGAGTTTAATGCAACCAGATTCAATATTACGAAAGAAAAAAAGTTTGATTAGAAACTATTCAATAACCAGATTCTCTTGCGATGTGTCAAATAAAACAATAGAGTTAAAGGGATAGAGAAATTTGCACACGGTAATTATAGTGATTCGACTTATTGGAAGCCTATGTCAACTATTCGATGCTCACAGTCTATTAGTTGGATTTCACTAGAGAATTTATAAGTGGTTACAGAGTCTGAGTATTCTCTACGCAAGTGTGTGTGATTGTATCTTCTAATCTCACACAATCACTGTAACAATTGTCTTTCAAAGAAAATAATTGCAACAAGCGTGTAATAAGGAAGCTCTCTTTGAACTTTGGAATTTTAAATTCACGATCTCATGCTCACTTCAGCACCATGATCCCTTTTTATACTACTCTATTTCCAAGCTGATCGTTAGACAATATTCTAATTATCATTCTTTTTTTTTTAATCCATTGGACATGAATTGAGAAGATTTGGTCGCCACTTGAATTACCATATTAGAATCTCCCTTGATTCAGTCGCCCATACAATCGAAGTTGAGCTTCCATCAGTAGAGTTATTCATTAGGAAAGAGTATCTTGTCTTTGAATGATTGTGAATCAAATCACAAACCCTTGCTTAGAAAGGATTACCTTGATATATAAGTCCTCTTGATAGTACTTGTCCAAGCTTTACTGTGATATTCATATTGCTCGAATGACATAATTCGACAATGTCTTTGACGTGATAATTCAGAACTTCAATCTTATTGACCAGACGAACAAGTCTTTGAGTATGATAATGTTCATAATAGAGTTCGAACTAAGTTACTACAAGAATATGACATGGATGTTCTTTGGTCAAAATCAGTAAAAATCTATGGAAAGTTTTGTCAATTTTCAAAACAATTTAGGAAGTTTTCTCAACAAAAGATATAAAGCCATGCTTAGACATATAATTCAAATATCTATAGTTCAAGTGTCCAAGCCTAGCGTGCCACAAAAGAGAATTACATTAAACGATAAAAGCAAGAGAACTCTTCATTTCATCGATCCGAAGTTTGAACATGCATGTGATCATCAATCGAATAATGCTTTCTCACAAACAATCCAATTTTTTGATACATTCAAAGAGGTTTTGATACCCCTCTTACAAAACAAACCGATAGATACAAGATGTTTCAGCCTAATTTCTGGATCATGAATATTAACTTTTGATCAGAGCTAAAATTTAATTCAATTGTTTCTTTTTCAGGAACCTTGACCGCTGCGCGGTTCCCCGTTAGAAGCTTGGGCAGAGTGAGCTTAAAATATCATTGCGACACACCAATTCATGCTCTTCACCTTTCTTTCCGCCTGCCTGGCATCTGCACCAGCCGCTAGGATAATTATTTTGTAATTACATGTACTATTGGGATGGAACTCACTCTTTGTGCCAATGAATCACATCACCTTGTTCATGAAGGTATTCGTGAAAGTGAACTACTATTGCGAAAGTCATGTGAAATCACATTGACTTAGTTATCATTTTACGATTTTCAAGTTAGGGTGGGTGCGGCCACCCACACTATTATTGTAAGAGTAGGATTTGGTCTACTTTACGAACCAAGCGCACTATTTTGGCGGCTATAACCTTGATTTTCGAGAAAAATGATTAGCTCGCCAGGTTAGACCGGTTAGTAGCTCTTTGTTAACTGCTTTTTACTATTCTGATAAAAATGCGTTCGACCTTTCAAGATAGTGATGAAGCTTCCCGAATATTGTTCTCTTGAGATTGGCGAGATGAGTCAAGAGAGTGGATATGGCTCTTGCAATATTGGACCACATGTCGGGCTCATGTGTGAATTTTATCCAGTTTTTCAGCTTTCGAGCTAACTTTATTACCAATTTTTCAAATTGAGGATTATGACGTGTTTTTGAAAAAGTTTAACATTGTCTGGAAATGCATTATTACTGTTGTAATATAATACGCAAAAATGATAGGATCTTATAATTTATGTCAATGCGCAAACTCCAGAGAGATAAACGAGAAATAATAAGAACACAAAAAATTTACGTGGTTTGGTCTGAGTATCAGTACTTACGTCCATGGAGAGAGCCATCAGTAAATAATCCATTATAATAAAATAATCAAAATTTACAATCGCTCACACGCTCAAGTGTTTCCCATATCTAGATTTAACCCAAAACCCAAAGTGTTTATAAATAAACAACTCACTTGGATATAAACTCATTGTACAAAATTACCACGTATTCAAACTCAAATGAAACGGTCTACATTCACCGAAAAACAAGAACTCTAGCGTCTACTTTTTCTTTTCACGTACATACTGCTTCGCTTCTCCTTTTCTTGATTGCATGGCTCGTACGGTGGCTCCTCTCTCAAACGACGCTCTCTAGACGTGCTTCTCCTTCTTCTTCTTAGGGCTTTACGTCTCTTTTTTTCATATAAAAGTACACACCTTTTATGTGTGTGCGCCCAAAGTCAAAACTTTGACTCTGGGACCCACCTTGGATTCTTTTCTCCAATGTGCATTCTTTTTCTGCCTTCTTCTGCACGTACAAAAAAAAAAAAAGATAGATAACCCTTACCTTTTTTTTTCTTTATTTTATTTCCTCATTTGTGCAGCTATAAGGAGTCCAAGAAAAGAAGGGCTTCTTCATCAAATTTGAAATCTACTTGGAAAATCTTTATCAGCAAATTCGATTTAATAAATTGTTATCCGAATTCAAATTCGAGACAATAATTTAACAATTCTCCACCTTGGCTCGATGTTTGAAGTCGAGTTATAGTGCCCATCATCCATGCTACTCTCCCAACGCGTCGACGGACGCTCACTTTCCACAAACGTCAATAGAGCTCAAGCTTTGCCAAAAGAATAAACTTTGCTTGAGCTTCGCCAAAAGAATAAACTTAGTCACCATGTCTGCCAAGTTATCTGCTGTATCAATCTTTTCGACAATAACATTACCCTTAGCTGAAACATCTCGGATGAAGTGGTACCTGATGTTGATATATTTCGTTTGCTCGTGATAAACTGGATTATATGCCAAATATATTGCACATTGGTTATCACAGTGTATATGCACATTTTTTTGTTCTAACCCAAAGTCCGAGAGCAAACTTTATAACCATATCGCCTCCTTCGCTACAAAGGTTAATGCCATGTACTCTACTTCAGTCGAAAACAAGACAATGTGATCTTGTAAGAACGTTTTCTAACTAACTGCACCACCTGCTAGCATAAATAAGTACCCTGCTAAAGATTTGCAATCATCCAAGTCATCGGCGTGATCCGAATTCACAAAACCAGTGGTCTCATTGCCATTGCTGTCATTCCAGTATGCTATACCCACGTCTGTTGTCCCCTTCAAATATCTGAGGATCCACTTTACAGCTTCCCAATGAGCTTTACCAAAACGCTTCATATAGCGACTAACCACGCTCACAACTTGTGAAATATTATGCCTAGTGCACACCATAGCATACATAATACTACCCACGGCACTAGAATAGGAACATGGGACATATGCTCCTCCTCCTCCTCCTCCTCCTCCTCCTCCTCCTTAGCCTGCGGTAATAATTTATTCGAAAGTTTAAATTGCTTCACTAAAGGTGTACTTACAAATTTTGCCGACTGCATATTAAAACGTGCCACAATCTTCTCAATATATTTATTCTGAGATAGAAGTAAAACTCCTACAATCCTATCACGCAAAATCTCCATACCAGCACCTAAATATTTCATCTCAAATTCAGCATTTAACCGCATCTTCAACACATCAATATCAGACATATTCTTAGCTGCTATCAGCATATCATCAACATATAAAAGTAGATAAATCAAAGAACCATTCTCCAATCTCCTAAAGTGAACACAACTATCCATTTGACTTTTTGAATAGTTTTGACTAGTCATGAAAGTATCAAAACGTTTATACCACTGCCTAGGAGACTGTTTCAACCCATACAAAGATTTCTTCAACAAGCAAACATGATCTTCCTTACCCGAAATAGCAAGTCCCTTTGGCTGCCTCTTATAAATTTGCTCCTCCAACTCACTGTGAAGAAACGTAGTTTTCACATCTAGTTGCTTTAACTCGAGATCCTGCAAAGTAACTAAGGCAAGTAAAATACGAATAGAAGTATGTCTTACCATAGGAGAAAACACATCATTGTAGTCAATGCCCTCATGCTGTGTATATCCCTTCGCCATAAGTCTTGCCTTATACCTTGCTGTCTCGATACTGGAAATGCCCTTTTTCCATTAAAGACCCATTTACTTCCGACAATCTTTTGGCTCTTGGGTACTTTGACAAGCTCCCATGTCTGATTTCGATTGAGTGATTCCATCTCTTCACTCATAACCCCTAACCATTGCACGACTTAGAACTAGCCATCACCTCAGAGTAAGACAAAGGCTCATCTGTCTCCACCTCATCACCTATAGTCAATGGATAAGTAATATTTGTCAATATCTATATAACCATAACGTACCGATGATTTAATTTGCCTTTTCAAGTCTATCTACGGCTATAGTGTGCTGCGGTTGTGCTGATTGTCCACTATCACCAACTTCAAGAATTGAGATCTCATTTGTAGTCTCAACTTCTGTTACATTCGAGGTCTCCGTAGTCTCCACTTGAAGCTCCACCTCACTAATGCCACCATGATATGTCTTCTCTACTGGTTGTGTCTTAGAACTCATTTATTGAAGCATTGCAATCTCGTCAAAGATCACACCTCTACTGATTAGAAAACCGAGTGATTTGGGATCGGTGCACCATGGCCGGTAGCATTTCACCCCATGTGCATAACCCAAAAATATGCACTCCGTCGTCCTCGGCTCAAGCTTACCATTACTCACATGAGCATACACTGGACATTCGAATATACGTAATCCAGAATAATCAACAGCTTTCCCCGACCATACTTCCTCAGGAGTCTTTCACTTGATAGCAGATGATGGAGATCAATTAACTGGGTAACATGCCATGTTCACTACTTCAGCCCAAAATTCCTTGCCAAGTCTTGCATGCGAAAGCATGCATTGAGCTCACTCAAGCAAAGTTATGTTCTTCCATTCTACCACGCCATTCTATTGTAATGTCCCAAGTACTATGCGGTGTCTCACAATACCTTCTTTCTCGTAGAACTCGATAAAATCTTTATCTCAGAACTCCATGCCATTATCGGTTCTCAAGCTTCTTTTTTTCTTTATCTAACTGCTTCTCAATCAAAGCCTTAAATTTCTTGAACCGATCAAACACATCATATTTGTGTTTCAAAAAGTATACTCATACATTCCTCGAATAATCGTCGATAAATGTCAACATATATCGGACACCTCCTTTCGAATAAACCGAAGTCGAAGGAACCAAAGACGGCCCCAAACGTCTAAATGAATATATTCAAATGGTCGCTTGGTCGAATGAACAACTGTAGTAAACTTAACTCGATGTTACTTCCCAAGGATGTAATGCTCACATAAGTTCAGCTTGCCCGTCTTTTGATCTTTCAACAACCCTTTTTCACTCAGTATCGTCATACTTGTCTCGCTCATGTGCCTTAATCGTATATGCCATAATTGAGTCAAGTTAGAATCTGACTCACCTGATGAAACTGCAACTTTTCTGGTCACGGTCTCTCCCAGTAGATGATAGAAGGTATTCACTTTCTTCCCCTTCATCACTATCACAGCACCTCGAGAGATCTTCAGTACTCCACCTTTAGTGGTGTAACTACACCCGATGTCGTCGAGTGTCTCCAGAGAAATAAGATTCTTTTTGAGCTCCGGTACATGCTTCACATCTATCAATGTGTGCATCACCCCATTGTGCATCCGAATCCGAATTGTCCTTCTCCCTACAGCCTTACAAACTGTGTTATCCCCCAAAAGAACCCTACCACAATCTGCAGTCTGGTAAGTAGTAAACCAATTCTTATGAGGCGTCATATGATAAAACACCCCGAATCTAACACCCATTCGTCTCCTGATGAAGTGATAGTCACACATAAAACAGCTTCTACATCACTAGTGCTCCCCTCGGCAATGCTCGCCATACTACTAGTGGCATTCTGTCTATCACCTTTAATCCTCCACTTTAGACAATCTCTCCTAATATGCCCCTCCTCGTGACACTCAAAACACTTCACGCGTCCCTTGGACTTTCTATGATGTGATTTCGATATGCTTTTACCTTTGCTACTACTAAGCCCCCGATGTTGTTCTCTACCCCGAATCGTCAATGCTTGTGCTACTCCTTGCGTTAGACCGCCATCTCGCAACTTTCTTCTTAGAGAATAAGGTAGAGTTTACCTTTTCTGAGATAATTATAGTACGCTCCTGCAACAATGAATTAGTAAAGTACTCCCATAACTCTAGTAAAGAGGCTAACAACATCATGTCTTGTTCTTCATCATCAAGTATCTTACCGACATTCTTCAGATCCATCATGACTTTATTAAATTTATCTAGGTGGGTTCTGATAGACGTACCTTCAGTATATGTAAATTGAAACATCCTCTTCAACATGTATAAGCGATTGTTCAAAAATTTCTTCACATATAGTGCTTGAAGTTTTGTCCATAATGTTGCGGCATCCTTATCCTCGGCAACCTCTATTAAAATCACATCCGACAAATTTAATAGGAATGTGCTCTTTGTTCTTTCTATTAACTCTACCCTCTCAGAGGCTTTCATTATAATTGGCAACTCATCTTCACCATCTAGTGTTTTGGCCAAATCTTGGGTTGTCAATAATGCCTACATCTTGATACTATATAACCCAAAGTTGTTCTTCCCATTGAACTTCTCAATTTCAGATTTTCTCTCGGACATAATTGCAATAATAGAATTTTCAAATAATAATCAGACAAGCAAAAACTCCAAATCACAATCAAGAAATCTGATCCTAAACTCTGATACCAATTGTTGTAATATAATATGCGAAAACGATAGGATCTTGCAATTTATCTCAACACGCAAACTCTAGAGAGATCAACGAGAAATAATAAGGATATCAGAAATTTACGTGGTTTGGTCCGAGTATCGATACCTATGTCCACGGGAAGAGCCAACAGCAAAAAATTCACTATAATCAGAGAGTCAAAGTTTACAATCGCTCACATGCTCGAGTATTTCCCACACCTAGATTTAACCCTAAATTAAAAGTGTTTATAAATAAACAACTCACTTACACATAAACTCACTGCACAAAATTACCACGTGTTCAAGCTCAAACGAAATGCTCTACGTATGCCCAGAAACAAGAACTCCATCGTCTACTTTTTCTTTTCACGTGCGTACTGCTTCGCTTCTCATTTTCTTGATTGCGTGGCTCATGCAGTGGCTCTTCTCTCAAATGACGCTCTCTGGACGTGCTTCTCCTTCTTCTTCTTAGGGCTTCACGTTTTTTTTTTTTTCATATAAAAGTACACGCCTTTAATGTGTGTGTGCCCAAAGTCAAAACTTTGACTCTTGTTCCCACCTTGGATTCTTTTCTCCAATGTGGATTCTTCTTTCACATTCTTCTGCACGTACAAAAAAAAAAGAAAAGGTAACCCTTACCTTTTGTTTTTATTTTATTTCCTCCTTTATATAGCTATAGGGAGTCCAAGAAAAGAAGGGCTTCTTCATCCAATTTGAAATCTACTTGGGAAATCTTTATCAACAAATTCGATTTAATAAATTGTTATCCGAATTCAAACTCGAGACATTAATATAATAATTATAAACAGTTAGTGAAAAAAGAAAGTGTTTTTTTAAAGGATTCATTACATGATTGCGTATATAACAAAATATGTAAACCACGTGCAAGGCTAAGCCATATGGCATGCTCACTTGCTAGCTTATCCCTCTAGTTTTTATGCTTGTTACTTTAGCATAACTCTATTCTTCTCAAATTTCAAATTCCGCATCTCTAATTCTTAGGCATATTTTGGTAATAAATCACAGTCGTATTGTACATATAGATTCTATTTTGAAATATCTTTATGCTGAATTTTTATGTTGATGGAACAATTGCTCATATTCTGCATCTAAAATTATTAGCGCTAAAATTATGATAATTCATTTACATGGAGGAGAACAATTCTTGCGTATAAGTTACATAGGTTGATTTTTTTTTTTTTTAGTTGATGAAAGAAAAAAAAAATTGATGGAACAAATTCCTACATATGAGTGAGAAAAAGATCAGTTAAATGCTTAAAAAGTTAAATTTCATGATAAACACTTCATCTAAGATTATGAGTGCATATTTGACAAAAAAACCGATATAAGAGGATCATTTTGAATATTACCAGCATTTTTTTCGAATAAATGAATATTAAAAAATCAATAAGAACATTGAGTAAACATATTGATGGCCTGATAAAAAATGGACACTGAAGCCAAAATATTTAATTCATATAAGGAATAAAATGAAAAAAGTAAAAGAGGTTGTGGGCTATACCTATTCCCTTAAATTACGGACGTTGTGAAGTGTGCCACAGGCGTTCCATTTCTTTTCATGAGTCTTTTTTTAATCGGTTCCTCATGATTTTGTTGTAGTATATCCTCACTGTAGAGCAACATGATCCATGCCTTATTATTATTATTATTATTATTATTATTATTATTATTATTATTATTATTATTATTATTATTATTATTATTATTATTATTATTATTATTATTATTATTATTATTATTATTATTATTATTATTATTATTATTATTATTATTATTATTATTATTATTATTATTATTATTATTATTATTATTATTATTATTATTATTATTATTATTATTATTATTATTATTATTATTATTATTATTATTATTATTATTATTATTATTATTATTATTATTATTATTATTATTATTATTATTATTATTATTATTATTATTATTATTATTATTATTATTATTATTATTATTATTATTATTATTATTATTATTATTATTATTATTATTATTATTATTATTATTATTATTATTATTATTATTATTATTATTATTATTATTATTATTATTATTATTATTATTATTATTATTATTATTATTATTATTATTATTATTATTATTATTATTATTATTATTATTATTATTATTATTATTATTATTATTATTATTATTATTATTATTATTATTATTATTATTATTATTATTATTATTATTATTATTATTATTATTATTATTATTATTATTATTATTATTATTATTATTATTATTATTATTATTATTATTATTATTATTATTATTATTATTATTATTATTATTATTATTATTATTATTATTATTATTATTATTATTATTATTATTATTATTATTATTCTAAGTTGGTTTAAGAGGTGATTAAAAAAGGGTAATCAAAAAGCACGGCATATCAAACATCTAAGTATATGATAAAAACTTGCCCTATCTTTTTGTAAATCAGATTTTATAGGTCGGCTCTTTGTATATGTGATGCCATTATGATTTCATATGGATTAGGCGTGAGCATCGGTCCAGGGTCAACCCTCGACCGACATTGGACTGACCCAACCTTGCCGGTCCTGGTCCGGTTCTTAGGGAGACCAGATTGGTCATTGATCTTATAATTCTTGGACCAGCACTGTGCAGGTCAATTCTCGGTCCTAAGAGTTCCGGATCAGTCCAACCCTGACCAACTCTAACTATGTATGTATAATTTTTTTATATAGAGAAAATCTTAAAATAAATGGCGTTAACAACATTAAACAGCTCTTTAGTGAGGAGTTCAAGTAATTTTACATTATTATTTAACAACTTAGGTTTTTAATGTCTTTTACGGTGTCAATAGTCATAATTTACGAAGGAGGAAAATGTTTTTGTGAGGAGTCGTCACGGCATTCAAAAATGTACCTTATGGCATCCTCCTCTAGTATTCATTCTCTTCTGTCTTATTTGTCCTCTTAGTCTTCAATTTGCTAAAATCGAAACACTCGCCACTCGACACTTGTCTGGTTCACTTTGGGTCACTCGTGCCGCACGCCGCTCAATGTTCGCTTGGCTTGTTGCTCCTCACTCGACATTCGATGCTCATTTTGTTTGACGCTCACGATGCTTATTCTGTTTGACACTCACCCTACTTGACCATCACCGCTTGCCTTTCTTAGCCAACCTTGCTTATCATCGAACTTATTAGGTCAGTACAGTCCTCGATTGCCTTTTTAAGGAGTACAAAAAATGAAATAAAAAATTATTGGTTAATCTTGGGTTAACCTTGAAACCGGACCGAATCCATTGGGTCAGTCCGGTACTCAGTCATTTTTTTAAGGAGTACAAAAAATGAACTAAAAAATTATTAGTTGATCTCAGATTGACTTTGGAACTGGACCGAACCCATTGGGTCGGTCCGGTCCTCGGTCCCAAGCTCAATAGGGTCGGTCATCAGTTCTAGAAATTGAAGACCAACACTATGTGGTTGGTCCTAAAGTTAGGGGGTGGACCAGCCCAACCCAGACCATGCTCACCCCTAATATGGATATTAATTCGTTTATTAATTGAAAGAAAAAACCAAAAAAAATAAAAAAATTATGGGGTAATTAATCAAATTTGGGTGGGTGGGACTTAGTTTTACTTCTTCTCTTTAGAACAGGAATACTGCTTTATTTTTCCTTCGTTTCTTCTCTGTTTTTGGTAGGTGCTCTTCGGAACATCTGAAGTTACTTATACTTTTTACCATTTTGCTCAATTTGATGTGATGTGCCAAACTTTCAAAAAGTACAGATGTTAATCCGTAAAATCACATGAAATCATAATTTTATGACTTTCAAGTTAGTCAAAAAGAGGATAGAAGGGACCACCCGCATTATTATCACACAATCCGATTTAATAACAAAGAATCCCACTATTTTGGCGGCTATGTCATTGATTTTCGAGAGAAAGGACCTACTTGTCACTGCTTATCGCTGTGGCTCTTTGCTGACTGCTTTTTGTTAATGGGAACGGGTTAAGCCTTTCCAGACAGCGATGAAGCTGCCCCAAAAGTGGAAGATGATGGCGCATCCAAAATGAACCGTCGGATAAAAAGAGGCTAACAACATCCCCTACAACAGTGAATCAGTGAAGTACTCCCGTAATTCTAGTAAAGAGGCTAACGACATCATGCCCCGTTCTTCATCATCAAGTATCTTATCAATGTTCTTCAGACTCACCATGAGTTTATTAAATTCATCTAGATGAGTTCTGATAGACGTACCTTCAGTATATCTAAATTGAAACATCCTCTTCAAAATGTATAAGCAATTGTTCAAACTTTTCTTCAGATAGAGTACTTGAAGTTTTGTCCATAATGCTGCGGCATCCTTCTCCTTGGCAACCTCTATTAAAATCACATCCAACAAATTTAGTAGGATTGTGCTCTTTACTCTTTCTATTAACTCTACTCTCTCAGAAGATTCCATTATAATGGGCAACTCATCTTCACCATCTAGTGTTTCGGCCAAACCTTGGGTGGTCAACAATGCCCGCATCTTGATACTCCATAACCCAAACTTGTTTCTCCCGTTGAACTTCTCAATTTTAGATTTCCTCTCAGACATAATTGCAATAATAGAATTTCCAAATAATAATTAGACAAACAAAAACTCCAAATCACAATCAAGAAATCCAATCCCAAGCTCTTATACCAATTGTTGTAATATAATATGCAAAAATGACAGGATTTTGCAATTTATGTTAACACGCAAACTCTAGAGAAATAAACGAGAAATAATAAGGAGACTAGAAATTTACGTGATTCGGTTTAAGTATCGGTACCTATGTCTATGGGGAGAGCCAATAGCAAAAAATCCACTATAATTGGATAGTCAAAGTTTACAGTCACTCACACGCTCGAGTGTTTCCCACAGCTAGATTTAATTTCAAATTAAAAGTGTTTATAAATAAATAACTCACTTGAACATAAGCTCACTGCACAAAATTACTACGCGTTCAAGTTCAAACGAAACCCTTTACGTACGACGAAAAACAAGAACTGCATTGTCTACATTTTCTTTTCACGTAGGTACAGCTTTGCTTCTCATTTTCTTGATTGCGAGGCTCGTGCGGTGGCTCCTCGCTCAAACGGCACTCTCTGGATGTGCTTCTCCTTCTTCTTCTTAGGGATTCCCATCTCTTTTTTTTCATATAAAAGTACACGTCTTTTATGTGTGTGTGCGTGCCCAAAGTCAAAACTTTGACTCTGGGTCCCACCTTGGATTCTTTTCTCCAATGTGGATTCTTCTTCCACCTTGTTTTGCACGTACAAAAAAAAAGGAAAAAAAGATAGTTAACCCTTACCTTTTTTTTCTTTATTTTATTTCCTCCTTTGTACAGCTATAAAGAGTCCAAGAAAAGAATGGCTTCTTCATCCAATTTGAAATCTACTTGGGAAATCTTTATCAACAAATTCGATTTAACAAATTATTATCCAAATTCAAACTCGATACATTAATATAACAATTATAAGTAGTTAGTGAAAAAAAAGTATTTTTTTAAAGGATTCATTACATGATTGCGTATATAACAAAATATGTAAACCACGTGCAAGGCTGAGCCATATGGCATGCTCACTTGCTAGCTTCTCCCTCTAGTTTTTATGCTTGTTACTTTAGCATAACTCTAATCTTATCAAATTTCAAATTCCGCATCTCTAATTCTTAGACATATTTTGGTAATAAATCACAGTAGTATTGTACATATCGATTCTATTTTGAAATATCTTTATGCTGAATTTTTATGTTGATGGAACAATTGATCATATTCTGTATCTAAAATTATTAGCGCTAAAATTATGATAATTCATTTTACATGGAGGAGAACAAATCTTGCATCTAAGTTACATAGGTTGATTTTTTTTTTTTTTCAGTCGATGAAAGAAAAAAATTGATGGAACAAATTCCTACATATGAGTGAGAAAAAGATCAATCAAATGCTTAAAAAGTTAAATTTTATGATAAAGGCTTCATCTAAGATTATGAGTGCATATTTGACAAAAAAACCGATATAAGAGGATCATTTTGAATATTACCAGCATTTTTTCGAATAAATGAATATTAAAAAAATCAATAAGAACATTGAGTAAACATAATGATGGCCTGATAAAAAATGGACACTAAAGCTAAGATATTTAAAAAGGTAAAAGAGGTTGTGGGCTATACCTATTCCCTTAAATTACGGCAGTTGTGAAGTGTGCCACACGTGTTCCATTTCTTTTCATGAGTCTTTTTTTAATCGGTTCCTCATGATTTTGTTGTAGTATATCCTCACTGTAGAGCAACATGATCCATGCCTTATTATTATTATTATTATTATTATTATTATTATTATTATTATTATTATTATTATTATTATTATTATTATTATTATTATTATTATTATTATTATTATTCTAAATTGGTTTAAGAGGTGATTAAAAAAGGGTAATCGAAAAGCACGGCATATCTAACATCTAAGTATATGATAAAAACTTACCCTATCTTTTTGTAAATCAGATTTTATAGGTCGGCTCTTTGTATATGTGATGCCATTATGATTTCATATGGATATTAATTCGTTGCTTGACTGAAAGAAGAAGGCAAAAAAAAAAAAAAAAAAAAAAAATTACGGGGTAATTAATCAAATTTGGGTGGGTTGGACTTAGTTTTACTTCTTCTCTTTAGAATAGGAATACTGCTTTATTTTTCCTTCGTTTCTTCTCTGTTTTTGGTTGGTGCTCTTCGGAACATCTGAAATTACTTCTACTTTTTACCATTTTGCTCAATTTGATGTGATGTATAAAACGTTTAAAAAGTACAGATGTTAATCCGTAAAATCACATGAATTCATAATTTTATGACTTTCAAGTTAGTCAAAAAGAGGATAGGAGGGACCACCCGCATTATTATCGCACAATCCGATTTAATAACAACGAATTTCACTATTTTGGCGGCTATATCATTGATTTTCGAGAGAAAGGACCTACTCGTCACTGCTTATCGCTGTGGCTCTTTGCTGACTGCTTTTTGTCAATGGGAACGGGTTAAGCCTTTCCAGACAGCGATGAAGCTGCCCCAAAAGTGGAAAATGCTGGCGCATCCAAAGTGAACCGTCGGATAAAAAGAGGAAAAAAATGGCGTCCGTTGAATGCGCTTGCAGAAGTAAAAAGTAGAGAGCATGGGCCATGTGCCTGCCTTTCCAGACAGAGGTGAAGTTCCCCGAAACTTCCTTCAAGATTGGAGAAACTGTGCCCTGTTTCGCCGGAGATAAAAAAAAGAACTAGAGAAACTTTTTCTTGAGATCCCCCTATATAAATCATAATGGGTCGTGCCCGTTTTATTTGCAGTAGCATTTCTACTTGTCTAGTATCTTTTGGCTTCATAAAGCTCAGAAATCAGCTTTTGCTGAAGGTGCTACTTTGGTGTTCAAAATTTTCTCTACAAATGGTCACGATAGAAGGGTGTGATTATGAAGTGTTCTTGAGCTTCAGAGGACCCGACACACGCACTAGCATCACTGATCACCTCTACATTCGCCTCATAGAAGCAGGGGTCCGTACATTTAGAGATGATGAAGAGCTCCGCATTGGTGAAGAGATCGCCCAGATCTCTTAAGAGCCATTGAGCAATCGAAGATCTCCATACCCATATTCTCTAAAAATTATGCTTCTAGTAAATGGTGTCTCAAGGAGTTGGCCCACATGGTGGAATGTAGGAAATCAAAGGGACAGATAATCATGCCCATTTTCTACCACACCGAACCATCTGAGGTTCGATATCAAACCGGAGGTTATGGTGACGCCATTCTTTTGCATGGAAAGAAGAAGCGGGTGGATGAGGAGACCATCCCCAAGTGGAAAGCTGCTCTCAGTGAGGTTGGCGGGTTAAGGGGGTGGAACATAGAGAACGTGGCTAACGGGTACGTAATTATATTCCATCCTTCATGAATGCCAAAATACCGGAGACCATGAAATTTAAGTAGAAATGCTTTTCAGTTGTAGCTACGCTGGTTCCCTTCGTTTCAGTAACGTGTCAACCTTCCAATTTGATCTCTTGTTTATTGTTCATGACACGGGAGACGTGTACTATATGATAATCGTAAGGCTATTGTGAGAAGGAGAAGCTTGTTATGGAAAATGCTTGCGTGACCGTCCACTGTAGAATGACAGTGGAACGGTCAAAGGCCAGCCACATATGCTTTTGGAGGAAACTGGTGGACTTCCTGAACCGGTTTAATCGTTGACTCTATGTTTCCTTCTTCTTCTTCTTTTTTGACTTTGATGTTACTTATTGCAACCTCAAATTTTAGAGATAAAATCAGAATAGGCCACACTGAATCACTTTTCTTGAAATTTTCACTTTGATTTGTTTATTTAATAAAACAAGAAAATCATTCTCTTCTTATAGCTTTTTTAATTTAAAAAATGCATTTTTTCTCTACTGATTTCTTTTTTGGAATCTCTAATAATTCATTATTGTTATTTCGATATTTTCTTTAATTCATTTTTTTTATGCATAATCGATATCAATTGTCTAAATTTTACGTCATCAGAGAGTCCTTCTGGAGCAATTTAATTTGAGTAACAGGAACGTAATGATTTCGTTATTAAATGCGAAGCTAATGTTTCAAATATATTTTTCATCTTTTAAATTTAATAGATTTTTTAATGATATTAAAGATTACTTTAGTAAGCTATGATATTTTTACATGTAATTATTTATATTTCAGTAATTAATTTATTTTTTCTTCTTTCATATTTAAGAAAATTGATTCCGTGGGCATCCTTCTGATTTTTTCTCTAAATTTGAGCCTGTTATAAGTATTTATTTATTTGTATTTTGCTATTTAAGGAAACATAGAAGTCAAAAGAAAAAGGGAAAAACGGGGTCAAAAATTGAAACCATTTACCGGTTTCTTCCACAAGGATTTGTGGCTAGCCTTTGACCGTTCCACTGTCATTACGCAGTGGACGGTCATGCTAGTCCATCCCCTTGTTTAAACATCAGAAGTAACCGTAAACATCATCAGCCTTTTCTCTTCTCAGGAAAATGAGAAGGTGACAGTCCACTAGTTTTAGGAATGTGATAGGAGTGTGATTTATTTTTACTTTCCAAGCTGTCAAATAAATTTTGGATTATGTGACAAGAGCAACTTAATTCGATCATGTGTGAGATAGGGTTCCTTGTTTGATGCAAACAAGAGTCATAGACGATGAGAAGGTAATGAGGTTTCTTTTTCGATGAGGAAGTGACAAAAATATTAAGGTACTAAAATATCAATTCTCAAATATTACAGATTTTTGCAAAATTAACGAACATTTAATATGGTGCAACCGTGTTGGTGGTCCAAAATGCACCGTTATTCCTAGAGAGTAACGGTGCTGTTATGTTACCATGGCCTTCTTCTTAGTAGCAAGATATAGTGATCACGTTCTGTAATTTGATTTGAACATCTTCTTAGCATGTCCTTAAAATTATTCTTCCTGATGTGTGCGATGTGGTATGTTCCATTTGCGGTTGCACTTCTTGTTACATCACGTGGCTTCCACAGACTGCTATCAATTCCTAATGTCATAGATTTCAGCCTTTCGATTCTAACTTACTTTCTACTTTGCCTTGGCCCCTTTCTCGTCGTTTATATTGTTAGGCACGAAGGACAACTAGTTAAACAGGTCGTTACCAACGTTTTGAGTGAGCTGAAGAAGGCTTATTTGGCGGTTAGTGACTTCTTGGTTGGCGTTGACTACACAGTGAAAAAAATTACAGGAATTATAGACGCTGCCACTGATGATGTAAAGATCATGGGAATCCATGGTATGGGTGGCATCGGAAAGACGACTCTTGCCAAAGTAGTCTACAACCAGTTTTCTCGGGACTTTGCTTACTGTTGTTTCCTTCCTGATGTTAGAGATACTTCAAACTCAAAAGGAATTGAGTATTTGCAGAGCCGACTAATTTCTGATCTCTCAAAACAGACATGTTCAAGTATTGATAGCAAGGATGAGGGAATGAGGACGATCAAAGAGAGATTTTCTAGCAAGAAAATCCTTATTCTTTTTGACGATATTGATGATGAGATCCAACTAACTGCACTTTTGGGGGGCCAAGTTTGCTTTGGTCCTGGAAGCTTGATACTTATAACCACAAGAAATGAAATGGTTCTCCGTGCATTCCAAGTGAAATTGATTTATCGCATTGGTGTATTGGATCCTGACAGTTCCCTTCAACTATTCAGCAAGCATGCTTTCAGAAGAGATCACCCTCCATATGAAAAATTAAAGCAATCCAAAGATATTGTGGAGATTGCCCAAGGTCTTCCCTTGCTTCTTGAAGTTATGGGTTCGACTTTATCATCATGTGGACAAACTAAAGAAATATGGGATGATTACCTAGAGAAGTGGAGGAAAGGTCCCATCGAGAAAACTCGAAGTAAGTTGATGATAAGTTATGAAGCATTGGATCTCAGTCAAAGGCAAATATTTCTTGACATAGCCTGTCTTTTTGTTGGATATGATAAGAATATAGTAATATACATGTGGAGAGATTGTGGTCTATGCCCAGCAGAAGGTCTTGAAGTTCTTCAGTTGATGTCATTGATTAAAATTGGAGAAGATAATAAATTGTGGATGCACGATCAATTAAAAGATCTCGGTAGAGAAATTGTTTCTCAAGAAAGTGGTGAGCAATTAGAGAAGCAAAGTAGACTCTGGAATCACAAAGATGCATTAAACGCACTACTGAGCCAAAAGGTAACTCTTGGATTTGAATTATTTTTTGCACGAGAAATCACATTATGTAATTTGGGGCTATCCTACCTAGTGAAAACAATTGCAATTATTCAATGTTTACATTTTAAAACTCCCCTTATTCAAAAAACTTTTTTTAAATTATGAAAATTAAATTTTCAAGATTCATTATCGATCCTCTCCATAGTTGGTCCATGAGAATGATGAGAGCGAATTTAAGAAACTGTAGGTACGCTTGATTAACTAAAACACTATCTATGCCTCAAATTGAGAAAAGAGCTAGATTTATTCTCTTAACTAGTCAATTGTAGCCTTCTTTTTAGTTAATTTTTCTTGTTTTCTTATTCAGGAAAATGAAAGGCTCCAAGCCCTCCGTCTAATGCTTGAGGATTCGTCAGAGTATCGTTTCACTCTTGAAGGATTTGCAGCCCTTCCAAAGCTAAGGTTCCTTCATATGGACAGTCAAAAGGCTCAAAACCTCACCGACATACTCTTTTCTGAAGCTACACTTCTTTGGCATAACTTGTCCTTGGTCACATCATTGACGAACTCTTATCTAAGCAAGAAACAACTTCTTCCAGATTTAAGATGGTTCTCTTGGCATAATTTTCCTCTACGTATACTGCAAATAAGTAATTTTTCATTGAGTAATTTAGTCATTCTTGATTTTTCAAGAAGTAAACTTACTCATGATTGGAGTGGATGGACACATATCAAGGTACCCTCAGCTTTGAAATAGTCTTGTTATCAGCGTTTACATTCTCTTAAAGTAATACATTTACTAACAATTGTCTTATTGGTGTTACAGAGAGCAGAGAAATTAAAAGTTCTCAACCTTTCAGGGTGTGAACTCTTGACCACGACTCCTAATTTCTCCGGATATTTGAAGTTGGAGAGATTGATTCTTGAAAAATGTGAAAGATTGGCTGAAATCCACTCATCAATCGGTCAACTGGGGTTCTTGGTTTTCTTGAACTTGAACTTCTGTAGTGATCTTCGCTATCTTCCACAAGAGTTGGGAGGATTGCCAGCCCTCGCAGAACTTCTCCTTGATGGAACTTCTATACGAGAACTTCCGCATGGGTGGGTTATGAAGAACCTGAAGAAGCTTTCGATGGATGCAACACCAGTTATTCACCTACCTGACTCCATTGGAGCACTTACAAACCTTGAAAGCTTATCTTTGAATTGGTGCTCGAATATGGGTAGACTTCCACACTCCATTAAGGAATTACGATCATTAATTAAGTTGGATCTATTGGAAACAGGAATCACAAAGTTCCCTGACTCTATGGGAAGTCTAGAGAATCTGAAAGAATTAAAACTTTTGTGGTGCTATGGGTTAGGGGGCATCTCTGACTTGCCTAAACTTCCCATAAGCTTGACTTCTTTGGCGATCTCTTCTCCATCTTTGATAACAATGCCAGATCTTTCGAGCTTGATCAATCTAAAACAACTATTATTGTGCATGGGAGTGCATGATGTCTCCGGCCCATCTGAGTTGGTGCAACTGCAAGATCCCATGCCTTGGTGGATTGGTAGGTTATCCAAATTGGAAGTCTTGACCCTGACACTCCCACACATGACCAACCTATCTCCTGAGCTAGGTATGCTTCCTCACTTGAGATCTCTTCATCTTCACGGTTGCGAAGCTTTGGAATGCATTCCACAGATTCCCTCGAGTGTCTCAAAGCTTCACATCATAGATTGCCCATCACTTTCCACACTTGACATCTCAAACTTGAAGAACCTATCGGAACTATATGTCCTTGCCACACCTCTGGAGAATCTGCCTGGGCATGAACTTTTCTACAGTGTGCTAGAGTGGAAGATAAGTAAGGACTATGCGCACGATTTGCAAGCGCATTTGAGATCAAAGATGTTGGAACAGCACGGACTCACAAAAAATATGTTGGGGCGTAGTAGAGAAATCGAGAGAGGGTATTTTTCAGCTCTTGGGAAAATAAGAAGATATGTTTGTTTAAGTGAAGAGACGACTGGTTAAGATCCAAAATCACGCTTACTAAGGTACAATTGCATTGCTAATGTTAATGAGCTTTTCCAAAATTTTTATACTTTACATTTCTTAGGAGGGCATTTGCCATTATATTTATTTACTGAGACCACTTCACACTACGCAGGGCTAATTACCTAAGAAAAATTCAAACTTTAGATCCAATCCTAATTTAGTCTTACATTTTTGTGGTCTAAAAAGTGATCCTTAACTTTTAATCTACTCTCAAATCTACAGCACTAATCTCACCATTAAGTAAGGGTCCTTATTCTATATCGATTAGGTTTCCTATCTTCAATTTGTAGTGTAAACTGCTAGTTCCCACTGTTCATGCCATTAATTAGTTTCATCTTTTCATTTTTCTTCACTTTAATTTCATGTTTGATCGAGTCTACTTTTGAACTCAAGTCTTTGCCTTTTCACCGATTGATCTACTGAGGTCTGCTTGACGTGACGGCCAAAGACTCGACGCGGTGGAGTTTATATGCATACAGCTGAAAGAAGACAGACTGCTCCTCATTTCAGGACTTAATGGATTCCGTGTAAAACAAGATGCAAGGACGCCTTTACTTTATATATCTTTATATTATATTGAATTACACTTGGGTCTTTGCCCGAGTATGTATTGGCGCGCCTTGTTATTGTTTCTGGTGTAGTCTCGTTTTGAGGTTCTGTTGGAATTATCTCTCGCTGCACAGCAATCGGGTGTCTTCTAAGTTGGTTTCGGATCTTGGTTTCTGTGGGTTTTTCTTGCGTTTCTGTTTCTTTTCTTATTTTTGCACTTAATGTGTATTGCTTCTTTTGATTTCTGTTGCATTATAACGATTGCTTGTAAGATTCATTTTAGTCGTGTTTCTAGTTCCATGGGATTATGCAAAACCAGTATGTGGTATTGGTTATTGTTGGAATCATAGCTAATCTAATTGAGTCTGGGTTTTTGCAAGGATAAAGCATCTTAATTGGTAGTTTTGTGCTATCATTTGAGTCGATTAGGTGTCTGTTTTGTTTTAATGACGATTCTCCAAGATATATTTTAGTTATTTTTCTTGATCTGTGTGGTTATGATAACCCAGATTATGTTATTGGTTATTGTACGAATTGTAGTGAGTGCGTCAAGAGACTGGGTAGCCTGAAGCGAGAGCCTTTTGACAGAATTGTGCTATCATTGGTATCCATTGGATGTTTGTTCTATTCTCATGATTATTATCTGCGATTGATTTTGGTGGTCTTTTTTGTTTCATCAGTTTATGAATAACCCAGCACATGTTAGTGGTAATTGCAAGTATTATAGTTAAAACTGAATTGAATCTGGGTCGTGCAAGGCTAAAGCATCTAGATTAGTATGATTGTTCTATCATTTCCTTTCGGTTTTCTCTCAATGTAATACCTGACAGCTTATGGGTACATCATACCTTTTCTTTCTGGCTTGCTCTGAGTGTCTTTGTGGTTAAACCCTTCATGTTGGGACATAATAAAGTTGCTTTTTCTGCATTGCAGGAGCAAAGCGTTGATACAGGGACAGAACTTCATTCTTTGATATGACAAGGCTTTAGTGCATCCCAAGTAGATTAGAAGGAAGGCCTTCGGAGACCTGCAAATTACAGTTGTAAATTCTTAGGAGCTTCAATTCAGCGTGGACTGTTCTGAGTTCCTGTTCAAGTTTACTGTAGTGTGTGAGAGTGGTTTCTTGTGTGATGTTTTCCAGTTTTGATCGGTTTGCTACATTGATAAGTCCCGTACCCTCTCCTTTTTTTCTTGTTACTTATGTCTTCTTGTGGTGGAGAGCTCTTGGATGTTTGATAGGTTCAGTTTCCACTAGGACTGGGTGATCCGTATTTTGTTGAATACCAGCAGGATTGTCAGCAGAAATAATCAGTTTGAATGATTTTAAGTTCTCCTCGAAAGAGTGCAATGTGGTGTCTGAGTAGTCCAGCCGACCGGGAAGTCGACTCTTGAAAGTGTTTCCAGAGTTTTTCCTTTTTCTTTTGTAGAAAAGATGCAGCAAGCATCAGCAATGATATTTCTTAAGTTCGGCTGGTTGTGTCCCTATCCAGGCCTTATGATTTCTACAGATCGGCGATCTCTGAGGCACACCATCCATGAATTGAATCAGATGTCGGACCCGTATCTGGCGATAAGGTTGTAATAGCATGACCACTCCCCCCCGCCAAAGAAAAAAGAACAAAACATGAAAGCCCGATTTGGATTTTTGATTCAAGTCTCATGTCCGGTCATAACAAACATACATCTATTATGTTTTTTGGTTAGGTGAAGTAATATGGAAACCAAACCCAACCGAATCCAACGTGAAGCATGGTAGGACCGGTTAAGAACCTGATTAAGATGTGAGCATCTTACTTTTGCAAACTGGAGATTTGCGAGTTCAAGGATTTGATTTCGCTAGATAAATTTAAACTTACTTTCAATATCTTTTATCTTTTATGAAAATGATTCGTACGTCATCTGTTAAATCCTTTAAACATGTAAAATAGATGATCACGCATGAGTGCTCAAGCAATTAAAAATTAAATGAAGCAATAATAAAGATCAAACAACTAAAGTAAATATATAACAAGTGTTGACACCTACATTTTGATTAGGTTTTTAATTAGGCCTTAGTTTCTTTATTTATGCTTTTTTTCCTTTTTCAGATAATAAATAATAAATAACAAAAAAACAACAAAAAAAATAAATAAACAAAAAACAAAAGAAAATGAGCAGCAGCTACCGGGGTGGGCCTACTAGCCTAGCCCCTCACGGCCCGGCCCCTCTTCTCTCCTCTTGTCTTCTTCCTCACCTTTGTCTTCTTCCTCCATGGATGAGTTAGCACGCGCAGGAAGCTCCGGCGCTCGCGAAGCTGGATGGAGGGACGAACGGCGACGTACGGCACGACAGGTGGAGAAGATGCCTCTTCAATGCAGTAGGCGGCCTAGCTAGAGCCCTCGATAGGACGCCGGTTCGGCTGGCGGAAGCCGCTCGAAGCACAAAGGATCGGCGGTCCGAGCGCCTCCGTCGACCAGCCTCCGTGCCTATAAACAAGGCGTCGAAGGGGAAGGCGAAGGGGACGACGGTGAAGAGAGAGATCACCGGCAGCGAGCTTTGAGAGCCTTCTCCAAGAGACTTCGGGGGAGGCCCGAGCGCGAGCTGCCGGAGACCTCAGATCTGGCCGGAGGAGGCTCAACTTTGTCCGGAGCGGGAGAGAAACCAGAGAGAGTGAGGGGTTGAGCTGAGGGCAGAAGAAGAAAACGGGTCAAGATTTGAAGACAGATCTGGAGATCCGCAAGTCAGTCGCCTCGAAATGTGCCGCTACAGTAGCGACGCTACCCTTTCCCAACGCTATTTGTCGTTACTTCGTTGTTGCTTGCCATGCCGGGCCGCCGCTAAACCAGCTAGGACCCCGGCTGCGTCAAACCATGCCACCGCCATCCACTGACGTCGCACCAAACCCCTGCCGAGCCGTGTCGCCGCCATCTTTGCCGCGTCGCTGTCACTCGCCACCATCTGCTTTAGTGTAGTTCTGACATCGAGCCAACCGACTAGAGGAGAAGTCAAGATCCGAGGACAAATCTGGAGATCTGCAGGAGTTACTAGTCGCCCCAAGCTGTGCAGCCACGCAGAATCGCCGCTGCTCACTATGCTGCCGCCCTTCGACCCCGACTGCTTCAACACTTGGGCCTGACGCTGCCGTTGCCCATCCTTCCCAACATCGTGTCGAGTTACTCGTCGCCGCGTCCGCCACCCTTCAACACAAACCTCAATTTGCTGCTGTTGTATCGCTCACCATCCTCGTAAGTGGCTCATCGCCGCCGTTGCCACCGCCTTCAAGCCTACTGTCGCCGTCACCGCCTATTCGCTCGGTGATGTCCCGACCATCCCTTGTCAGTGTTGCAAAGGAGCAGGGGAGAGAAGAGACACGAATCAGGTCAGAACCGGGTCGGGCGAAGCCTCCATTGGGTAGGGTTTGGTCAAAACCGGGTCAGGCGTCTCGGTCACAACCAGGTAGGGCTCCGCCCGAGTTGGGCCTACATGCATGGGCCGGTCAATCCCTGGGCTGGTTTTTGGGCCAGATCGATGGGCTTTGTATATATTTTAAAAGGAAAAGAATCCCTGGGCCGGGCCTGCAACGTCCGGCCCTTGAGCGAATGACCCAGGTCGGTCCTAACCCGAGAATCCGACCCGGGTCAGTTCTTTATAATATTACAATATTATTATAATAATAAATAATAATAAAAATTAAAATAAAAAAATATCCTATATTTTCCCAAAAAAGCCAAAAGTCAAAAAAGCCAAAAAAAAATTATTTATATTTTTAGAAAAAGATAAAAAAAAAAAAAGCTTTTTATGTTAAAAAAATAGAAAAAAGGCCAAAATCTTTTTTTTCCTCCTCCACAAATTAATGAAAAATCCCTTGAAAATCCAAAAAGTCTTAGGGTTTAAACAAGATTAGGTACCGAAATGGCATTAGTGATTAATTAATGTAATCAAGTCACCGATCCTAACTTCTCTAGTTGTGCAAGAGAGAATATTCCTTTCAATATTTCGCTTGGATTTCTAATCGACCCATCCCAAATCGATTAGTGGCGACTCCGTTTTAAAATTAATACTTACATGTTAAAATATCAAACCATTAAGTCGTGAATTGGTGAGTTTGGGAGAGCTTGGGCTAAACTTAATAGACTTAGTCAAATCATTAGTCTCTGCAGGTGCCCAACCCTAATTGGGCTCTCGAAAATAAAGATCACGACAACGAGGAAGATAAAAAAAAACCCTAGTTGTATTGGGTAATAATTAAACAAGGCCTCATCTCATTATTAAGTCTTGAGATAGGTCTCCCCATGAACTATAAATCAAAGTAATTGTGCGCTAATCGTAAAAGAAGATTATTTATGAATTATCTAACCATATATGTAAATTACATGTAATCCTAATTTGTTTTTTTTTTTTTTGGTCTTTTCTTTTATTCACTCTTACAAAACTGAAATAAAGTAAATGCACTAACCCTAGGTGGCCGAAATTAACTAATTTATCTAAATTAACATCATCAATAAAAGACCTTGTAATCTAAGATACAAAATTAACCATCGTGCCCTTAAGATATCTATACACTACATGCTTAATTAAACAATAAAAGATGCAATCTTTCATTGTTTTTCTCATTAACCTGTATGAATTAGCAAACTATATCCTATGTGAATGCATGAAAAGTGGTAAAGGTTTGATCTTTTTAACATGAGCACAAGCAATGATCAATTACAGAGACTTCGGCCTATTTTCCATAAATCTCTACAAAAAAGATGATCAAAATTCTTCCAAGCCAAGCAAATCCTAACTGATATGCATAGAAATCAAAGCAAGGGTAATCTAACACTAAGGAACACGCAAGTGTCACGACCAAGAGGTTCCGGTAGATAAAGGACTGTGCCTTGTTGCGGAGGACCTCCTACGATCGCTTGGATTCCCAACAAGACTTCTTCCGAAATATTCCAAGGGTGGACGATACGGTAATTGAGCCGCATTCTAGAAGTCTCCTCTCATTAGTGTCGACTATTTTATGTCAGTAGTTGGTAGTTGTCATTAGTGTCGGTAGATATGGCGGTGCGATCTCATCCACCGGATAAATTCTAAATCAACGAATGTAATCAGAGGGCCTTAAGTATAAAAACGGGTGCCCTCCCCCTCATTTGTATCCATCCAATCCTTTCAGTAATATCAAAGCTCCTTTTTTTTCCAGAGCCCCTCTCTCTAGAAACTCTCTCTCTATGATCCGAGTGTGCGAGGGAGTGTGTGATTGATCGAGCAAAGCTTGACTTAGACGCTTCGACGATCCAAGTCGATCCAAAAGAGCCTTAGTCACCTCACGGTCATGATCCCAATCGATCGGCCTGTGACAAGTGGAATCGGAGCAAAGGAGGGATGCATTTCCAAAGATTGAGGAGTGCCAACTGTTCGGGGGAACGTCAAGCCAAGAAGCTGTCATGGATGGAGAGGCCGTGCAAGTCAAGGAGACCTGCGGCTGAACAAAGAAAAGAGAAGCCTCAATGGATGCTGTAGCTGAGATTGATGAGAAGCTGGTGAAGGTCTGGAGTGCCATGGTCGAGTTCATAGAAGGACTTGACGATATGAGAGACCGCATCATGGAAGTTGAGGGCTCGCTCCATGAAGACTTCACGACCGGCATTAATGAAGCTATAGCCCCATTGCACATTAGGGACGAAGTCCTTGAATCATCGATTGATGTATTGAAGGAGCGCGTTCAAGTGATCGAGGAAGAAAGCCCTTGTAGGCATGAGGTCGAAGCCATGAAGGCGGAGATCTAAGAGCTCAAAACTAAGCTCGCCCTATGCAAGCTAAGCATCACTAATGGGTCGATGTCTACACAAGCGGTGCCCAAGCTTGAGGTGCCGAAGCCTAAAGAGTTCAAAGGCGACCGATCTGCCCAGGAGGTGGACAACTTCGTTTGGAGCATGGAGCAATACTTTGGTGCTGTCAACATTCGAGACGAGTCGATCAAGGTAAGAACCGCTTCCATGTTCCTTTTCGATACCGCAATACTTTGGTGGCGCAATAGATGCGACGAGATGAAGCGCGACACCAATCCCGTGGACACATAGGATGACTTCGTGAGGGAGTTCCGAGATAACTTCTTCCCCGGTTTGTTCAACAAGAAGCCTGTAGCATGCTCTATTGCCTCGAACAAAGAGACATGATCCGAGAGTACATGAGAGAGTTCATGGAGCTCAAACTCCAAGTCCGCAATCTAGGAGAGGAGGAGGCCCTTGGAGCGTTCTTGGATGGATTGAAGCCGTGGGCACAACTTGAGCTCAAGCGATAGGATGTGAGTACTCTTGCGAGAGCGCTAAGCGTGGCCGAGTCCCTCATTGACCTCACCAAAGCTGAGCCAAAGAACCGAGCAAGAGATTGGAGGTCGGATCAATCCACCGAGGACGAAGGAAGAAGCACTCCCGGAGGCGCGCATGATCAAGGCGGCCGAGTCAAAACATGGGGGGAAGGAACTTCCAAGCCATCCTTCCAAAAGGGTCAACCACAAATGGATTACATGACAAGTAAATTCGATCAACCTCTGCCTTCTCCTTTCTACATTTGCAAAGGTCTGCATTGGACCCAAGTGCCTGAAGAATGGCAAGATCAATGCCCTCCTTGCCATCAAAGAGGTGGAAGAGGAGCCCAAAGAAGAGAAGCGGCAAATTTGATTTGGAGGCGTGAAGATGATCAACTTCGTCCAAGCTCGATTACCGTCCAAAGAAAAAGAAGTTGCGTTGAACTCGAACATATTTTTCGTTTAGGTTGAAGTGTGTGGCCGAACGCTATATGCATTGGTTGACACTGGAGCCTCAAACATGTTCATGTCAACTAAGGTGGTGAAGGCTTTGAGACTTCGCGTGGAGCCAACGGGGAATTCCTTCAAGCCCATCAACTCAGATGGCCTCCATGGCGTAGGATCAACTCTCGACGTGAACATCCAAATCGGCGGATGGAAGGGCAAGCTGTCGTTCGAGGTAGTTCCTCTCAATGATTATGATCTCATTCTGGGAATGCAATTCTTCCATAGTGTGAGATCCATGATCGACATGAGGACCAAGTGCATCATGATCCTCGACCCAAAATACCCGACGACGATCCCTATGATAAAAAGGGGTGATCGACACCAAGACCATCGCGATGATCCGGCGTCTCGACAAGAGCTTGAAGGCCGTGAAGCGCATGAACAAGCTAACCATGGAGAAGCCAAAGGAAGAGTTGGATCCTACTCTAACACACGCCATGCCGATTCAAGTGCTCTTCCCCGAGGTTGAGTACTCATCGCGTGCCACGCCTGAGCCAAAGTTGGAGCTAAAGATGGAAGGGTGTGGTCCATCGTTCGTGAGCGTCCAAACCAAGCGATACCAAAAGAAGAAAGCCCGTGCTCGTGCTAAGAAGGCCACCCTTCGAGCTGGGAGCAACGAGGGCTTCGCTGGATTGAGTGGGGGAGAATGTCACGGCCAAGGGGTTCCGATAGCTAAAGGGCTGTGCCTTGTTGCGGAGGACCTCCTGCGATCGCTTGGATTCCCAACAAGACTTCTTCCGGAATATTCCAAGGGCGGACAATACGGTAATTGAGCCGCATTCTAGAAGTCTCCTCTCATTAGTGTCGGCCATTTATGTTGGTAGTTGGTAGCTGTCATTAGTGTCAGTAGATATGGCGATGCAATCTCATCCACCTGATAAATTCTAGATCAACGGATGTAATCAGAGGGCCTCAAGTATAAAAAGGGGTGCCCTCCTCCTCATTTGTATCCATCCAATCCTTTCAGTAATATCAAAACTCATTTCTTTCTAGAGCCCCTCTCTCTAGAAACTCTCTCTCTCTCTCTCTCTCTCTCTATGATCCGGGTGTGCAAGCGAGTGTGCAATTGATTGAGCGAGGCTTGGCTTAAGTGCTTCAATGATCCAAGTCGATCCAAAAGAGCTTGAGTCGCCGCGCGGTCACGCTTATGGCCAGTACTGACAATGGTCGGAGACTAGTGAGGGCACAACCTTGCAGCCTAGGTGAGGATCAACCGAGGGCAAGTCTTAGCTCTAGGCTAGAACTTCGATTTTAGAGGTGGGCTGGAAGAGCTGGTCCAAGGCTTAGCTGCACCCATTCAACTCAATTTCACACCAAGCAACTTCAATTCAATGGTCCCACATGCCATGGTAGCAGCCAAATCTAATTTCCCTTCAATCCTTCACAAATCCATCCAATTTGAAGGTCAAAATTTCACTTGAAAATGCCCCTCTGAATTTCTTGAATTTAAATTGCCCAATTTTGATTTTCCGCCAAAATTCCAGGCTCACCGAAAATTCTTCAAAGGATGAGTCGACATCCCAAAAATAAATCGTGACATGCTTGAACTTTCGATTCTTGACACCGGGTTCAATTTCATGGTTAATTTCAACCAGATGTGATTTTAGCGTGACATAACCTACCGAGTAGTTTTTAGAAATTTTTAATGCATTTGACCCGTGGTCAATCATTTCGATCCACGTTTGTGCATCTTCAACTCATAGGCGACTCTCGGTTGTTGTAAAAATATCAAGGTTTCAATGACGGGCACCAGGTACATAATCAACAGAAAAATCGATTCAGTGCTGTTCAACGCGAATTTGGCAATCAAGTGGAATTATTACCCACATTTTAATGACATGCCTCTGTCGAATCGACCTATCTCCGGTCTCTAATCGATTATACCAGTACCGAATTGACCCTTGCTGATTAGCACAGTCGAGCAATCGATTTCTAATCGAATTCTCAAGTCTGTCACGTTTATATCCTTTAACAGCTTCACCTAATAGATTAGTTATCTCGTAAGTGGCCAACTTAGAGAAAAAGGCCATAGGCACGTCGATGAAAAGTTTATTTCATTTAATCAAAACAGGGTCGAAAATCAGGATGTCACACAACACCTCCTGGACAATAAAGATATTATCCTGAATTTGCCTCCCGCCAACATAAGCACTTTGTTCTACTGTTATAATTTTTGGTAAGATTGGTTTGAGTCTATTGGCCAGCACTTTCGAGATGATGTTGTAGCTGAAATTGCATAAACTTACGGATCCAATCTCTCTGGGTTCGAAACTTTCGGGATGAGGGAGATATATGTTCTATGCAAATCTGGTGAAAAAGAGCCGGTGTTCAAGAAGTTCTTCACCTCCTTAATAATGTCCCATTTAATGTCTTCCCAGTGTTGCTAATAGAATAAACCATTAAGACCATTTGGCTCGGAGCTTTTGTTGTGCCAAACTGGAAAGCTGCTTCTGTTACTTCTTTTAAAGTTACTTCAGCTAGCATTTGACTGTTCATTTCTTCTATTACTAATTTAGGTAGTTGATCTAGAACTGGTGAGAAGTTTCGAGGGTCATAGGACTCGTATAGTTCTCTAAAAAATTGCACGGTATGTTCTTTCAATTGATCCTGCTCAAACAGCCATGTATTTTCTGAATTCTTTAGCATAGAGATCTTGTTTCTCTGTCTTCTTTGAATGGTTGTCACATGGAAATATTTTGTATTATGATCTCCCCATCTCAGCCAATTAATTCTAGAGCGTAACCCCAGTACATTTCTTCTTACCTCCATAGCTCATCAATATCATCTTGCAACTTTTTGAATCGTGCTTTGTTGAAGGGACCCAAAACATTATTTGTTAGCCTCTCTAATCCCTATTTCAGCAAGCTGATTTACTTTTGTCCATTCACAAATTTCTTTTTGCTCCATTTGGAAAGTGCATTTTGGACATCGCAGCTTCCCAACTAAATCCTTCTGAGGCTAAGTTGTAGATCCCCAAGACTTTAGTACCACATCCCTACATTCGTCACTCTCAAGCCAAAAAGCTTCAAATTTGAATATCTTTTCCTTTTAACCTTATTTGGCTGAAGAGATAGGAGGATAGGACTATGGTCCAAGCCTATTGCAGGAAGAGCATATGCTTAAGCTTTAGGGTACATCAACCTCCATTATATTATGCATACTACTCTGTCAAGTCGTTCTTTTACATATTCATCCCATTCCTTATTGTTGGCCCAAGTAAACGCACATCCCTTGCTGTCTATATCCATTAATAAGCATGAATCCAAGCATTTGCGAAAAGCATTCATTTTGAAGTTTTCAGCCAAGCGCTTCCCCACTTTCTCCCAATAAAATCACACTTCATTAAATTCCCCCAAGCACACCCTAGGCAAAGTATTCATAGAGCTTATCTTTCGCATTTCCTCCCAAAGTTGCAGCCTCTTTGGATATGTATATGGAGCATGAACAAAGGTAATTCTCATTTTATTACCCTTAACCCCTTCTTCACATCTCAAGTTCACAAAGCTTTCAGTCACTAAGTCTATTTCCAATGAAATTCTATCATCCCACATAATAGCCAAGCCCCTTGCCATGCCCACAAGATCAACTACTAGACAACTCTAAAATTGAAGTCTTCTCTTTAATCTCTGGAAAAACTCAATTTGATTTTTTGACTCCATTAGAAAAACCAAAGAGGGCCTAAATTGAGCCGTTAAAGCTCTCAATTCTCGGACTATCAAGGGTGTGCCCAACCCTTGTCAGTTCCAACATAATATATTCATGGTTCATTTGGTGGCTTATTAGAGCTAACCACCACAGCCCATGTTGTAACTTCTTTAGTCGTATGAATAAGAGTATCCAGAAGCCGAGTCTCATCCAACAGCCTTGGATTGGGGTTGTTGGATCATGATTGCTGGCCCTCCTTTGTTTTTTGGTAGAGGGAGTTTGTGGTTCTGTGTAAGTTTTCTTTCTGATGCTTTCTAAGCTAGTTGCTAGCTAAATGTTTGGAGTGTTTACATGCTCTGTACCTATGAGCAGAAGTGCTCTTTTCCCTGGGTTATACATGGTTATCTCTTTTGTGATGTTGTAGTGAGGATCTATTATCATCTGTTCCAGATCCCTCTGCTGAATGTTATGATTAATTTTGAGAGGGATAGGCTGACCATCATCCATAACATCGGTTTGCCTTAACTACTCAGGGGTTTTAGGAATAACCTCTTCTACATCTTCAGCTGTTGATCCATTTTGATAGAACACTTTCCAAAATGGGCTATGGTTTAAGGTTTCTGCTTTCAGCCAGCTTCCAAAGCATCCTCCCAACTCAGTTGTGAATTTTTCCTCATCATAAGGTATATCTTTATAGTAGTTAGCATAATGTCCAATTTTTCCACATGAATAAAAGAAGAAAGGCAGTCTCTCATATTTGAAGTCAAGCTATACTTTCTTGTTTCCATGACTCATCAATTGTCCAACTCGCAATTCAGCCTCCACATCTAACTCCACTCTTGCTTTCCCAATTTTCTGAAAAGTAGGGCCTCGAGCATCTGTTTTCACATCCAAAACCTTTCCCATTGAGCTAGCAATTTTCTTTATCATACTTTTAGTGTTCCATTCCGGAGGGAACCCAAATATTCTAACCCATATGGCACATGTCTTGAATTCATAACAATGGGGAGGAATATCCGACTCCCATGATTTTAATAGCAATAAATGATTAGAAAATGATCAAGGACCTTCCTCTAACACGGTTTTTGTCCCCTTCGTTCCGAAATAAAAAAGCTGATTTTTCCATTTTCTAAGGGTTTTACTTCCATATTCTCATTTCTCCATGCCTTTTTCATAAACGTGGAAAGTGCTTGAAATTAATGGTAGGGTTCTTGTAGAGTTGTCCAACAAGGGAGAAGCGACATTCTTGAATTTTTTCCTCCAATATTTCCTCATCTAGAATATGCATATCATTCTCATACATTAACTTACCCAATTTGTTGCAGAGATGAGTGAGGCGTCCCACTACACCTTCCTCTTCAAGCATTGCTGCTAGTATTCTGCCACTAGGACATTCTTGCTCAAGGGCCTGTGAGCTTTCCCCTTTCTTTAGAGATGGAGAACGAAATGGAAAAAAAATCAACCTCGCCATATAGATCGCCCCCAGAATGTCAAGAATGACAATGAAACAGTGAAGAAGCTGTTGAAGATTCCGACAAGGGACAATGAAAAGTAAAAACTAAAGTTGCAATTCCAATGGGGGGTGAGATGAACTACAAAAAGTTGGGGAAAAGTTATGGTAGGGGATTAGGGTTTGTGATGGTAGGGTTGGGGTTAGGATTTAAGGCATGGGAGGCCATAGCTAATCTCTAATTTAGGCTGTTACGTATTTTAGGATAAAGTAATTTGTATTTCTTTTTCCAAGTTTCGCATGTTGTGTTCTACCACCAAAAAAAAAAAAAAAAAAAGTGTTTCACATATTGTAATTCAACCCAAAAAAGAGAGAAATTTCGTATGTCATCCATAAGGGAAAAAAAAGATTAATTTTAAGAGTTAATACTATCAAAGAACCCCAAATTGGTACACATATGACAAAATTATTTCAAACTAATTTTTTGAACATAAAAAATTCTAAACTGGCAAACATGTGATAAATTTACCTTCCGTTTACGAAAAAACCGTAAACCGGTACCTCTATTAAATGTCACCTATTATTAAACTCCGCAATTTGTACCAATGTACAGGTTGACCATGAGCACTCTATCTAGTACCCCCATATC
This sequence comes from Eucalyptus cloeziana, assembly GCA_014182715.1. Classification (NCBI taxonomy): domain Eukaryota; kingdom Viridiplantae; phylum Streptophyta; class Magnoliopsida; order Myrtales; family Myrtaceae; genus Eucalyptus; species Eucalyptus cloeziana. The sequence goes on along the minus strand of CM024636.1, from coordinate 21,563,265 downwards.
GAAAACCAACATGTCAAAATGAGAGCAGATATAATTAACCCGTTTAAACATTTTTAATGCATGTCCAACTGAAATGACAACCGACTCAAAAATTCATCCGATGCTTGATCCAATTTTATAAAATGAGATGCCACAAAATAATTTAAGCTTTCATTAGACCTTAAAATACATGCCGTGCCAAAAAATACGAACTTTTCCTTTGGATTAAACCATGCAATGCAACTTCACAAAATACTTAATTAGAAATTCACTGAAGCAGCACCAGTGAAGACAAAACAAAGGGTTAGTAATAAACTTAAAACAACTAGAAGACTTGGAAATTTTCAGTTAAAGTAAGCTATGAACCACCAAATTCACGAATTCCAAACGTGGGCTTTTTCTTTCTATGGGGTTAGGGTGTCCCGAAGCTATCTTCTTGTGCTTCTTTGGATCCATATCGAATAGTTGAGGTCTTGTGATATTATTCATAAGTAAGATCTGCCAAAATGGTCATCACATTATGTAGAAACTCATAGTGTTCCTTTAATCAGCTTGGCCCAATTGGAACTAATTGGGTTGTTATGTATGGTATGAGTAGTATCGTTCTAATGAACATGTGGTTTGTGAGAAGACTGTGCCTGTAGTTGACTTGACGAGGGTAGGGAGCAATCACTATGCGAGAAAGCTCGAACAAGGTGCGATTCTTGATAGACTTTTGAGGCAGTATAAAGGGAATGAATTAATTGAACTACATATCAAATAGGAGGAGTATCGCTGGTCGTACGGTCTAATAGTGACGCAAATATCATTGATTTTTGTGGGAGAGTATATGACATTTGTATACTTTGAACCAAGGATAACTAGGTCGATTACAACAGGTTTGCTATCTCGCAATAGGCGAACCTTTGTTCAAGCCTTCTTAGGGACTGCATTTTAGATGCGAATCATCCAGAAATTTAGTTCAAGGATAGAGATACTCAAAGATGCCGGGATGGTAGCATTTATATCTTGACAGAGCTGCATTTCAAGCATACATTTTGTAAAAAGAGTAAAAGGACAAAAAAAAAAAAAATAGTAATAGATAAAAGGAGAGGAGAACCCAAGCTCATTTACCTTAGCCTATATATTAAGTCTAATTCGCTCACTTCAGCCCAGTCCATTAACACCAGCTGAGGCCCATAGGTTCATTACCCCAAGCCCATCACCGCAACAGTTTAATTGGTCAATTCGTCCGGGCCCAATTCTCTCGATAAACCGATCACGTTTAGCGGGACGCAGACAAATTTTCCTCTCCAAAAGAAACACACCCTCTCTTGGTCGCTGCTTCAGCAACCCCTACGATACAGAGCACGCACGCAGGGGCCGGACGAAGCCGAGGAAGGAGTCTGTCACTTCTATTTTTCTCTCGACTGAAACTCCACCACAAACTGTGCTCTTCTTCTTCATTATATTTCACTTTTGTTTTAGGTTTCTAATCATTAGCATACTGTTATAATACTGTCTTATATAGCTATGAACATTAAATTTTTCCGTTTGACCGTGGTACTATTTCCTTTTTTGTTGTTTCTATTGCCCTTCCATTTGGATATAAAATACCTTACATATGAATAGATAATAACAGAGTACTATAGAGGTGTCTATAACAAGGATGAGTAGGAGTCAAACAAGCAATTGCATATGATTTTAGTGATACGCATAACTTTTTTATGGAAGGATTATGAAGATTTTCCATGTATTTATATCATTTCACTGTACTTTTAACTGTGTCCCTTTTGAAAATTTCCTAATAGAACCCATCATTCAATTTCGATGGAATTGTACATTGCCAAACCCATTTCCGCTACAGAAATCAGGTAAGGTAATTTCATAGTTTTGAGAAAAGGGGGCTTAGAGACCATTACATTGGTAAGGCACAACCATACATGAACGAGGCATCAAGCTGCCAGTCAATTTTTCCTATCAAATAACTAGATAAATCACATGGAGTAATATCATGGAAAGCCATAAATTCTCTAGATCTAACAACATAGTTTGCAATCCAATCAGCCCAAGTACTCCTCTCTCTATAAAAAACTTGCAACTTGACTTCCCATTGCCTCTAGATGACTAAGCGAATTTGCTTAACCAAAGAAGCCATGGATGACCAAGACGATTTGCTTGTCAATCATATTAAGGACAAAATTGAAGTGGAATCCTTCTCGAGAATGACTCTACAGTGGTTTAGGCTGCAAGCAAACTGAAGCCCCTGAACAATTGCTCAGAGCTGGGCTTTGATAGCAAAGGAAATGCCACTGTAATTAGCAAAGCCTCCAAAGCACTTGCCCTCCTCCACTAGTATCTTTATTGTAAAGATTGAATGGAGAATCAAATATGGGTGTGCACGTGCGTGCGCGTGTGAAGGACTTCACATGTAGCATATTTTTTACCTAATGATTTCAACATTATGGGACCGTAAGGCGACGATTGAGTAAATTATAATTTTGTGTATAAATACAATGTGTATTTGGATTGACATATCGAACTAAGCAAAGTGAATATTGGTGCCTATTCTATTATCTGCCATTGTGCTAACAGACAACTTGTGTGGATTTGATTTGATTTGAACAAAACCAACATGTTTTATGTATTCATTATCGAGTTAATATTTTTATTTTCATATGTAAGATGCCACTGTTGCCACTATTGTAACGACTCAATCTGACGAAGGTAGGGAGTGGTCATCGAGATCAAAGAGCTTGGACAAAGAGCGACTCCTAATAAGCTTCTATGATGGTGAATAGAATAGGAATGAACCAAGTCATGCACCAAACATGGGGAAAACAATTATGAGATGTACGTGAAAACTAAAATTAACTCGTGAAAGCTCCTTTTGACATAAGATCAATGCTTAGATTTAGAAATCCAAAGTTAGGCGTGCTCAAGTGGAGTACTACCAGAATGGGTGACATCTTAAGAAAGTGGTCATATTTGTATGCCAAAGGAAAACACTGTAAGGTTTGGTGTGGGACAGACCAAAGCGGACAATATCTCAGTTAGTTAATTGAGAAATGTCACAATATGATATCAAAGCGAGATCCCCTTCAACAGATGTGTAGTTCGAGGATGAATCATGTAAAAGCTCGTGGGCCTATAATGACTTGGTTTGACGAGGGCGGAGAGTGGTCGCCAGGGCCATAGGGAAGTGGCTACCAATAGGCTTTTAGAATGTGTAACCTCCTAGGAAAGTGCTTGTCTATATGCAGAAGGACAAATCCATGAAATACAATATAGGACAGACCAAAACGGACAATATCTCACCTCATTTCAGTGAGTTAATTCAAGGTCACAATTATGATTTGAGAATGTTCAAGGTGTGGGTGACAATTCTCATCAAGACATGAGAACATGGCCCAATTTTTGTTTCACTGGGATGCTTGCTATCCCTAGTTTTCAAGATGTACAATCAAAATTGGGAAATTGCAAACGTCCTAACAATGTGAAGAATTGTTCCCTCCACACTCACATGCTCTTTAGAAACAAATCCTAATGGATGTTGCCTATCACTCAAAAGGATCAAATTAAATATCAATATTCAAAAAAGGCAATAATCGAAAAATCAAATTTTGTGAAAAGATTTTACCTAATTTCACAAATATTGTTTCCAAATTTGACCAATGATGTGTTATAATTATGGTTAATGGATCAACGAAAGTCAATAATTGTGATACGTCTTTTCTATTCACGTATCTCTTTTGGATTCATGAATTTCCTAATCTTTTCTGTTCACGTATCTATTGAATTCATGAATTTTTTAGATTCATGTATCTTTTAGTTCATGTATTTATTGAGTTCATGATCTCTTGAATTCACGTGTCTCAAGATTCATAAATCTCTTGGTTTCACGTATCTCTTTATTCATGAACTTCATGGATACATGCGTCTATTTAATTCATATATCTCCTCTGTACATGAACTAAAAATCTCTATAAATAGTTTTGAGAATAGAGATTCATAAAGGGTTTTTGGTTTTGGTTTTTCCAACTCGATTCCAAAAGGCTTTGATATACTTTCCTACTCTTTTGTTTTTTCTGAGTGTACTGGTTGAACAGTTCGATTAAGTCCTGTTTGCATAGTATTAATCCAAATAGGTTCGAGGTGTTGTATCTTGGGAGGCATAGTTTATGAATCTGCAGAGCACCTTTGGCAGGAACTAATCGCCTTAAGGAGATTTAGTTATCCGTACCTCACCTCCAATTTTATGTTATTTTTCAGTAATATCTTATTTTCTTCTTCTCCAAGATTTGTAAAAGGAATGATATTATAAAGTTGTTATCATATTCTTTACATTGATGTTCTGATTACAACAAACAGTGTGTTTTCTTTGGATTAATTTCCAACATGATGGATGGCTTGTGATGGTGGGTGGCGATGGCTCGGCCGATGAGTGAGTCGTGGCCGATGGTGCTTATAATGTTGTCTTGATGGAGTTCGTCATATGTGCTCTATGCGGATCACAGCATGTTGTTGGTGGTGCCACCAAGACACTCGAGTGTTCTACAAAAATAGAAAAGCGCGTCGTCGAGGTACTCTTGATAGTGCTTGGCTCAGTGTTGTCTAATCTTCTTCTAGAGGATATGGACGAAATTCAAAAGAATACAAATCCAACGATTCGACTTCGGGCTGTTCAAGAATTTGTCTAGAAACGTAGAAAAGAAGCTGTCTCATCCTCCATAGGTCCACTCTTCCCGTTCCTCTTCCTCCGGATTCTGCACGGCTAATAGGCCAAATGGCCTATTTTCTTCGTTTTCTTTCTTTCTTTCCTTTTTTTTTAAAATATGTTTTTGTTTCTGAGTCAAGTTAACTTTGGCCATTTCGTATGGAAAATCCAGGGGCTTAAGAATTTATTATACTCTTCATCCTAAAAAATAACTTGAAAAACTAAAGAATGAAGTTTTTGTACTTCCGAAGGTCGAGCAATACCAGATGGGTCCCGCTCACGTCGAGTAATACTTGAATGGGAACTCTCCATGAATTGTCTTACTTTTCAAAGCTCTACCCAATATAAATACTTCTTCAGCCTCAGCATGCACTCAGTCTCTCTCTCTTTCTCTCTCCTACAAACTCACGCTCGCCTTTTCCCAAAACCTTTCTTATGCTTCCCGCAAGGAGTTCCTTCGATGCTGAAAAGCTCCTCTTTATGACTCCCTCCTTTTTCTCGATTGTCACGACCTTCAGCGATGGCCCTTGCGTTGCAGAGGGTACAAAGCAGTAACAACAGCAATACAACAACAATCCCAGTGAATGTTGGAGTGGTTCTTGATTTGAAGATGTGGGTGGGTCAGATGGGATTAAGCTGCGTCAACATGTCTCTCTTTTACTTTTATAGTTCAAACCCTTTCTACAAGACCAGACTCGTCCTCAACGTTAGAGACTCGAAACAAGATGAGGTTGCTGCTGCTGCTGCTGGTTCTCTCTCTCTCTCACACACACACGAACTGCCTGTTTATGATACTTGTCCAGAATTATATGACAACATCAGCCTCTGGGTTAGGCCTTTTGTACTTCTATTGATTGTGTGCAAGTTTGTTTTGGTTAATCTTTCCTTTTAATGAATATTTCTGGGTTTAAATTTCTGCTAGAACTTGGAAGTGTTTGGTTCTGGGATCTTGCCGTAGGGAAAAAGTATTTTGTAACAGCTGTTTGTGCAGATGTTTGCTCATAATGACGGATTTGCCAATCATATGAACATTTTAGTTTCTATATATTCGAAATTTCAATAGAATTCCCAGTTGAACTTTCAAGCATTATTTTCAAGCGGATTGTAAATCAATGATAACATCAAGTGGGTACTTAAGATTCAATCTGAACTCTCACACTAGGAATGAGGAGGGTCTTGAAGTCAGAAATAAATCGATATCATCCCCCCAAGTCTTGTGGTCAAGAAAATTAGCAAAAATGTTCTAAACTCATTGCAATTATATCAATTTATTTCTAAATCTTTTTTTTTTTTTTGCCAATTGAGTCTTAAATCTTTTGCGTTTATGCTAATTCAATCCATTCGGCCAAAATTGGCCTATAAGCGTTGACATGGACGATGCCGACCGTTCTACGTAGTGGTATCTGCGTTGACATAGATAATTTTTAATAATATTTTAATACATTTTGAATTTCTGAATTCTTTTTCTATTTCTTTTATTTCTCTTTCTTTTTCTAATCTTCACTTTCTTCTTCCTCAATGGTGACCGGCCAAAGGCAAGGCCGGCCTCACACATGCTGCTCATCGCGCTGATGGGTGCTCAAACATTGCTTGATTTGGCAAGGGTCGAACATTGCTGGCCCAGTGAGTGGCTTGGGTAAGCTTGTCCTCACAGCCTCCAGCAAGGCTAGAGGCTAGGCAAAGCTCAACTAGTAAGGTCGAGCCTCACCTAGCCATGACCAAGCTTCCCTAAGACTGGCAACCAGTTGGAGGAAGAAGAAAGAGAAAAAAATGAAAAAAATTAATTTAAAAATTTTAAATTAATATTGTCAATATTATATTTTTAAATGATATTAAGTATAATTTCTTTTCCAACTTCAAACTCCTATTTCCCTTTTTCTTAAACATTTCTATTGCTATAATACTACATCAAGTCTTCACTGACTTTTTAGATCGATACTATGCCTTTTCCAATATGACTTTCCCTAATCTGCGGTATTGTTATTGTTTCACCGTCTTTTCTGGTTCACCTTTGCAGCATTGGATTTGATAAAGAATAAGCAAGTCCATGCCATAATAGGCCCTGAAGGTTCAGATCAAGCAGACTTCATCATTGACCTTGGAAACAAGTCTCATGTACCCATCATCTCTTTTTCTGCTACTAGTCCTTCCCTCAGTTCAATTTGGAGTCCTTCATTCGAGCTGCACAAATTGACTCGTCCCAAGTGAATGCCATAAGCATGGTCATCCAAGCTTTTGGTTGGAAAGAATCGGTCCTCATATATGTGGACAATCAGTTTGGAGAAGGCATCATACCTTCTCTTACTAATGCTTTGGAAGAAGTTGACAGCGAGTGCCCTATAGGAGCCTTATTCCTCCTTCGGCCACGGACAATCAAATCCTACAGGAAATCTTCAAGTTAATGACGATGCAAACGAGGATGTTCATTGTGCACATGTTACCTACTCTCGGTCCGCCGCTATTTGCCAAAACAAAAGAGGTGGGAATGATGAGCAAAGGTTATGTGTGGATCTTGACTAATGCAGTCACTGACCGATTGAGTTCTGTGGATTCATCTGCTGTCGCTAGCTCGATGCAAGGAGTACTAGGCATGAAGACTTATAGCCCAGACACGCCAAACCTGGACAACTTCATGGTCCAAAGGAAAATGGAATTACAACAAGACAATCCATCCATCCTTAATCCTATGTTGAACATTTTCGGATACTGGACTTCTGATGCTGCTCGGGCTTTGGCAGTGGCTGTTGAGGAAATGGATGCGGCCAATTTTACCTTCCAGATGTTGAAGGCTTCGACAGATGCAACGTATCTTGAAAATATCGGGGTCTCTCAAATTGGTCAGAAACTTCTCCAAGGACTATCCAACGCGACATTTACGAGCCTCGCTGGAAATTTTAGCCTTGTTGATGAGCAGCTAGAGTCGTCAGTGTTCCAGATTGTTAATATCAATGGAAATGCAGCAAGAGGGATCGGGTTTTGGACGCTAGAAAATGGCCTGCAAAGAGATCTGATTTTCAGTTAACAGAAGCAAATATTCCAACTTTGAAGAGTAATCTTCGATCAATAATATGGCCAGGAGATTCGGGCTCTGTTCCTAAGGGTTGGGAGATTCCCATAAACGGGAAGAGGTTGAAATCTTGGTTCCTGTGAAGAATGGTTTTAATCAATTTATGAAGGTAACTCGAGATCCTAGTACAAACACATCCCAAGTCACTGGATATTGTATTGACATCTTTCAGATTGCCTTATGCTGTGGCTTATGACCTTATTCCATTTGCCTTGCCTAGTGGAAGTAGCGCTGGTAGTTACAATGACATGATTGATCAAGTATTTTACCAGGTGAGGTCATTGCAAGTGCTTGATTTTGTTGGAATACATGTTGAACAGAATTATGATGCGGTGGTGGGTGATACAACAATCATAGCAAACAGATCATTGTACTTGGATTTCACCTTACCTTGCACCAAATCGGAGGGGGGGTGGTGGTTGGGTGCAATGCTCGTGCCATTCAAGGATTCAAGGACAACAAGTGTCACGCCCCGAACCTCGAGTGCGCGCGCATCCCTCGGTGGTTGACTAAATTGCGATGTTTCCAGGACGCGTTGCCAACCCAATCAATTAAGCACATGTGGAAGTGAATTAAACAATCTCCAGACAACAATCAAACATGGGATAGGAAAGCAGGACAACCAAGCTTCACAAAACTTATTTTATAATCAAACCGGGTTTATATACACAAAAGTCTAAACCAAAAATGAGCTACTGAGCTATCTAAACTCCGGACTCTACAGCCATGGGCTCCGGGTTCGCCACGACACCATTAGGAGTGTCGAGATCCATGGGATGCCCTACTTCCCACTCCCCAATCCCAACGGGAGGCCCGTCAAAACCCTGTAAGGGACCCTCCCGACCCCCTTGAGGAAAGCCAATTAACCACACTATGAATCAGTGACGTACCAACTGGGGTAGGTCCTCATTGACCCAGACAGTGGACTCAACTAGCTCTCGGGTCAGGGTGGTCCTGAGGATAGGGAAAAAGGTGTGCTCAAAATCCATCACCTGCGGGACCCCATATCGTACCTGTCGTACCTCCATCTAAGGACTTGAAAATTGTAAATCACGACGAAGTGAGATAATGTCTCAGCGAGTCTACATCCTAAACCTCAATTAGAAAGAAAATTCACCTAGAGGCAACCTAAGCACACATTAAATAAGACTTACCTCGCCTTAGCACCTCCCTGCACATTAGTACAGCTCATATACATATGCATATCGTAAACATATTTAACAACTGGAACACTGCACTTCAATCATCAAATGCTCACAGGGGTCCCGATTATAAGGTTAAATCGTTATGACACATCCCATTCCGTGCCACACAATTTTGTCCCATAATTAGGCGCAACTATTTTACTCATTCAAGCGTTCCAGTTAAGTACGACCCAACGGCTACGACCAACTCAACAATCGGCGGTCATTAGGCATAACCGGGCGTCGTCTCGCCCCATCGAGTACAACAACGTCTACCTCTAGACGGCATTCCCGAAGGAGCATCGGTTCGGCTTCTACTGCAATCCGGCATCCGTTGACGTGGGGCATTCCATATAGGAGCATCGCCCACCTAACTTTCATTGGGTGACGGGTTCTCATTGTCACGCCCCGAACCTTGAGCGCGTACCCATCCCTCTCTAGTCGATAAAATTTTGCGACTTCCCAGGACTAGTCGCTGACCCTTTTACTTTATTGCACATGTGGAAGCGAAAAAGAATCCCCTTATAGTAACCATCTCGGGATAGAAAAGCAGAATAATAATTTCACAAACAAACACGCCTTTATAAACATATGCTGAGTTAAGTACAAGAGTCTATGGTCAAAAGACTACAAAAGACTGTTCTCCAAAAAGAAGTGATCCTATCCGACCTATGCTTCAAATCACCTCTTCTCTGCTCCAGGTCCTCCACTCGATGACCCTGAAAGTGGTTATACAATAACCAGTGAGACAATGTCTCAGCAAGTCTAAGCTCTAAACTTCGGCTAGGAGGGAAAGACGCTAAGAAGCGTCCTAAGCACGCAATCACACAATCAAGGAGACTTACCCCGTCTCAGTTCCACCCTGCTGGTCAGCACAGTTCATATCATAAATCAAAGCATAACTCAAGCTCAATTAATTGGAACACAATACTCAATTCATCATGCGTTCCTAGTTTTGATCTCGGCATATAGCACGGCCTACTCTCAATTCGGCGGTCTTCTGGCATTGCCAGGCTTCGTCTCACCCCATTGAGCACGGCACATCACTTCGTCGATAGCTTTCCCGAAGGAGCATAGGGTCCAAAATCTACTGCGACCGGCTTCCTTTTATCAAGGGGTATTCCATATAGGGGTAACGTCCAGCTCAACAGCTCGGGACGATTTTTCTTAATCATCACACGACCACTCAAATATGGCCCAGGGCACTATGCATTGCACTCAAATGCTTCAATTAAAATGGTGAACCTGGCCTTTTTCTTCGTATTAGAAATACGCATGAAAATAGTCATGTGTGGGTACACGGTCAACTCGACCCAGAAAAATTGACATTCTTCCTTTTTAAAATCCCACTATTTTATATAGTATATAAAACCATTTTCGGTGTTAAAATCCGACACCCGGGATTTTCTGAGTAAATAATTAAAATTCACAATTTTCGGAATTAAATACCAAAAATCCAATCATCACTCAATTTACATAATTTAACACTCAATTGCAGAAATTAACCACACCGTTGCAATCAGCACCAAATTCCGGTCATTGGCTATCCCAGCCTAATTTCCAAAAAAATAATTAATAAATAAATAATTTCGAAAATTAATTAATTAATTCAATTTAATTTCCTAAAATACTAACCTAGGCCAAAAATTATTAAATTAAATACCAATACGGACCCGGAAAATTCTCGAACCCTTCTAGATAAATAATACAATTTAATTAGGCGTTAGCTAAACCATGCTAACCACCTAACATGCTCAATTAAATAATTAAATCACTAATTTAATCTAACTAACCACCTAATTCCTAATTAAATAAATCTAAACACCACTTAGCATCAAAGCCTACTAAGAAGAGTTTAGAGAATAAACTTACCAGTGTATCGCGAAAACCGGTTCACCGCGACGATGATGCGACGGCGGCCGAAATCTTAATTTTTGACAGTGTTGGCAAACTTTTGGGCCGGGCGTAAAGCCGGCCCAACAAATCTCAGCCCAACTAAGATTTGCTTTTGAAACAGGCTGGGCCTGAAGTGGGCTGAAGTGGCCTTCAAAATTAGGCTGGTGTTGCGGGCTTGGGTTGCTGAAAAGAAAAACCTGCTTGGCTTCGCTGCTGTAGATCTGGGCCTGACTTCATGTGGGCTTCAAAGAAGCTGCTAGGCTGAAGATAGGTTGGATTGGAGCTGCAATGAAGATGGGCGTGCAGCTGGGCTAAATCTCGGCCAAATTATGGCTGAACTTGCAGGCGAAGGAGATGCTGGGGATGCGTGAGTTGCAGCCGTCGATTGGGGGTGTTTCAGTCTTTGTGGACAGCTGCTTCGTTGGAATCTTCAAGCAGCGATGTTGAAGAAGAACGAAGCAGCAAAGATGAAGCTGCTCGTGGTCTTTGGGCGGACAACGAGGAGACACGTGGCAGAGGGGACAAGCCGAAGTGGAGAGAGGGCGAGTTGCTTTGGTCATTGGTCTTCAAGACAAGGATGGAGATCAGTGGGCTAGGCTTCGATGGCAGCTTCTTCGAATGCGTGGATGAAGGGGATGGAACACTTGACTGCTTCGGTCAACACTGAGGCGCTTTGTTGGGGCTACTCGATTGCTAAATGACCGAACTTGGTAGTTCGGTGGATGAATCGGTCGAGATAGGCGCATGGGACGATGGTCGGTGATGATGATGATGCAAAGGATGGATGGTATGAGACGTGATGAAGAAATGAAAAAGAAAATGGGGGTGGATTGCTCGAATGAAAAAAATGCGAGAAAAATGAAAGGGAGGCAGGGGTAGAGGCGACACACGAAGAGGGGCAGTTGAATTTTTCTTGCTCAAGAAGATAAGAACAAAGGTTAAAGTAAACATGCTTAGCCCTTCCATTGAATGCCATGTCCCCTAATACTTTCTACAAAAATAAGCCCATAATACTTCAATATTGATGCAAATAATGCACCCCCCAACCAAAGCTCCGAATTTCCATTTTTGGGACATCAATTTCTTCGACGAATTCCCAAATTTGACGTCCAATTTTGATGTAGAAAAAGCCTACATAATTTCTACAAGTCCCCTTCGTTATATGGCTCGATTTGCAAGTCAAAAATCTCTTCAATTCGGCCGATCCAAATTTTCGTTAATTTTCTGCGGCATCCGATTCAAATTTCCGTAAAAATCTCGGAATCTCTCAAAATTTCTCGGAGGATGAGTCGACGTCCCTAATATAGCTCGTGACACCACAAAACTTTCAATTTCTGAAATCGGGTTCAAATAAGCGATTAATTTCAATCCGGCACGCTTTTAGCGTGACCTAGTCTACCGGGTAGTTTTTAGGAATTTTTGGTACAATTGACCCGTGATCGATTTGTCTCGAGTCACAATGTACATCTCCGACACATTGGCCATTCTCGGTTGTCGTAAAAATCTCGAGGTTTTAAATACGGACACAAGGTACCCAAAACGTCAGAAAATCAATTTAGTGCCGATCGGTAAGAATTTTGAAATCAAGTGGAATCACCCACATTCTGATGACATATCTCAGTCAAATCGACCTATCTCTGATCTCTGATCGATTCTAACAGTGTCGTAATGACCCTTGTAGATCGACACGGTCGAGCAATCGATTCCTGATCGAATTCTCAAGTCCATTGCATTTAGATTCCTTAATTGCTTCCCTAGATAGTCCAATTATCTCATGAGTGGCCAACTCAGAGAATAGCACTATAGACGCGTCGACGAAAAGCCCGATTTATTTAATCGAAACAACTCAGAAATTTCAAGCTGTCACACTCATAGTAATCACACGCACATTAAATCTCGACCAAGGACATCGTGCTTTACTCTCAAATGCCTCAATTTCAAATAATGTACTTGGCCTATTTTTTTCATATTAAAAACACCTGGTAAAATAATTGGGTGTGGTCCCACGATCAGATTGAACCACAAAACATGATATACTCTCTTTTAAAAACCCCACGATTTTATATAGTACCTAAAATATTTTTGGCGTCAAAACTCGACACCCGGTATTTTTCTAATTAAATACCAAAATTCCACATTTTTGAAATAATAATTCAAAAATCATCACTCAGCATCCAATTGCATAAATTAGCAATAAATTACACAAACCAACTATACCACGACAATCAGCACGAAATTCTAACAACCGACTATTCCGGTATAATTTCCACTAATTAATAAATAATTAAATAAATTGCATTTAATTAAAAAAATTTTAAATTATTTAAATTAAAGAACTTAATTAAATTATTAGGCTAATTAATCTAATTTAACTAACTAACTACATTAACTAATTAAGCTAACTAAACCACCTAACTAACAACCTAACTAAATACTTAGCCTAACTAATCAATTCTAACTAACTTACTTAGCTACATAAACTAAACACCCTAATCCCTACTTAGCCTAATTAACCCACTAATTAGCTATTAATCCACCTTTAAGTGTAATTAGCATCCTAACTAGAGATTATGAGGTAAACTCACCGGTTTAGCGTGAAAACCAGTTCATGGCGACGGCGACCACAACTCGGGTCTATGGTGACACCAAAGGAGGCCGGGAAAGGACCGGAAAAAGCCCAGCAAGCTCACAGCTTGCTACTGGGCTTCAGTTCTGTGGGCTGAACCGAAGAGCTGGGCAAGGGCCCGGCGCGAGGAGGGAAAGTGGAGGCGACTCGGGCTGGAGCAGTTGATGGAGCTAGGCGGACGAGTGGCCAAGTCGGGAAGTTGGCCGAGCAGGGATCGGCGACGGCGACCTAGCTAGCTCGAGATGGTAGCTCGAGCAGGCAGAAAGCGGCTCGAGGACGAGCTCGCGGGCAATTAGGCAAGCAGGCGGTGGATGGTTGCTTCAGTGAAGGGCTGGCTAGTTTAGGTGAGTTTGCAGCAAGGAAATGGAGGCTTAGGGAGGAAGCAAGAAGAAGAAGTGATCTTCAGAGGAGGGAAGGAGTTGGTCGACCAAGCCAAGGGGGAGAAAGGGGAAACCAAGGGGGGGACAAGAGCCTTCAAAGTCTTGCTGTTGGCCAATCCCTTCCAAGCACAAATATCTTGTAATGATCACTTGGACACCAAAGTCTTTAGCCCTATCTTCAGCCAACCTTGCCAATGGGTCACCCAAGGGCCAAATTCCTCACCAATCTTTACCAATTGAAGCCAAATTGAAGACCAAATTGCAGCAGCCCCACAAGCCTACAAATTTGCACCCATTACTCTTCTAGTTCTTCACAAATCTCTCCAATTTGATGGCCAAATTTGCTGAGGAGGAAGCTTTTAACAATTTCCATAATTTCCCTCACCATTTGATGCAACTTGAAGGCAAAAAGTCCACCCAAAAATGGCCATCCGAATTTCCACCAAATTAATTTGTCAATTTTATTTTCCACCAAAATTCTGAGCTCGCCGAAAATTCTTCAAAGGATGCGATGACGTCCTAAAAATAAATCGTGACACACTGGAACTTTCGATTCTTGAAACCGACTTCAATTTCGTGGTTAATTTCGATCGGACGCAATTTTAGCGTGACCTAACCTACCGGGCAGCTTTTAGGAATTTTATCGCGTTTAACCCGTGGTTGATAAATTCCAATCCACGTTTATGCATCTTTGACTCATCGGCAACTCTCAGTTGTCGTGAAAATCTCAAGGTTTCAATTATGGGCACCGGGTACAGAATCGACAGAAAAATCGGTTTAGTGCTGTTCGACATGAATTTTGCAATCATGTGGAATCACCCACAACGTAATTACATGCCTCTATTGAATCGACCTACCATCGATCTCTAATAAATTATAATGGTGCTGTATTGACCCTTGCCGATTAGCATAGTTGAGCAGTCGATTTCTAATCGAATTCTCAAGTCTATGACGTTTATATCCCTTAACGGCTTCACTTGATAGATTAGTTATCTCGTGAGTGATCAGCTCAAAGAAAAAGACTATAGGCATGTCAATGAAAAGCTCATTTCATTTAATCAAAATAGGGTTGAAAATCAAGATGTCGCAACTCTTCCTCTCTTATAAAAATTTCGTCCTCGAAATTTAAACCATTACAATTCTTCTTCAAAAAGGTGGGGGTATTGTCGTCTCAGTCTTCACTTTTGCATGTCGCTCCTTCTATCTCGTGGTGTTGCCAGACCACTTTGACCAAGGGAACCGTCTTGGTACGTAGCACTTGCTCCTTTCGATCTACAATCTGAATTGGTCTCTCCACGTATGACACTCTGTCATCCACGTCTAATTCTTCAAAATTCAGCACGAGTTAGGTCAGGCTCATACTTCTCAACATTTACACGTGGAAGACGTCATGCACTTGCGCTAGTCTTGGCGGCAAAGCGAGACGATACGCCAAAGTCCCTATTCTTTCTAGAATCTCAAAGGGACCGATGTACCTCACACTCAGCTTCCCTTTCTTGCCGAAGCGCGAAGTACCCCTCATTGGTGACACCTTAAGAAAGACGTGTTCACCAATTTGGAATTCCAATGGTCTTCGCCACTTGTCAGCATAACTCTTTTGGCGGCTCTAAGCAGTCTTTCTCATATGATTGTGACGGCATTTACTAACTGTTGGACTAACTCTGGGTTGGTAATCTTCTGCTCTCCGACTTCATCCAAACAAACTAGAGTTTTGCAGGCTCTGCCATACAACACTTCAAATGGTGCCATCTGAATGCTTTATTGATAACTGTTGTTGTAGGTGAACTCAACTAGATGAAGCTGTTCCTCCCAGCTTCCCCTGAAGTCTAGCACACAAGCTCGCAGCATGTCCTTGATGGTTTGAATCGTCCTCTTAGACTGACCATCCATATGAGGGTGATAGGCCATACTATACTGTAGCTTCGTTCCCAAAGTAGTTTGTAAACCTTTCTAGAAGGCTACTGTGGACTTCGGTTCTCGATCAAACATAATTGTCACTGGCACTCCATGCAGTCAAAGTCTTTTCATATGGCGATGAAGTGAGCATACTTCGTCAATCTGTCAACCACTACCCCTATGGAATCATTACTTCGCTGACTCCTTGGAAAGCCCATCACAAAGTCCATTGTGATATGTTCCTATTTCCACTCGGGAATCTCGAGAGGTTGCAACAGTTCTCCCGGCTTACAATGATGTGCTTTCACTTGCTGGCACGTCAGACACTTGGCAACATGCTTGACGATATCTGCCTTCATACTAGTCCACCAATAGTGTTGACATAGATTCTGATACATCTTCGTACTGCCTGGATGAATGCTGTAACTGCTATGATGAGCTTCTGACAATATCTTTTCTTTAAGCTTTGCATCGTTGAGTACACACAATCGTCCATGAAACTTTAGTGTTCCGTTCTCAGAAATATGAAAGTCAGCCTTTCTCTTTTCTGCATCTTCTTGTAGAATCTTCTAGATCTCTGGGTCTGTTAACTGCAACGTCTTGATTCTTACCCACACTTCTGATTCGATTCTGAGGGTGGCCATAAGATTTGAAAGGTGACCCATCTCAAATTTGAAAATCGAATCTCGAGCTCCTTCGAGTATAATCCACTCCTAAATCACCATCTGCACAATCGATGACTTTTGACTCAACGCATCTGCAACCTCGTTTGTCTTTCCAAAATGATACAGGATGTCACAGTCATAGTTCTTAAGAAGTTCCATCCAACAACGCTGTCTCATATTCAACTCCTTCTGCGAGAATAAGTACTTGAAATTCTAATGGTCTGTGAAGATCTGGAACCTTTCTCCACATAAGTAGTGTCTCCAAATCTTCAAAGCGAAGATGATCGCCGTGACTTTTAAGTCATGCGTCGGATAATTCAACTCATGAGGTCTCAATTGACAAGATGCGTATGCAACGACTCTGCCATGTTGCATTAAAATGCAACCCAATCCTCTGAAAGACGCATCACTATAGATCTTGTATCCTCCAAGTCCATATGGAATTGTCAACATTGATACGGTAGTCAGTTTCTGCTTAAGCTCTTGGAAACTACGCTCGCACTTATCCGTCCACACAAACTTCTCTTCCTTCTTCAGTAGTAGAGTCAGCATCATGGCTATTACCGATAATCCTTCCACGAACCGTCTATAGTAACCTGCTAATCCCAAGAAACTTCTTATCTCCGTCACTGTCGTCGGTCTTGGCCAGTTGATCACGGCTCCAATCTTGGTCAGGTCCATCGAAATTCCTTCACATGAAATCACTTGACCTAGGAAAGCTACATGAGTCAACCAGAACTCGCACTTGCTGAACTTGGCGTACAGTCCATGATTTCGCAGAGTTTGAAGCACTGTCCTTAATTGCCTTTCATGTTCCTCTGGACTTCTCGAGTACACCAGGATGTCCGCGATGAATACTATCATGAACTAATCTAGATATTCCTTGAAGGGAAAATGTCAGAAATGGTCCCTATACTTTTACTTAATGTGCAATTTCGTCCTTGAACTTTCAATTCGCTCAATTTGATCCTTGAACTATTGATAAATGTCCGATCTAGTCCCTGAACTTTTGATCGGCTTAATTTGATCCTTGAACTATTCATAAATGTCTGATTCTAGTCCTTCGTTACTGTTTTTCCATTTTTCCTTTTTTTGTTTTTTTTTTTTTTGCTTCTTCTCTCTTCCCTCTGCCGGCTTCAACGGAGAGAAGCCGGCCGTCTGGTGAGGGCGACCCTCGCCGGCGTTCGGTGAGGGCCGTCCTTGCTCAACACCGGTGAGGGCCGCCCTCGCCTACGTCCGGCGAGGATGGCCCTCACCAGACATCGGCAAGGGGCTCCCTCGCTAGATCTGTGAGGGAGCCCCTCACCCGATGCCGGCAAGGGCGACCCTCGCCAGACACCGGCTTCCCTTCGCCGAAGCCGGCGGAGGGAAGAGAGAAGAAGCCAAAAAAAAAAGGGAAAAATAGTAATGAAGGACTAGATTAGACATTTATCAATAGTTTAGGGACCAAATTAAGCCGATCAAAAGTTTAGGGATTAGATCGGACATTTATCAATAGTTCAAGGACCAAATTAAGCAAATTGAAAGTTCAGGGATGAAATTGCACATTAAGTAAAAGTATATGGACCATTTCTGACATTTTCCCTTCCTTGAATGCTCGATTCATCAGGTCCATGAAAGTAGTTGGGCGTTTATCAAACCAAACGGCATTAGGGTGAACTCATAATGACCGTGACGCGTACGAAACATCGTCTTTGGTATATCTTCTTTCTTGATCCTCAACTTATGGTATCCCGTCCTATGGTCGATCTTAGAGAATATCGACGCTCTCTGTAACTGGTCAAACAAGTCATCAATTCTCGGCAACAGGCACTTGTTATTGATCATCACCTGATTGAGTTACCGATAGTCGATGCAAAGGCGCAACGAACCATCTTTCTTCCTCACAATGCATTGGAACGTATAAATCCCTTATCCAACAACTCTTGCATCTGTACCTTTAGTTCCTTCAGCTTTAACAATGCAATATGGTAAGGAGCCTTAGAGATTGGCTCCGTCCCGAGGGCCAACTCAATCACAAACTCGACCTCTCCTTCTAGGGGCAGACTAGGTAATTCCTTCGAAAACATATTAGCAAACTCCCATACTACTACAATGTCCTCCATCTTCGACTCCTCAATTGTTGCATCCATGACAGTCGCCAAGTAACCTTGGCAACCCCTATCTAACAAACAGGTTGCCTCAAGCGACAAGATTAAGGCAATTAAGGGTCCTCCTCGACTCCCAATAAACTCAAAACTTTCACCCGCTAACGGGTTAAGCTGAATCGCTTTACGATAACAGTCTATAGTAGCTCGTTGCTTGGTAAGCCAGTCCATGCCAATTATCACATCAAAATCATACATGGCTAGGACTATCAAATCTATCATTTCCTCTTGCTCACCAATAACTAACTTGCAACTAGAACAGCCTACTGCAGACAACACCTTATCCTTTAACAGTGTAGGTATACTAATGACTGACCCCAACAATTCAGGACTCAACCCTACCAAACCAATTTAACGTATTGCTTAGCAATAAATGAATGAGTAGCTCCATGATCAAATAAAGCATAAGCAGCATGGTCGTTCAGCGAGACCGTACCTATGACCACGTCACGTGAGTCCTCTGCCTGTCGTCGGGTGACGGCATACACCCTTTCCTATGTTAGAGGCCAGTTCAAACCACCTTGCGGTGCATTCTACGGTGCATATCCTCTGTTCTAACCCATTGGCAACAGCGGCAGCGACGGCGATGGCGGTGGCAGTGGCAGTTGTGGTCCCATCTGCCTGTGCGAACAGTTCTGGCCAGGTGACCTTGCTGGCCACATCCATAGCAAGCACCTATCCTAGAATGGCACGGGTTGATCCATGTCGTCTTCCGCAGTAACGACACACGCCATTCTGGTTCAGCGTTGACTTTCCAATCCCACCCTTCTTGTTGGGCGGAATAGGATACCTTCCTCCAGTCATCGATTTCTTCCCAAACCAATTACCATCCCTATTCAACCTGAACCGCAACCCAGATGCAACGGCTCGTTTGTTAAGGTTTCTCTCTATCAGCTGTGCCCATTCATACAAATCATTGTAGTCCTTCAGATTGAACGGCACCAGCGAGTCTTTCAACTCCAGTCTGAGTCCATCTCGGAATCTTCTTGCTTAGTCTACTGGATCCTCAATCAGTCTTGGCACATACTGAGATAACTCGGCGAACTTTGCTTCATACTAGTCTATAGACATCAGACCTTGACAAAGGCGCCGGAATTCCACCATCTTCTGTTCTTGGGTGCAGTCTGAGAAATACTTCCCGTTGAAGGCTTCAATGAAGGCATTCCACATCGGAACCACACCTTTAAGGAACACTCTTCCTCTGGTGGCCCTCCACTAGGTGCTTGCATTTCCCTGGAACTAATAAACTGCAAGGACCACCTTATCTTCCTCCAAACACCTTAGCAGCTCAAAGGCTTTCTCAAACTCTTGGATCTAGAGGGTTGCAACCTCGGGATCTCCTGCTCCTGTGAACCTTAGCGGGTTCAGCTTTAGAAACTACTTTACGAGCTTATGCATCGGTCTCTCCCCAATCACGTTCCTCGGTGGAACCTCGGTAGGTGCGGCAGCAATAGTGGCAGCGGCGGTGGTGGCGGCAGCTTGATTCTAGGCCTGCTGCCCTATTAGATTTCCCAAAGTCTCGAGTGCCTGTACGATCCCATCGATTCTAGGATCGCCAGGTGCTGCCACATCAGCACTGACCGGCAACGGTGCTACCCCATTTGCGCTGGCCTGAGCCTGCGCCCTACCTCAGGCACTGACCTTGGTTGGCGTCCTACCCAAGCAATTGAAGCTACCGACCTTTCCCTAGGAGTTCTTTGCTCCTAATCGCTCAGAGTGCAAGATCCTTACAGAACCTGCTTTCCAATTCTACACATAATTAAAAAACTGAGCGACCCATACAAAACAATCTACGAATCAACTATCAATCACATGCATAAGAATAAGAAGAAGGCATTTCCTACTAACTATTCCAAGACCCATTACACCTTATCACTCTAAACACTTACCAGCTTTGTTACCACTTTGGGCGAGGATGTCATGCCCGGAACCTCGAGCGCGCGCGCATCCCTTGATGGTTGACTAAATTGTGACATTCCCAGGATGCGTCACCGACCCAATTGATTAAGCACACGCGGAAGCAAATTAAACAATCTCTAGACAACAATCAAACATAGGATAGGAAAGCAGGACAACCAAGTTTCACAAAACTTATTTTATAAGCAAACCGGGTATATATACACTAGAATCTAAACAAAAAATGAGCTATTGAGCTATCTAAACTTCGGGCTCTACAGCCATGGGCTCCAGGTCCACCTCGACACCATCAGGAGTGTCGAGATCCATGGGATGCCCTATTTCCCACTCCCCGGTCCTAACAGGAGTTCCGTCAAAACCCTATAAGGGACCCTCTCAACCCCCTTGAGGAAAGCCAATGAACCACACTATGAATCGATGAGGTGCCAACTAGGGTAGGCCCTCATCGACCCAGACAGTGGACTCAACTAGCTCTCAGGTCAGGGTGGTCCCGGGGATAGGGAAAAAGGTGTGCTCAAAATCCATCACCTACGGAACCCCATATTGTACCTGTCGTACCTTCATCTAAGGACCTAAAAATTGTAAACCACGACGGGGTGAGACAATGTCTTAGCGAATCTACATCCTAAACCCCGATTAGGAAGAGAATTCACCTAGAGACAGCCTAAGCACACATCAAATAAGACTTACCTCGCCTCAGCACTTCCCTGCACATTAGTACAGCTCATATACAAATGTATATAACAAACATATTTAACAACTGGAACATTGCACATCAATCATCAAATGCTCACAAGGGACCCGATTATACGGCCAAATCATTATGACATGTCCTATTCCATGCCACACAATTTTGTCCCATAATCAGATGCGACTATTTTACTCATTCAAGTGTTCCGATTAAGTACGACCCAACGGCCACGGCCAACTCAACAGTCGATGGTCATTCGGCATAACTAGGCATCGTCTCGTCCTATCGAGCACGACAGTGTCTACCTCTAGACGGTATTCCCGAAGGAGCATCAATCTGGCCTCTACCGCGATTCGGCATCCGTTGACGTGGGGCATTCCATATAAGAGCATCGTCCACCCGACTTTCATCGGCTAACGGGTTCTCATAGTGATCACACGCACATCCAATCTCAGCCAAGGACATCGTGCTTTGCACTCAAATGCCTCGATTTCAAATAATGTACTTGGCCTATTTTCTTCATATTAAAAACACCCGGTAAAATAATTAGGCATGGTCCCACGATCAGATTGAACCACGAAACGTGATATACTCTCTTTAAAAAACCCACGATTTTATATAGTACCTAAAATATTTTTGGCATCAAAACCAGACGCCCAATATTTTTCTTATTAAATACCAAAATTCCACATTTTTGAAATAATAATTCAAAAATCATCACTCGGCATCCAATTGCATAAATTAGCAATCAATTGCACAGACCAACTATACCACGACGACCAGCACGAAATTCTAACAACCGACTATTCTGGTATAATTTTCGCTAATTAATAAATAATTAAATAATTTTCATTTAATTAAATTAATTGCAAAATATTTAAATTAAAGCACTTAATTAAATTAACATAAGCTAAGTAACTAATCTACTTAGCATAATTAATCTAATTTAACTAACTAACTACATTAACTAATTAAGCTAACTAAACCACCTAACTAACAACCTAACTAAATACTTAGCCTAACTAATCAATTCTAACTAACATAGCTACATGAACTAAATACCCCAATCCCTACTTAGCCTAATTAACCAACTAATCAGCCACTAATCTACCTTTAAGTGTAATTAGCATCCTAATTAGAGATTATGAGGTAAATTCATCGGTTTAACACGAAAACCGGTTCGCGGCGATGGCGGAACAATAGCAACACCAAAGGAGGCCAGGAAAGGGCCGAAAAAAGCCCAGTTCTGTGGGCTTTCGGCGACCACAACTCGAGTCTACTACTGGGTTTCAGTTCTATGGGTTGAACCGAAGAGTTGGGCAGGGGCCTGGTGCGAGGAGGGAAAGAGAAGGCAACTCGGGCTGGAATAGTTGGCGGAGCCGGGTGGACGGGCGGCCTGGTCGGGAAGACAGCCAAGCGGGGACCAGTGACGACGAGCTGGCTAGCTCAAGACGGTACCTTGAGTAGGCGGACAGCGGCTCGAGGATAGGCTCGTGGGCAGCTGGGACGACCGACGGGCGAGTAGCAGTGGTTGGTTGCTTTGGTGAGGGGTTGGCTGGTTCAAGTGAGTTTGCAGCAAGGAAATAGAGACTTAGGGAGGTAGGAAGAAGAAGAAGTGATCTGTAGAGGAGGGAGGGAGCTAGTCGACCAAGCCAAGGGGGAGAGACGGGGAACCGGGGGGGGACAACAACCTTCAAAGTCTTGTTGCTGGCCAATCCCTTCCAAGCATAAATGTTGTCACGACCTCCCCCTGCAAGCGCGGTTTTGACACCACCTGAGGGTTCGGCTAATGGATTGCTAAGCCTAGACTTAACTCGGGCTCTCCCAAGCCCATACCAATTCGCGACTTAGGTTTGAGTTCTTAACATGCAAATGATTTTCAATTAGGAGTCGCCACTAATCTGTTTTTTGGTGGGTCGATTAGAAACCCAAGTAAAGTAACGGGAGGTTTACTTTACTCCTACGAACCAGAGATTATGGGTACGGGGACTTGGTTACACTAGATTTCTCTAATGCCCTTTCGGTACCTTTCTTTTTTTTTTTTTTTTGAAAAAAAATGTTTGGCAAGCAGCTTGGATTGATTTTAATTTATCTCCCTAACATGTGATGTCATCATGCGAGTGCACAAACCACCAATTAAACACCAAGATAAAACAGTAAATAAATTGCAAAAATTTACCTCAAAGCAACGAAAGCATCTGCGTGGTTAGATTAAAATCCACATCATCAATCTTAGATGTGATTTCTAATTAACACGCAATTTCTTTTTTTGGTTTTCACTTTATTTAATGGGAGCTTAATCTATATGCAATGCAGGCTAGTGATCTAATATGACATGAGATGACATAATAACATGGCCTAAGCTACATGATGCAAATGAGATGTTTTTGTGTTTTCTTAATAAACGTGCAATCTATTCTAAATTATGAAATTTATTTATTCAAAGACAATTTTTTTTTTTAGGTATTTTCCATGAAATTCGAAATTATGATTGTTCCATAATTAAATGTGCAATCTAAACTAACGAAATGAC
The DNA here is from genome assembly GCA_014182715.1 of Eucalyptus cloeziana. Classification (NCBI taxonomy): domain Eukaryota; kingdom Viridiplantae; phylum Streptophyta; class Magnoliopsida; order Myrtales; family Myrtaceae; genus Eucalyptus; species Eucalyptus cloeziana. Next base: position 21,539,588 of record CM024636.1, on the reverse strand, counting down.
CTAATTCTAATGACAGATAGTTTCCAATTAAATGGTCCTAAAAAAAAAAAGCTAAATGACGTGCATTCCAATTAATCTAATCCTAAATGACATGTTCATGACATTTTTTTTATTCTTTTTTTTTTCTAAAAATGCCATTTATCCTAGAAAATAGAACTAATTTATTCTAAGATATTTTTGTATTTTTTTTTTTTTTGAAATTCGGAATTAAAAAAAGTGAAAATTATCTATCTAAATTAAAATATCATCTAATTTGAATTAGGAATGAAGTTATGTCAAATCCTAATTTAAACTAGAATGTTATCCTAACTTAGAAATCCCTAACTAAAATGCAATCTTCTTAAAAACTATTATCTAGAATTAAATTACATGCAATCTTACTTTAAAATGCAATGACATGCAAAGAATGCCTTAATTCTACATGAATTATGCATGATGTTTTTTTTTTGTTATTTTATTATTTTATTTTTTTCTTTTATTAATTTCAAAGTTAAAATTTAACATGCAAATTAAATAATAAAAAGACTAACAATCTAAATGAATATGCTTTCTTTTTGTTTTCTTTTCCATGATTTAAAATAAAATCTCAACCGTAAACATGCAAAATAAGAAAAGCAAAACTATATCTAATTTCCCTTCTCTTTTTCTTTTTAATTTTCAAAATTAAAAATCTCCTAATAATTAAACATGCAATAATAAAAACTAACAACCTAAGTCATTTGATTTTTTTTTTTTTTTTAAGAAAATTAATTTAAATAACACCACAGCAAATCACATAGTATTAATACCCCAAATTGACGAACCGTATCTCGCACGTAAGATCGGGTTGGCCAATTTTAAATAAATCACGAATCGGATCTCGGGCGGGAGATCGAATTAGCAATTTTTAAAGTGATTGCGAGTCGGATTTCAGGCGCGAAAATCGGACCGACAATCACTAGTTTCCGAGGCAATTTCCTATCATGCAATTTCAATTTCACATAAAAGAGTAATTTAAACTATAAGAGAACAAATAAAATAAAGCAATAAAATAACAAAAATAACAAAAATAACAAAAATAAGGTAGATAAGTAAATAAAAGAAAAAGGAAACTACCTAGATTGATTTTCTTTTTTTTTTTTTTTTCTTTTGTTGTTTTTCTTTTTCTGTTTTCTCCTTTCCGCGCACGTTTGTGGATCTCCAAGGGCGGCAGATCAAACGGTCCAGCGAGGGGAACTCCGGCAAGGGCAGATCGGCGGGCCGGCGACAGCGGGCGGTGGGCGGCAAGCAGCGGATCGCTCGGACGTCGGGTTGCTCGGGCTGGGTCGCGGCGGAAGAGGTGACGTGGGCGCGGCTCGTGGCCTGGTGTGGCGGCAAGGGGCTTGCAGGCGTGACAGTGTCCGGCGCGGAGCGGTCTGGTGCGGCGGGCGGAGCGGCGCCGGAGTGGGTCTCAGGCGGTGGCGGAAGGGCCCGCGGCAGACGAACGACGTGGGCGCAGCTCGGGGTCGGTGCGGCGGGCGGAGCGGGTCGCGGCTGGGCTCAGGCTCGGCTTGCTCGGACTTTGTGGAGGAGGTGCGGCGGTGCGCGCGCGCAAGGGGGAGTGAACCGGCGGTGACTGGGCGCGGGCAGCTTGCTCGTGGAGGCATCGGTGCGCTCGGGCCACGGTGGGTCAAGCGAGAGAGATGGGTGCGGTGGAGCTCGAGCTGCTGCGGCGGTTGTTGTTGATGGAGAGCGGTGGAGCTCGGGGTTACCGGCTGCGGAGGAGTCAGGCTGCTGCGGCGGTTGCTGTGGGAGTCGGGTGGCCAAAGGCGCGGCGAGGTGGCGGCGTTCGGCGGGCAGGGAGCCCGAACAGAGGGCAATCGAGCCTTCCGGGGAAGAAGAACAGTGTTCTTCTTTCCCCCTTTTTTTTTTAACCCTTTCTCTCTCCTCCTGTCTCCTCTCACGTCACTTTCTTTTTGTTTTTCTTCCTCACAAATTCTCTATTCACCCCTTTATTTTAATATCCTCCCTGACTTCATTTTTTCTCTCAAACGAGCATCCCCTTCCCCTTTTTTTTTTTAATCTTTTCCTCTCTCTTCACTCGTATGTCTCTCTACCCTCGCGTGTCTCTCTACGGGAACTCTCCCTTTTTTCTCTGACAAACTTCCCTCGTGAATTCCCCCTCTTTTCGTTCGCCGTTTGCGTATTTATAGGCTTGAGTTCACCCACCACCGTTGATTTTCCTTTACGTGTTACTCGCTTCGTCTTCAGCGAATTTCTCGTTGCTTCACTCCGACAACCCATACTTCAAGAAGTATGGGCTTCCCTATCATCTGCGGAATGCATGGACGCAGGGACTTCTTTCCTTTTTTTTGACTTTCGCTCTTTTGCGTGTTCGGACAGGCGGAGAGAGAGACCTTCCTTTTGTACATATTATCAATCGCAAGTCCCTGCTTCTTGTTGCCTTTTGGTATCAATGCAAATGCGACTACATGAAATGCAATTTTACTTTTTCTTTTCTTAATTAAATTTTTTTTATGCAACTAATTACTAAATGATTAGGCAAAATTTAGGTGTCAACAGCTGCCCCTCTTTGAAGGTGAGCTCGCAGAGGTTACATTCAAAGACAATATGATACCTAAATTTTGACCATGAACATGCAATGGATGGTACTTTGGCGGGACTTTTTTTTTTTTTAAATGCAATGTCATGAAAATGGTAATGCAAATGTGAGATATTGAAGAGGAGAGTATACCTGTAATTACTTACCAGTCAGAGCATCATGAAGTACGGGATGAATTTTTATTTGCTCGGCAAGTATCCAGGTTCCCTGAAGAGTCCACATGAATTTATCCAACAGACGCTCAATGTTAGGTGAGATGCCTTGTTGAATTCAGATGACTCGAAATACCTAGATTCACACTAAGGTATAACGAGTAAGATAGACAAGATTTGAGACATCCAGATCAAGACTGAGATGTCATGAAATTGGGGACTTAACCAATAAACACTCAATGTTAGGTGAGATGAATATTGAATTAAGAGGATTCGAAATACCTAGATCCGGACTAAGGTATAACGAAAAAGATCAGAAAGCATTCATATCCAGAATGAAATGCTTAACAAAGAAGTTTTGAGACATCCAGATCCAGACTGAGATGTCAAGACTTTGGGGACTTAACCAATAGACACTCAATGTTAGGTGAGATGAATATTGAATTAAGAGGATTGGGGACTTAACCAATAGACACTCAATGTTAGGTGAGATGAATATTGGATTAAGAGGATTCGAAATACCTAGATCCAGACTAAGGTATAACGAAAAAGATCAGAAAGCATTCATATCCAGAATGAAATGCTTAATGAAGAGTTTTGAGACATCCAGATCCAGACTGAGATGTCAAGAAATTGTGAACTTAACCAATAAACACTCAATGTTAGGTGAGATGAATATTGGATTAAGAGGACTCGAAATACCTAGATCCAGACTAAGGTACAACGAAAAAGCTCAAAAAGCATTCATATCCAGAATGAAATGCTTAACAAAGGGTTTGAAACATCCAGATCCAAACTGAGATGTCAAGAAATTGTGAACTTAACCAATAAACACTCAATGTTAGGTGAGATGAATATTGGATTAAGAGGATTCGAAATACCTAGATTCAGACTAAGGTACAACGAAAAAGATCGGAAAGCATTCATATCCAGAATGAAATGCTTAATGAAGAAGTTTTGAGACATCCAGATCCAGACTGAGATGTCAAGAATTTGGGAACTTAACCAATAGACACTCAATGTTAGGTGAGATGAATATTGGATTAAGAGGATTCGAAATACCTAGATCCGGACTAAGGTCTGACGAAAAGGATCGGAAAGCATTCATATCCAGAATGAAATGCTTAACGAAGGGTTTGAAACATCCAGATCCAGACTGAGATGTCAAGAAATTGTGAACTTAACCAATAAACACTCAATGTTAGGTGAGATGAATATTAGATTAAAGGGATTCGAAATACCTAGATCCAGAGTAAGGTATGACGAAAAGGATCGGAAAGCATTCATATCCAGAATGAAATGCTTAACGAAGAATTTTGAGACATATATCAAGAATTTGGGAATACCTAGGACAAACCTGGGATATTCGTGAAGGTCACTTACCTCTTGGTAGAAAGAAGTTTTGGGACATTGACAATGTACCTCAAATATTCATGAAGATTTCTCACCTCGAGGCTTCTGAAAGCAACATGAATGTCGAGCTCTTGGGTCTTCGACGAAACATTACCTGTCAGACATGATTAGAGCAAAAAATAACATGCATTTACCAAAGAAGTAAGCAATTCAGCACACTCCAAAGTCCACTGAAGTTTTTTTTTTTTTTTTTTCAATCAAGATTTGTGCATGATGGTTTTACCATATTTGCACCACCAAATTTCCACTCGGGGAGAATCATCGCTTAAGACGATTTTCACTCATGACATGGATTTTCAAGAATACCAAATGAGAGACTTTCAGTTAGAAAGGACTTTCACTCACTCTCATTAAGAAGGCTATTTTGTCCCAACGATTAATGTGGGATCACAAGAATCACTCAATCCCACTTTCATCATGTCGACGATGGTCCGAGTATTCTCGAAAGCGGTACGACCTTGTTAATCTGAGAGGTTTTTATCAAGACTGTAATGTGGGCTTGGTCAATGGCTCAACAAAAAGGGACTCTTCGAGTCAAGGCTAATGAAAGAACAATACTTTGCAATCATCTCCGAGTTTACAAGTCAAGTAACCTGCGAAATGAGATAGAAATGGTCTTGCTCACACTTCTTCGAGCGATGCTTATGAGCATATGAATTCCTACGTTAATTTCAGTGCTTTAATCTGAAGAGACTTTGTAAGGGACGTAACGTAGGTCAAGTTCATGGGTTGAGAAATGAATGGATCATTAGGCTCAAAATGTGTATAAGGGGATGAGAATTGGTGCTCATCTTGGCATTGTCATGGGTCTTCTTCTCCACCATTGGGATTTTCTTTATAGGTACTATAAAAACTTGGCTTTTGAGTTCTTTGAGTACCACTCCATTGAGAATTCACTCTCTCTCTTTCATTTTTTACGGGCATTGGCCTTGCTTTTACTAGGCACACTGCTTTTTCATGCACCTTCTGTTTTTTGTTTTTTTTGTTTTTGTTTTTTTTTTTATGACTTTTGACACACTACATGTATTGAATCACCATGTAATGTTTCAACATTTGGGTTCTTGAGGAGTTTTCATTTTTTGTCGGGACTCTGGGCTCTGCTGCTTGAATATTTGCCTTTTGCCTTGCCCCAGTGTGGGGGATGATCACCAATTGGGTTTAAATGAAACGAATTTACAGGCTCAAGGGGCTACGCAATGGATAAAGTGTGTAAGATAGAGAAAGAACTGCTCTTCATCATCCTAAGGCACTTAAATTACCGTATGAATTCAATGTAATAGCAATACTTGAAGATTGATGCAAGTGAGAGCAAGAATATTCCTATCAATTTCCTCACCTCATGATGTCGTCTTACCTCCAGCATGCCCCAATGTGGGGTGGTTCTTGACAGGGGTAAAAAAATTATCCACATGTGTGGGCTCAAAAGGGTTTAAACAATGGATGATCATGTAGTGTTTGGGATAGAGAATGAACCGTCTCTCATCATTTCGATCATCGTACTTTTCGCGAGAGAACTCTTTACCTCACAGACATGGAACTTCCTACACTCATCTCACCGGTGTATGAGCAAGGGACTGTGTATAGGATAGAACTTGCCTTTCATCATTCTGACATGTCTCATTTAGCATGTTCAATCCATTTGATCTGCGGTGATAATCTTCAGTGGAATTGGTAATTTAAACAGGTAAAACTATAATGCAAAAATTTCCTTTGAAATGTCACAATTACTTCATGAACTCATCAGCTTTGAACACAAAGAGTTTGCATCTTAAAAAATAAAAAGGATTGGAAAGAAGAAAAAAAAAATTTGTTTTGTTTTGTTTTTTTTTTTTTTTTTTCTTTTTTTTTTTTGTTTGGCAAACTTGTTGCCGTTTCCGTGGATCGAACCCCGGTCGTTCTCGGACCCTTTCATTCCCGTGCCACCAGGCCGAGGCGCTCGGTGGTGTCCTCGTGGCATTTCTTTTTCATTTAATTGAACCGACTTTGGGTCAACACGCCTGATATTCTGAATCAAATGAGTTCGATATGTGTATGGAACATGGCCTACTTTTCATCTCATTCAATCCATTTCCACACAATTCAATGAAGAAATGAGTACCTTCAATTTACAACAAATTCTATCAAGGGTAATATTTCTTCACTGCATCAGAGTTAACGGGATTAGAAAACTCACGACCATCCATTTCTGTAAGGATTAAGGCACCACCAGGGAGCACTTTCTTCACCATATATGGGCCTCTATAATTTGGAGCAAATTTGCCTCCAGGATCAGGAAAAATCGGCAACACCTTTCTTAGAACTAGATCATTTACTTCGAAGTGTCTCGGCCGTACTTTCCGATTGAAAGACTTGGCTACTCTTTGTTGATACGCCTGACCATGGCAAAGAGCTTTTAACCTTTTCTCATCAATCAGGTTCAACTGTTCAAACCTTTGTCGTGTCCATTCTGCCTCGGACAATTCCACTTGGGATAAGACTCTCAAAGAAGGGATTTCTACTTCCACAGGCAAGACTGCCTCCATGCCATAGACTAAGGAGAAAGGGGTCGCCTCGATGGATGTTCGGATCGATGTCCGATACGCCATTAGAGCAAAGGGTAACCTGTCATGCCAATCCCGATAATTCTCGGCTGTCTTAGCCAAGATCTTCTTGATGTTCTTGTTAGCTGCCTCAACAGCTCCATTCATTTGTGGGCGGTATGGTAATGAATTCAAATGCTTGATTTTGAACTTACTGAACAACTCATCAACAAACTTGTTATTCAGATTTGTCCCATTGTCAGTGACAATTGCTTCGGGGACACCATAGCGGGCGATTATGTCACGCTTAATAAACTTTACAACATTTCGGGCCGTGACATTAGCATATGATGCGGCTTCAATCCACTTTGAAAAATAATCTATTGCCACCAATATGAATCGGTGCCCATTTGAAGCTTTGGGGTTTATCGGGCCAATCACATCGATCCCCCACATTGAGAAAGGCCATGGCTCAGACAGTTGGTGTAACTCTGTTGGAGGAACATTTATTTTATCTCCATGAATTTGGCAACGATGACAACTTCTAACATGCTGTATGCAGTCACTTTTCAGCGCAAGCCAATAGTAACCCAGTCTCATAATCTTCTTGGCTAACATGTACCCATTCATGTGTGGGCCACAAACTCCTTCATGCACTTCTTGCATGATTTGGATAGCTTCCGCTTCATCTACGCACCTCAATAAAACTGAATCATAAGATCTCTTGTATAAATTCTTACCACTGACGAAGAACTTTGAGGCCATCTTCATTATGTATTTTCTATCGGCCGGAGTGCTCCCTTCAGAAATTCCTGCTTTTGAATATAGTTCATGATGTCGTAGTACCATGGCTTCTCATCAAGCTCTTCATTCACGACCATACAATAAGAAGGTTTGGCTAGAACCTCGATTTTCAAAGGCTCAACTTCTAAACCATCAAGTAACTTGCAACATAGATGACAACGTTGCCAGTGGCATCGGCGAACTGATTATGGGATCTAGCCAAGTAGTCAAACGAGATTTCATCGAACTCCTTCACCAACTCTTCGAGGTACTTGTGATACGGCAATAATTTGGCATCCCTGGTCTTCCATTCGCCTATAGTCTGGAGTATGATCAGTGCAGAATCTCCATATACTTTCAATTTGGCCACTCCCATTCCAATTGCGGCCTGAAGTCCGAGAATACAAGCTTCATATTCAGCTATATTGTTAGTGCATGGGAATATCAATTTCGCAGCTACTGGGTGATGTTGTCCGTCTGGGATATCGCACGCCCCCAGCACAGTAACCGGACAAGTTCACAGCTCCATCAAAGAACATGGACCATGCATCTTCATTTACGGCCAAAATACAATCATCGAGGGGATAATCATCATTATTCAAGGTTCTAGGATTCTCGGCCAATATATCAGCAATTACTCGGCCCTTAACTGATTTTTGTGGTATGAACTGCACGTCGAATTCTGAAATCAAGACTTGCCATTTAGCTAACTTACCCACCAGAGCTGGTTGATTAAATAAATATTTGATGGGATCGTTCTTAGTCACGAGAAACGTCTGGTAATGCAATGTGTACTGTCGCAGTCTATGCAATACCCATACTAACGCAGCACAAGTTTTTTCAGCATCAGAATATTTCAGCTCTGAGGCAGTGAACTTTTACTTAGGCAAGTAAATAGCTCGTTCCTCCGATCCACGGGACTTTTCCGAGCTAACATCGCACCCGGTGACTCACTATGGATTGTGAGGTACAAAATCAAAGGATGCCCCGATATTGGTGGGACAAGAACTGGTGGACTCATCAAATATTGCTTCAGCTTATCAAACGCCTCTCGACATTCATCATTCCACTCAACTCGTACGTTTTTCTTCAAGAGTTTGAAGAATGGCTTAGCAGTCTCAGAGAGTTGGGAAATGAATCGTGCAATGTAATTCAGTCTCCCTAGGAGACTCCGGACCTCCTTCACTGTCGATGGAGGTTGTAGCTCACATATTGCCTTGGCTTTAGATGGGTCAATCTCGATCCCTTTACTACTCACAATGAACCCAAGTAATTTACCTGACGTTGCCCCGAACACACACTTGGCAGGATTCAAACGGAGCTTGAATTCACGGAGCCGATCAAATAACTTCCTGAGGGTTTTGACATGACTCCTCCCGGGTCGGGTTTTTGCAATCATATCATCGACATATACCTCAATTTCTTCATGCATCATGTCGTGGAACAACGTAACCATGGCTCGTTGGTAAGTTGCCCCTGCATTTTTTAATCCGAAGGGCATGACCTTATAATGAAAGGTTCCCCACGGGGTGATAAATGTTGTCTTCTCTTTGTCTTCAACCCTCATTCTTATCTGGTTGTACCCAGAAAAACCATCCATGAAAGAGAATAATTCAAATCCAGCAGTACTATCCACGAGAACATCGATATGTGGTAATGGGAAATCGTCTTTTGGGCTGGCCTTGTTCAAATCCCGATAATCAACACACACTCGGACTCGACCGTCTTTCTTCATGACTGGTACTATGTTGGCCACCCACTCAGGGTACTGCGAGACTTCGATGAATCCCACTTTGAGGAGTTTCATTACCTCCTCTTCTATCTTCTTTGAGAGCTCCGGTTTAGTCCTCCGAAGCTTCTGCTTCTTAGGGTGCACGTCTGGATTAGTGGGCAAACAATGTTCCACAATTGACGGATCTAGACCTGGCATATCAGCATACGTCCAAGCAAAGATATCCTGGTATTCTTTTAGCAACTGAGTCAGGTGCTCGGCCTCATCTTTGGGAAGATTTGCCCCGATTTTTATCTCTTTGGGATCCTCGGTATCACTCAAATTGATAGTGACGGTTTGCTCGGGGGTGAGAACTTTGGGTTTTTCATGTTGCTCCCAACTATGCTGTACTTCAATGGAGTCACCATTCGGCTCCTCAGGGTCCTCACTGTCATTGCTCATGGTATTGACTGAACCAATTTCACCCCTTGCCTACCATAAGGTTGCTCCTGAAACATAAAATGGATAATTCAAAAAGACAAACAGGACTAAACGACATGGATGTCTTATCTTCTTCTTTTTGAATTTTCCTTCCTTCCTTAGGATTTTTCCTTTTTTCGAAATTTCTTTTTTTTAAAAAATTTTGGCAAAACATTTGGAAAACCTTTTGACACGAGAAAGCATGATGAAGCCTAGGCCTCAGAATTCTCCTTGGATTTTTCTTTTCTTTCATTGGTTGGATATCATCACCGGGCTGGTTTGGTATACCTCATCATGCCCTCAAAATAAAACTTGTAATTGTAATCGATATTCATCAATCAAATTACATTTATTGGAATGGAAAGTACGACAATCAAAGCAAACATCAACTCCTTGACAAGCGATATGCAAAATGCGATAATCAAAGGGAAAGCAAATCCTGGAAAACATTAAAAGCGATAAGATTCCCGCGCAGGGGAGTGCAGAAAAGTAAACGTGTTACTCTTGTGGGCTAGCACCCATTTCCTCCGATGGTTCTTCGTTAATGGCGCCTATAAGGAGATCATCAAATAAGGTCGTGATCCCTTCCATCTCATTATCTGGATCCTTTGTCTTTGAAGTTGTTGGGTCATCCACGATACCTCGGGAATCGATCATTCCTCCTTCATCATGCATCATTCTAGCAGGGCCGGGGAATGTCTTGCGGATATCGAGGAACAATAAGTTTTTCCTCTCTTGTTCATGTCCTTCTCCTCTTCCATGGTACCCTAATCCAGCGGAACGAGGCCTTCGAGGGATTTCAATTGGATTCGGAATACCCTGTTCTTTTTTACCAAGTCCACGACCAGGAATAAAGCCATTTCCAACCATCACTCTTGCTACCATAACTGCTGCATTTGACACATCAGGGATGGGTGGTGTCGATCCTCGAGATGCATGAATAGTGGACACGAGCTCGAACGATTGGTAACTCGACTCCTCCCTAGGTTCCGGCTCGACATAAGGGATGGCCGTCTCATGATAAATCCGATGATCCTCCTCGCCATGAACAGTGACTAGTTTTCCTTTGACAACAAATTTCACGCTTTGGTGAAGACTTGATGGCACAGCTCCAGCATTATGAATCCAAGGACGACCTAACAGGAAATTGAACCCAGTAGGGATGTCCATTACCTGGAAAAGGACGTTGAACATCACCGGACCTATTTGCAGATCAAGGTGGGTCTCCCCTATCACCTCCTTTCTTGTACCATCAAAAGCTCGGACGGAGGTCTTCGCAGCATTTATTTTTGAAGGATCTATTTTAAGGCGGTGAAGAGTTGCCAATGGACAGATATTCAAGGCAGACCCATTATCAATAAGTACTCGAGCCACGTGGGAAGTCTTGCACTTGACAGATATGTATAGTGCCTTAGTATGTCCCCTCCCCTCAAGAGGGAATTCTTCATCAGAAAAGGCTATTAAATCTTTGAGAAGAATCGACCCTACAAATTCCTCCAACCCGTTTACCTCGATCGTCTCCGGTACATGAACTTCACTCAAGACCTTCATTAGAGACTTTTGATGCATAGGAGACGTTTGCAAAAGTTCAAGTAAAGAGATTTGAGCAGGCAATTTTCGCAACTGGTCGACCACGTTATACTCACTCGCTTTGATTATAGCCAGAAATTCTTTAGCCTCTTCATCAGTAACTGGCTTTGCAGGTTGGGTATTAGCTTGAGCATAGGTTCGATCAGACCTTGTAATCAGGTCAACATCTAGCTCGTATGACCAGGGGACGGCTTTGTTATTCTTGTACTGATACAACTGGGGCACCTCAATTATTATCTCCTCATCAGTTGAAGGCACTTCCACCATCTGCCCTTCGTGGTCGGAGGCATCCTCAAGTGGGGGCATATCTTCGATCAATAGATCAGGTTCGCTCTTTTCAGCACTTAGCTCAGCAAATTCTTTCTCCCAATCAATGATGACTTGAGAGATAGTTGACACTATTCCAGTTTGATCAACATACCCGATCATGCCAGCCTTAACCATTTCTTGAACCCTTTCCTTCATGGTAGGCAAAGGAGGATTCTCATTTGTCGGATAGTAACCAACTCTAACTAATCCGCTGTAGATATCTTTGAGACACCTTCAAGTTCATCTTTTTGCCAGCATTGAACTCAAAGATTGCATTCACGTTTCCCTCATGTTCCGGCAACGGATTCTTCTTGACATTTGGTTGGGTGGTCCGGAAAGAAAATGCCTTAGTATCCAATAAATTTTGGATCTTGTGCTTCAAAGTCATACATTCATCAGTCGAATGGCCCACCTCTCCCATATGATACTCACATTTTTTGGAGGGATCATAATTGGAGAATTTTTCAGCATTGGGCCGCTTTGGTTCGTGGGAGATCAATCCCTTCTTTTGGAGTATCGGTAGGACCTGAGATAAAGGGCCAGGAAGAGGAGAGAACTGCCTTTTGGTGAATTGTCGCGGTGCATGCATTCGGCCTCCATCTTGCTGATTCCCGGGGACACAAACAATCGGAGGCTTACTAGGGGTTGCTTGCGCATAAGCAACATTAACTTCAGTGATCTGTTCTTTGTCTTTCTTTGCAATAAATCTTTTACTTGCAGAGGTTGGTTCATTAAACCATCCATCTCTCAGCCCTGTCTCGATTTGTTCACCCACTGGGATGAGTTGATTGAAGTTCTCAACATACGTGCTGGCCATCCGATTACGAAACTCGAATGGGAGGGTTTTGACGAACAACTTCATCAGTTCTTTGTCCGTGGGTTCAGGAGTGATTTGGGCGGCCAGATTTTGCCACCTTATAGCATATTCTTTAAACGACTCACTCCTCTTTTTCTCCATTCGTTCGAGATCCTCTCGTGAAGGTGCAATGTCCATATTGAACTTGTACTGCTTGAGAAATGCATCAGCCACGTCATTCCAAGTGTCGAGGAGGTTTATGTTTTTCATAATATACCAATTCAGTGCAGGCCCGATCAAACTCATTTGGAATGTTTGGATCATAAGGGGCTCATTTTTGACATGTTGAGCCATCCTTACATGATACATCTGCAGGTGAGCTTTCGGGCAAGAAGTACCATCATACTTCTCGAACTCCGGCATTTTAAACTTGTTCGGCGTCTTAACCTTCTCATAAACGGACAAGTCAATTGGGAGCGAGTTCTGCGATCCTTGCAATTGTTTCACTTTCTCTTCAAGTTTCGCAAGGCGTTCACCTTGCTCTGTCTTAGGAGTGCCGTCAGACTTGGCTTTCTCGGCGGTGATTGGAAGTATGTCATCCTCCAATTCAGGCATGTCATCATGAACCATCTGGACCTTCCTTGCCTGTTTTGGGATTATTAACTCAGGTAGAGCGGGTGCAGAAATGGGATTCACCCGAAGGGACTCGATTTGGGTAGTTATAAGTTGCATAGATGTAAGCAACTGCTTGAGCTGATCTTCCATACTGGTAATACGATCACGCATCTCGGTTTGGTCAGCCATTTTAGCTCTTGATCGTGTAATAATAGGCGAACGCGGCGGATCCGTTATCACCTAAATTGCAGAAATGAGCAAAATAAGTATCTCATATGAAACATGCCGGTCCATGGCAACGGCCTAGAAGCTTTTATTCATTAAGGGAGTTTTTTTTTTTGACACAGCCTAACAAAAAAGAAACTTGAAATGCCCTAAAGAAATAAACTAGGAAGGTAAATGACCCAACTTCCTAAACATTAATCTAGAAATGAAAACAACAAGATAGATTCAAGCACTTCATCTAGCTTGATCAATATACACTCGGGACACCACTCGGCACAATCGCTTATTCTCCTCTTGAGCTTTTTCAGCAACCCTTTTGAGGCGCTTATTCTCAACACAGTTGGTGATCTTCAGTGGCACCTCTGGTATCTTTGGAAGTAACTCCTCTGAAATCTTGTGTTGTTGAATGTACTTAATTGAGGCGTAGTACTTCCTTTCTTTACCCTTCAGCTCCTCCTCAGGCCATTTGAGCTTTTGTGGATGACACATGTCCCACATTGATTTGATCGTGAGAATGGAATCCTCATGGTCTTGATCTCCATCAACGAAGCTTACTTGGAGCGGATTTGTTTGCAAAGTTGGTGGAAGTTCCTGCACCACTTGATACTGACGCGTCACTCTAGTCGGATAATATTCCATTGCTCCAGTGAATCCCAGTAAAGGAATTGGGCCAGCAACTCCACATGAGAGTCTCGCCACACGAACTTGGAACCACTTAGCATGCCATAGGAAACTCTTGGAAGTTGGTTTTTTCATGAAAGCTAGCCATCTAGAATAATGGTAATCCGGTGCATGTTTTTGGTTGTTCTCAAATCTCATAATAGGGTGATTATAGTTATTAACATCATGTATAGTCATTGAACCACCAAATCCTTTTATATGAGAAAGAAACCAAATTTGCAAAAGCTCAGGAGAGGCATGGAAAATCTTATCACCGCCTTCTTTGAATCGAGTGAGGGAAAGAAAAGTTTCAGTTAGAACAGTGTTTACAAAATTTTTTTCTTCCGACACTTGTTTAACTAATTGAGCAATCAAAGGGTTAATGACATTCTTGCAATGAGGGAAAACTATAAACCCAAAGAACGCTAAAAGGAAAACCCTTCGCATTTGAAATGAATTGCCATTTTCAAAACATTCTTTTAGAAAAGATAAATGACATGTATTGCGGTGAGCCTTTAAAACCTTTCTTACATTGTCCTCCTTGATTCTTAAAAAGTCGGATAAGGCCACAACGGGGTCTATTCCGATAGGTGGGCTAATTAATTCAGCTTTCAAAGATTTCCCTATGGCAGTGCTATACTCTTCCAAGGTGGGCGTGAGTTCATGCTTACCGCCAAAGATGAAAGTAGAGGTCTCGGGGCACCAACAATGAGCAAGTGCTTGGATGAGGCCGCCATGGATGTTGATATGCAGCAGCGGAAGTAGTCGTCCAATGTGCGACTCTACGAACTGACGGCCAGCTTGGTCTAACTTGTCCCACCAGGTGCTAAGCTCTTCCTTTGGAGGGAGAATAATCCGAATGTTTGGTATTCCCATTGTATATTGACCAAGACTCAAAAGACAATCCTAATGCCATGAACCGACCAAATAATTTGATAAAGTAAGTAGATTGCAAGAGTGTGAATTTAGAATACTTACTTTACCAATAAACAAGGGGCAATCACATAGGCAAGCGCATGGTAAGTGGCTCAATTTCTAGTCTATAAGGCTTAACAAAGTGAAGCCACAAGAATGATCAGACTAGCCGCGGGCGTACGGACTAAGTCGGGTCCTCATGACTTCAGCTTGGTCAAAGAGCCGACCTAGGTTGCGGGCACGCGAACCGAGGTGGGTACTCTTAACACCAGAAAAGAAACTTCGGGATCGAGATGGGCGACTCGTACCGCCAGCATACGGTCAGAGTGGTATCCATCTCGATACCATCCTAGATGATCCTATGCGGCCCAGGTCCGGCGGCAGGTTGTGTGTGCAAAAGTGTAGTGCAAGATGCAAGGCATGCACAACAGTTTAAATCAAACAGCACTTCAATAATTTGAATTTAAAACATTCATCCTCAACTCCAACCTGCAAGACAAGGGTTAACAATCACTACTTCCCTTATACCTCCCAATCTACAAAAACATTTAACACCTTAAATGTTAGGGACGTACCTAGAATCCTTGCTGCCAGACAAAAATATTTTCAAAAAGAAAATTGGCCTAAGTCCACTAAAGTCTTAAATCAAGTTCCCCAGTGGAGTCGCCAAGCTGTCACGACCTCCCCCTGCAAGCGTGGTTTTGACACCACCTGAGGGTTCGGCTAATGGATTGCTAAGCCTAGACTTAACTCGGGCTCTCCCAAGCCCATACCAATTCGCGACTTAGGTTTGAGTTCTTAACATGCAAATGATTTTCAATTAGGAGTCGCCACTAATCTGTTTTTTGGTGGGTCGATTAGAAACCCAAGTAAAGTAACGGGAGGTTTACTTTACTCCTACGAACTAGAGATTATGGGTACGGGGACTTGGTTACACTAGATTTTTCTAATGTCCTTTCGGTACCTTTCTTTTTGTTTTTTTTGAAAAAATGTTTGGCAAGCAGCTTGGATTGATTTTAATTTATCTCCCTAACATGTGATGTCATCATGTGAGTGCACAAACCACCAATTAAACACCAAGAGAAAACAGTAAATAAATTGCAAAAATTTACCTCAAAGCAACGAAAGCATCTGCGTGGTTAGATTAAAATCCACATCATCAATCTTAGATGTGATTTCTAATTAACACGCAATTTCTTTTTTTGGTTTTCACTTTATTTAATGGGAGCTTAATCTATATGCAATGCAGGCTAGTGATCTAATATGACATGAGATGACATAATAACATGGCCTAAGCTACATGATGCAAATGAGATGTTTTTGTGTTTTCTTAATAAACGTGCAATCTATTCTAAATTATGAAATTTATTTATTCAAAGACAATTTTTTTTTTTTTTTTTTTAGGTATTTTCCATGAAATTCGAAATTATGATTGTTCCATAATTAAATGTGCAATCTAAACTAACGAAATGACCTAATTCTAATGACAGATAGTTTCCAATTAAATGGTCCTAAAAAAAAAAAGCTAAATGACGTGCATTCCAATTAATCTAATCCTAAATGACATGTTCATGACATTTTTTTTTATTCTTTTTTTTTCTAAAATGCCATTTATCCTAGAAAATAGAACTAATTTATTCTAAGATATTTTTGTATTTTTTTTTTTTGAAATTCGGAATTAAAAAAAGTGAAAATTATCTATCTAAATTAAAATATCATCTAATTTGAATTAGGAATGAAGTTATGTCAAATCCTAATTTAAACTCGAATGTTATCCTAACTTAGAAATCCCTAACTAAAATGCAATCTTCTTAAAAACTATTATCTAGAATTAAATTACATGCAATCTTACTTTAAAATGCAATGACATGCAAAGAATGCCTTAATTCTACATGAATTATGCATGATGTTTTTTTTGTTATTTTATTCTTTTATTATTTTTTTCTTTTATTAATTTCAAAGTTAAAATTTAACATGCAAATTAAATAATAAAAAGACTAACAATCTAAATGAATATGCTTTCTTTTTTGTTTTCTTTTCCATGATTTAAAATAAAATCTCAACCGTAAACATGCAAAATAAGAAAAGCAAAACTATATCTAATTTCCCTTCTCTTTTTCTTTTTAATTTTCAAAATTAACAATCTCCTAATAATTAAACATGCAATAATAAAAACTAACAACCTAAGTCATTTGATTTTTTTTTTTTTTTTTTTTTAAGAAAATTAATTTAAATAACACCACAGCAAATCACATAGTATTAATACCCCAAATTGACGAACCGTATCTCGCACGTAAGATCGAGTTGGCCAATTTTAAATAAATCACGAATCGGATCTCAGGCGGGAGATCGGATTAGCAATTTTTAAAGTGATTGCGAGTCGGATTTCGGGCGCGAAAATCGGACTGACAATCACTAGTTTCCGAGGCAATTTCCTATCATGCAATTTCAATTTCACATAAAAGAGTAATTTAAACTATAAGAGAACAAATAAAATAAAGCAATAAAACAACAAAAATAACAAAAATAAGGTAGATAAGTAAATAAAAGAAAAAGGAAACTACCTAGATTGATTTTCTTTTTCCTTTTTTTTTCTTTTGTTGTTTTTCTTTTTTTGTTTTCTCCTTTCCGCGCACGTTTGTGGATCTCCAAGGGCGGCAGATCAAACGGTCCGGCGAGGGGAACTCCGGCAAGGGCAGATCGGCGGGCCGGCGACAGCAGGCGGTGGGCGGCAGCAGGCGGATCGCTCGGACGTCGGGTTGCTCGGGCTGGGTCGCGGCGGAAGAGGTGACGTGGGCACGGCTCGCGGCCTGGTGTGGCGGCAAGGGGCTTGCAGGCGTGACAGTGTCCGGCGCGGAGCGGTCTGGTGCGGCGGGCGGAGCGGCGCCGGAGTGGGTCTCGGGCGGTGGCGGAAGGGCCGCGGCGCACGAACGACGTGGGCGCGGCTCGGGGGTCGGTGCGGCGGGCGGAGCGGGTCGCGGCCGGGCTGGAGCTCGACTTGCTCGGACTTCGTGGAGGTGCGGCGGTGCGCGCGCGCAAGGGGGAGTGAACCGGCGGTGACTGGGCGCGGGCAGCTTGCTCGTGGAGGCGTCGGTGCGCTCGGGCCACGGTGGGTCAAGCGAGAGAGATGGGTGCGGTGGAGCTCGGGCTGCTGCGGCGGTTGTTGTTGATGCAGAGCGGTGGAGCTCGGGGTTATCGGCTGCGGAGGAGTCGGGCTGCTGCGGCGGTTGCTGTGGGCGTCGGGCGGCCAAAGGCGCGGCGAGGTGGCGCGGTTACAGTGTTCTTCTTTCCCCCTTTTTTTTAACCCTTTCTCTCTCCTCCGTCTCCTCTCACGTCACTTTCTTTTTGTTTTTCTTCCTCACAAATTCTCTATTCACCCCTTTATTTTAATATCCTCCCGACTTCATTTTTTCTCTCAAACGAGCATCCCCTTCCCCAAATTTTTTTTTTTTTTAATCTTTTCCTCTCTCTTCACTCGTATGTCTCTCTACCCTCGCGTGTCTCTCTACGGGAACTCTCCCTTTTTTCTCTGACAAACTTCCCTCGTGAATTCCCCCTCTTTTCGTCCGCCGTTTGCGTATTTATAGGCTTGAGTTCACCCACCACTGTTGATTTTCCTTTACGTGTTACTCGCTTCGTCTTCAGCGAATTTCTCGCTGCTTCACCTGACAACCCATACTTGAAGAAGTATGGGCTTCCCTATCGTCTGCGGAATGCATGGATGCAGGGACTTCTTTCCTTTTTTGACTTTCGCTCTTTTGCGTGTTCGGACAGCGGAGAGAGAGACCTTCCTTTTGTACATATTATCAATCGCAAGTCCCTGCTTCTTGTTGCCTTTTGGTATCGATGCAAATGCGACTACATGAAATGCAATTTTACTTTTTCTTTTCTTAATTAATTTTTTTTTTATGCAACTAATTACTAAATGATTAGGTAAAATTTAGGTGTCAACAAATATCTTGCAATGATCACTTGGACACGAAAGTCTTTAGCCCTATCTTCAGCCAACCTTGCCAATGGGTCACCCAAGGGCCAAATTCCTCACCAATCTTTACCAATTGAAGCCAAATTGAAGACCAAATTGCAGCAGCCCCACAAGCCTACGAATTTGCACCATTACTCTTCAAGTTCTTCACAAATCTCTCCAATTTGATGGCCAAATTGCTGAGGAGGAAGCCCATAACAATTTCCCTCACCATTTGATCCAACTTGAAGGCCAAAAGTCCACCCAAAAATGGTCATCCGAATTTCCACCAAATTAATTTGCCAATTTGATTTTCCGCCAAAATTCCGAGCTCACCGAAAATTCTTCAAAGGATGCGACGACATCCTAAAATAAATTGTGACATGCTAGAACTTTCAATTCCCGAAGCTGAGTTCAATTTCGTGGTTAATTTCGATCGGATGCGATTTTAGCGTGATCTAACCTACCGGGTAGCTTTTAGAAATTTTATCGCATTTGACCCGTGGTTGATAAATTTCAATTCATGTTTGTGCATCTTCGACTCATCGATGACCCTTGATTGTCTTAAATATCTCAAGGTTTCAATTACGGGCATCGGGTACTGAATCGACAGAAAAATCAGTTTAGTGCCGTTCTACGCCAATTTTGCAATCAGGTGGAATCACCCACAACGTAATTACATGCCTCTGTCGAATTGACCTACCTCTGATCTCTAATCGATTATAACGATACAGTATTGACCCTTGTCGATTAGCATGGTCGAACAGTCGGTTTCTAATCGAATTCTCAAGTCTGTCGAGTTTATATCCCTTAACGGCTTCAGCTGATAGATTAGTTATCTTGTAAGTGATCAGCTTAGAGAAAAAGACTATAAGCGTGTCGATGAAATGCCCATTTCATTTAATTGAAATAGGGTCGAAAATCAGGATGTCACAACAAGAGCAAAAAGGCTTGGGTTTTCTTGAAGCCGCTCACTTGGGACCTTTGGCTAACTTACCGTATGTTTTTTCGTGTTTATAGCATTGGTTGTATGGACTCTCGAACATCGGATTAACGAAGATTTCAGGGGTCTAGCCACACATCAAGTTGGCACGAGCTTTTGGTTCTCCTTTCCAACCGTGGTCTTTGCACAAAGTAATCACCTTTCACTTTAATAGATAAATCGAACATTGAAATTTACATGACATTGTTGGCGAATTTATGTGGTTAGCCTTAATTTGGATTGCAAGGGAGAAAGTACTTAACAACTTAGCACGATTTGTTGTGATCGTGCAAGTTTTGGTGGTACTTAAACTAATGCAAAGTTATACGATAAGCTTGAGCTCTCTTTTGTCGGTGCAAAATCTTCAATCAACTGTGACTGATGTGAATCAACTCCTAAAGAGTGGAGGAAATGTGGGTTACCAATATGGCTCTTTTGTTTATGGAATGCTTAAGCAAATGAAATTTGATGATTCGAGACTTATATCTTATCGGTCTCTTGAAGAATGCGATGCACTTCTTTCCAATGCCGGCACAATTGGCAAGATCGCAGCAGCATTCCTTGAAGTCCCCTACCTTAAACTAATACTTTCAAAATATTGCAACAAATATACTATGAAAACAGCATTCAAAACTGCTAGATTTGGTTTTCTAAAGTCCTCGATCCCTCAATTCTAGCCAAAAGAGGAAACCCTCCAAATTTTCAATTATTAGGTTTAGTAGTTAATACTTTGATTGAAAAGAATCTCATGTTCAGCTTTTTGGTTTACATGTTTTCCCCAAAGGGTGTCCGCTGGTACCAGATATTTCGCGACCAATCCTTAATGTGACTGAAGGGCCTAAAATGATAGAAATTGAAAACGGGTGGCTTACATCCAAAACCAGCTGCCAAAATTCAAATTCCTCGATTTCATCCGACAACCTAGGTCTTGATGGTTTTTGGGGTCTATTTTTGATTGATGGAGCTGCTGCAATTGCTACTCTCCTCATTTTCATGGTTATGTTCATTAAAAGAAATTGGCATGAAGTAACAAGTTCTTTGGGTTCATCGTGGGAGAAGACTGTTGAATTAGGAAGAAGATTTTACCAAAGAGATGTCAATTCCTATACTTTTAGGAAGGGCAGATTTAGGGATAGGTATGAATGATGGCCGCAATGAGGTTGCAGCTGTTGAAACCTTAGAAAACACTCATTTCCCTCCGAGTCCATCAAGCGACTCCAGCCAACACAACGATGTTTTGACCAATGAGCAAGGCACGCTATCTGCTGAGGAAGGACTTCCTGATCGTGTAGAAGAAGGATGCCCTGAGAGAGCGGTAGACGTCCAGCTTACCAATGTAAATTAGGAGAGGTGCACGCCTCTGCAACCTTGATACCAAACTTTAATCCTTGAATAGTCAAACTTAGTACAGTTGACAATATCTTCCCCCTCATTCTCTTCTCATACAAGGACTACCATTAATACTGTTTATTGTTTAATCACAGATAATATAAACCCAGGCGGCATTATATGCACGCATTAGCTTCTCTTATTCTATTATGTACAGGCATGAGAAGTGTTTATCGTCACTTCGATGACGTTCTGCAAAATATCCAAATTAATAACAAAGAACAACTTCTTAAACTAATATCTAATATCTATATAAAGTAAAAGAGCCTAGTAAAATAGGTTGATTTACAATAGTTGTTTCACGTGTCAAAATCCTATGTAATCTCATCTTTAATGTAAACGGACATGATCAATTGACTCTTGTTACATGTAAAACGCTCATAAGTATTTGATTTACCATCAAAATTTTAATTTAATTAATGAAAGCATGATGAAAAGTAAAACACACTGGTTAAGTAACCACATTAATTATATTTAAAAATGATAAGGAATTAATTAATTTCTTAACAAGAAAAAGCCCCAAAAATTGTTTCTTTCATTCCTTACTCAGGAACATAATTGATCCCCACAACGTTGGAAGATTTCACAATTAGTAATTAATCATATAGTGAGTAAATAAAATTCTAAACAATATAAAAATTCGGAACGATGAAATGTTAATGCCTACTTTCTGAGCAATTTTGATATAGTAACAAATTGGACCAATTACATTCAACTGAAGTTTACGGAAATGAAATGCTTCCCTTTCATCAATTTGATTATGTCTAAGCATTATCCGTAGCAGTCACACACCCACACCAACACACCAAAAATATTCAAGTACAATTGAATGTCACTTCCCCCCTTTGGCCACTGATCGTCCCTGTATCCTTCCAGCCGTGTTATTCTCACGATTGTGCTGTAAAGCCTCATTTATGTTCTTGAGAGCCTTATCATACGATACGAAACCCATGAACCAGAATTCATAACCATCCCTTGTAACGACCTGGATGTACTTTTCAGAATTATCGAACCCTTTTGAAGAACGACTAACAAAGCTCAACTGATCGAGCAGCAGAGGCACCTAGGTAGCCATCAGGATGAAAGCACATTAAAAACTGATGGTCTGAGAGTGAAGCTTAGCAGAACTTGACAAACTATTTCGAAGGTATGTTTCACTACATTAAGATGCTTCATGCTTAGATAAAATAAGATGACGAGAAGAATGATCCAAGGCTCAGTGTAGTAGTACGGACGATCAGTAAATGCAGGCTCTTTCCATTGACGGTTCTCCCGAATTTCGACTATAAAATCAGCAGGCTAGTCCCAATAGACAATTCGACAATAATAACTCAGGTTATGAATTTGTAATACATAAAAAACTTATCATGATTCTAACGAAAGCTCAGTGCATAACAATTTGTACTGGTATTCTAGAGTAAATGCAATTACAGGAAGATTGGAAAAGGTTACCTTGTAATACACCCACTCTTGCTGCCCTGAGGGAGCGTAATGGCAAATAGGCTCATCCCCATGGAAGACCAGTCTCTTAGTTGACAAATAAAGTGTCCCAATGACAAGGCCGGAGGAAGTGGATAGATAGCAAGCATATGCTTTCAGAAGCTTCTCTCCCGGCAGAATTTCAAAAGTACGTTCAAAAATCTTATCCCGTCCCCCCTCTTTGAGCATTTTCGTCCCCTGGGCAAGTCGAGCCATTGCTGCATCTGTGATGCTATGGCTAGTTTTAACTGTTTCGAAAAACAAACATAGAACGATAACCGATTAGTTGAGGTCCGGCAAGAATAGAGTCCTTAACATCACATTTCAATCGAATAGAAACCGTGAGGAGAACAGAATGAAGAAATCATGGGCTTTGTCTCTCACAAATAAACAAAAGAAACTGACAACAAGCCAAAGCGAAGCTTATGCAACTGCCGCAGTGCTTGCTCTTACAGAACAAAGCTAATTTTTCCTTCTTTCCAGGGAAAAAGAAGTGGGGCCAACGTTCAGCCACGCAAAGAGCCTGAGGGTCCTGATAGCCATAGAAAATGATGGAAAACAAGCCATGTTCTCCACGGAAGTGCCATGTTATGCATTTGGCAATTTGTTATAGATAGGAATTGACATAGATTGCCAAAAGTATAAGCACTGAAGATAGCACCGCACATCAAAGTTGGAGCTTCTCTAGATAAATAATCACAGGACTTGATCCACTCAACTATTAATTGGCGGTGGAATACACAGATTATGACGCATGTATCTCTGTTCTGAGGGGGTGATTGCAATATAAGCCTATGACTTATCAATAGCGTCCACATATATTTGTTCCTAGGTGGTAATTGCCAAGCTCTTTGGATTGAATATTTACATCAATAGCCTTCACATATATTGCAGAAAAAGAGAAGAAATATATGCAAGCAAGCAATCATCAATCAGATACGTCTCCACGAATAAATCCAAAATGTTTATATCAGATTATAGGATCATAATTAGCTAGAACAAATAAATCCAAAACGTTTCCATTTGATTATATAGACATGTTTAGCTAGAAAAAATGTAGAGAAAACTCACGGTGATGCCAGACATTGTCAACGAGCGCCTCTGCTTTTTTGGTAGCATCATCGACCCTCTTCCCACACTGGTTCAACTTGTCGCACACTTTGTTTATCGGATCTGAAAACACCAGCAAAGCGTTTGTCCCATCAACTCCATTATGAAGCCTAAACATCAACCATAACATAACTACAAAGGCGAAATACGCCTCAATAGACTCACTCCAGCCAGACAGCAAGGAAGTATTCACTGGAACGATGTGGAGGCCAGACGGTGTGGAAGCATTCACTGGAATGACGTTAAGATACTTGTTCTCGCCGCCGCTTTTGTTGAGGTTGACGAAACCAGAGACCGAGCTACTTGCGGTGGCATTTAAGTAGCTGGAGTGAAAGCCTGTTGGCTGAGCCTTGTTGGCGACCCGCGTGGTGGCGTGCTGGCTCGCAGGATGCTCATATGGCTCCACCGGCATCCCCACCGCGCGCGTGCCGCAATGCATGGACTCCGATTTTCCTTGGCCGCTCATCGCCTTCTTTTTCGTGTTCGTCTTCTTCTCTCACGCAAGTGTGGATTGGTACTGCAATTCGAGAGACTATCCCACATAAATAGAGTGGAGATGGAATCTAGAAAAGAGGAACGATCTCGGTAAGATCCCACGAGCGAACGAGAAACGACAAACATTGACTGTGTTTGAGTCGACAACGATCTTTCATTTGCCCCCGCAAAATATAAACTACCGGATACCGCACAAAACACGTGTTTTTCTGACCCTCTTCATTTTCTCCCAGCTAAATTTTTCCAAACTGGTGTAATTCTCACACATTTGTTTCAAATTATTTTTATATCATAAAAACTCCCAAATTAGCAAACGATGCTGGATTTACACTTATGGCTAGGGGTGAGCATCGGTCCAGGGTCAACCCTAGACCGACCTTGGACAGACCCATTCTTGCTAGTCCTGGTCCGATTCCCAAGGAGACTGGGTCGGTCCTTGATCCTAGAATTCCTGGACTAGCACTGTGCGAATTGGTCCTCAGTCCTAAGAATTTTGGATCGGTCTAATATACTATTTATAATTTTTTTATATAGAGAAAACCTTAAAATAAACAGCGTCAACAAAATTAAACAACTTTTTAGTAAGGAGTTCAAGTAATTTTATATTGTTCTTTAATAACTTAAGTTTTTAATGTCTTTTATGGCGTCAATAGTCATAATTTATGAAGGAGGAAAATGTTTTCAAATAATTTTACATTATTCTATATCTCCTCATCGTTATGCCAAATAATTGGCCTCATCTTTCTTTTCGTTTTTCCTTTTACAGGAACTCACTTTGGGGACTTTTGACCGTGAATGGTGGCGTTTATTAGGAATTTAGACTTTCGAGAAAATTGTGGAAAAAGACATGCGCCATCAGTGAGAAGCAAGGTTGGAACGTGGAAAAGAAACCGTGTCGGAGACTCCTGAAGTGCGCTGTCACTGTCCAGGACACTTCCTCCTAGTGGTATCGTTGAAGAGCAAGAAGAAGACCTGGAGCTAACAAGGCTGAAAAGCCGAAGAGAAAGCTGTCTCATGCTGCCATAGCATGACACAATCAACGACACAATCATCCAATCAACCCATCGATTCTCGGTACGAAGACTTTATAAACAGTTGTGGAAAGACCCTGTGAGATTGACGGGGAGTCAAGTGGGAACGCGGAATGAAAACAGTGCAGAAGACTTCTAGATTCCGCTATCTGTTTCGACAAAAGGCAGGTCACAAAACACGGTGAAGAAGGTAGGTTAGAAAATAAGGCAAATTTGGACGAATTCTATAAAGTGATCGAGTCAAAACCGATTGATACCAAGTGTATCCAAATAGACTTCGTCCACACACTAAAAAGAATATAAATCATTTGTTGGCCTTATGGCATTTTTTATATTTTCAAATATTTTTTTTTAATTAATGTTACCATTGCAAAGCATATTTTTACAACATCAAGAAGTTTAAATTATAGGATGCGTCACATTTTAAGATATATTTTGTTGACATTTGTTTGTCATTTTTAAACATCTCATGCTCTTTAGAATATAGTAATAAGTTCACAAAAAGTCAAAGTGCAATTAAATCTTAAAATTTTCAAAAAGTACAATTAAATTCTAACACTTATTAAATTAGTGCAACTAATTCCTTTCATTAACTTTGTTTAATTTGACTCACCGAAAATACCGACATGGTATTTTATTACCTTTTAAGGCATGTATCGTCCAATGGGACATTTTTTTATTATTTTTTGAAGAGAGAGGCACTAACGTGGCATCTTCTTCTTCATCGACCCGGCATTTTCCTTCTTCTCCACCTTCATCCACCAACACCGCTGCCAAATATCACCCTCATTTGTCCCTAGGTGTTGGCATTATTTGGAGAACGGAGCCCGAAGTTTGTTTGAGGTGCCTTGGTGATAATAAGAGGAGTCAAGCAATGTGGTATGTATGAACTCTATGGGGAGATGGTGATGAATTTATTGTGGAGACATTGAATGCATTTGTTCAAAAGACAAAATTCTAGCATATCTCCCGTGTAAACGCCCGCCTTGACCCTATGCAGGGCTGCCCAGGCCTTTCAAAGGGTCTGTTTAGCCTTTTAAAGGGGTCTACTACCCCCATTAAAGGGAATTTTTGTCCTCTCCAAAGGCTGAGCCAATCCCTTGGGGGGGATTTTGTGCCCTTTCGAATGGCCAATCCAACCTTTCAAATTGAAAAACAAAAATCCTTCTTATATAGGGGCTCATTTTACTATTTTTTTCTTCAAGGTAGCTCATTATAAATCTCACCCTTTCAATTATATTCTCTCAAATTCAAGTTACTAACGTAATTCTATTTGCAAGGAAATTCACGTGAGGTTCTTTTTCATTATTGTCAAAATGCAATTGAGTCTTATAACTTTCGAGGAGGGCAATCATATTCTAAAGCTTATGAAATTAGTACAACTAAATCCCCTTCGTTAAATCAATTTAATTTGACTCAACAAAAATCTTCACATGATGTTGCACAATGTTTTTCGAACAGAGTGGCGTTGACATGGCATCTTCTTCATGAATTTTGACTTTTGGTTAGAGCTAAAAATCAATTCAATTGTTCATTTTTCAAGAACCTTGGTCGCTACGTTGTTCCCCATTAAAAGCTTGGGTAGACTAAGCTTTAATTATCATTGCGACACACCAATTCCTGCTCTTCACCTTTCTTTCTGCCTGAATGCCATTTGCACCAACCACTAGGATAACTATTTTGCCATTACGTGTACCATTGAGACGGAACTCGTTCTTTGTGCAAATAAATCACATCACCTCGTTCATGAAAGTATTCATGAAAGGTGACCCACAATTGTGAAAGTCACGTGAAATCACATTAGCTTAGTCAGAATTTTATGATTTTCAAATTAGGGTAGGTGGGGCCACCCACAATATTATTGTAAGAGTACGATTTAGCGCACTATTTTGGCTGCTATAGCATTGATTTTTGAGAAAAATGATTTGCCCGCCAAGTTAGACTAGTTAGCAGCTCTTCGCTAATTGCTTTTTACTATTTTGATAGAAATGATTTCGACCTTTCAAGAGAGTGGTGAAGCTTCTCGAGTATTGATTGCTCTCTCAAGATGGATGAGATGAGTCATCATATGCATTATTACAAAAAACCTAGAAGACGAAAATTTAAATGTTTAAAGAGTTAAATTTCGGGATAAAGGCTATATATAAGATTATGAGTGCAAATTTGACGCAAGCTGATATAAGAGGATCATTTGAAATATTACATGCATTTTTAAAAATCAATGAATATTTAAAAATCAACACAAACGTCAAGTAAACATAAAGATGGGTTGATAGAGAAAGGACAATAAAGCTAAAATATTTCATTCATATCGGGAAGAAAATGAAATAAGGTAAAAGAGTCTGTGGGCTATACATTTTTGCTTCAATAATGGTCACTCTGAAGTGTGCATCATTGGTTCCCTTTCTTTCCAGGAGAGTTTTTTATTTAATCGATTTCTCATTATTTGTAGGACACCCTTAGTGGTAGGGCAACATGATCCATCTTCTTTCGTTTTTTCCTTTTTCCAAAGAGGATGTGAAAGAATTTAGAAATAAGTGCACAGACAGCCCAAAGACTTATTGTGAAAATACAATTGAGTCTTAAAACTTTCAAGGAGCGCAATCAAATTCTAAAGATTCTCAAATTGGTACAGCTAAATCCCCATCGTTAAATCCATTTAATTTGACTCAACAAAAATCTTCACATGATGTTGCACATTTTATTGTTTTTCGAAGAGAGTGGCGTTGACATGGCATCTTCTTCATGAATTTTAACTTTTGGTCAGAGCCAAAATTCAATTCAATTGTCCATTTTTCAGGAACCTTGGCGGCTATGTTGTTCCCCATTAGAAGATTGGGTAGACTGAGCTTAAATTATCATTGCGACACACCAATTCGTGCTCTTCACCTTTCTTTCTACCTAAATGCCATCCGCACCAGCCACTAGGATAACTATTTTGCCATTATGTGTACCATTGTGACGAAACTCGTTCTTTGTGCCAATAAATCACATCACCTCGTTCATGAAAGTATTCATGATAGGTGAACCACAATTGTGAAAGTCACGTGAACTCACATTAGCTTAGTCATAATTTTATGATTTTCAAATTAGGATAGGTGGGGCCACCCACGATATTATTGTAAGAGTACGATTTAGCGCACTATTTTGACTGCTATAGCATTGATTTTCGAGAAAAATGATTAGCGCGCCAGGTTAGAATGGGTAGCAGCTCCTTGCTAATTGCTTTTTATTATTTTGATAGAAATGATTTCGACCTTTCAAGAAATGATTGCTCTCTCAAGATGGATGAGATTTGTCATCATATGCATTATTACAAAAAACTTAGAAGACGAAAATTTAAATGTTTAAAGAGTTAAATTTCGGAAAAAAAAAGCTACATATAAGATTATGAGTGCAAATTTGACGCAAGCTGAGATAAGAGGATCATTTGAAATATTACATACATTTTTAAAAATCAATGAATATTTAAAAACCAACAAGAAAGTCCAGTAAACATAAAGATGGTTGATAGAGAAAGGACGATAAAGCTAAAATATTTAATTCATATCGGGAAGAAAATGAAAAAAGGCAAAAGAGTCTGTGGGCTATACATGTTTCCTTCAATTATGGTCACTCTGAAGTGTGCATCATGCGTTCCCTTTCTTTCCGGGAGAGTTTTTTATTTAATCGTTTTCTCATTATTTATAGGACACCCTTAGTGGTAGGGCAATAGGATCCATCTTCTTTCGGTTTTTCCTTTTTCCAAAGAGGATGTGAAAGAATTTAGAAATAAGTGCACAGACAGTCCAAAGACTTATTGTGAAAATTCAATTGAGTCTTAAAATGTTCAAGGAGCGCAATCAAATTCTAAAGATTCTCAAATTGGTACAGCTAAATCACCTTCGTTAAATCCATTTAATTTGACTCAACAAAAATCTTAACGTGATGTTGCACATTTTATTGTTTTTCGAAGAGAGTGGCGTTGACATAGCATCTTCTTCATGAATTTTAACTTTTGGTCAGAGCTAAAATTCAATTCAATTGTTCATTTTTCAAGAACCTTGGTGGCTACGTTGTTCCCTATTAGAAGTTTGGGTAGACTGAGCTTAAATTATCATTGCGACACACCAATTCGTGCTCTTCACCTTTCTTTCTGCCTGAATGCCATCCGCACCAGCCACTAGGATAACTATTTTGCCATTATGTGTACTATTGTGACGGAACTCGTTCCTTGTGCCAATAAATCACATCACCTCGTTCATGAAAGTATTCATGATAGGTGAACCACAATTGTGAAAGTCACGTGAAATCACATTAGCTTAGTCATAATTTTATGATTTTCAAATTAGGGTAGGTGGGGCCACCCACAATATTATTGTAAGAGTACGATTTAGCACACTATTTTGGCTGCTATAGCATTGATTTTCGAGAAAAATGATTAGCCCGCCAGGTTAGAATGGTTAGCAGCTCCTTGCTAATTGCTTTTTACTATTTTGATAGAAATGATTTCGACCTTTCAAGAAATGATTGCTCTCTCAAGATGGATGAGATGAGTGATCATATGCATTATTACAAGAAACTTGGAAGACGAAAATTTAAATGTTTAAAGAGTTAAATTTCGGAAAAAAAGGCTACATACAAGATTATGAGTGCAAATTTGACGCAAGCGGAGATAAGAGGATCATTTGAAATATTACATACGTTTTTAAAAATCAATGAATATTTAAAAATCAACAAGAACGTCAAGTAAACATAAAGATGGTTGATAGAGAAAGGACGATAAAGCTAAAATATTTAATTCATATCGGGAAGAAAATGAAAAAAGGTAAAAGAGTCTGTGGGCTATACATGTTTCCTTCAATTATGGTCACTCTGAAGTGTGCATCACGCGTTCCCTTTCTTTCCGGGAGAGTTTTTTATTTAATCGATTTCTCATTATTTATAGGACACCCTTAGTGGTAGGGCAATAGGATCCATCTTCTTTCGGTTTTTCCTTTTTCCAAAGAGGATGTGAAAGAATTTAGAAATAAGTGCACAGACAGTCCAAAGACTAATTGTGAAAATACAATTGAGTCTTAAAACTTTCAAGGAGCGCAATCAAATTCTAAAGATTCTCAAATTGGTATAGCTAAATCCCCTTCGTTAAATCCATTTAATTTGACTCAACAAAAATCTTAACATGATGTTGCACATTTTATTGTTTTTGGAAGAGAGTGGCGTTGACATGGCATCTTCTTCATGAATTTTATTTTTTGGTCAAAGCTAAAATTCAATTCAATTGTTCATTTTTCAGGAACCTTGGCGGCTACATTGTTCCCTATTAGAAGTTTGGGTAGACTGAGCTTAAATTATCATTGCAACACACCAATTCGTGCTCTTCACCTTTCTTTCTGCCTAAATGCCATCCGCACCAGCCACTAGGATAACTATTTTTCCATTATGTGTACCATTGTGACGGAACTCGTTCCTTGTGCCAATAAATCACATCACCTCGTTCATGAAAGTATTCATGATAGGTGAATCACAATTGTGAAAGTCACGTGAAATCACATTAGCTTAGTCATAATTTTATGATTTTCAAATTAGGATAGGTGGGGCCACCCACGATATTATTGTAAGAGTACGATTTAGCGCACTATTTTGACTGCCATAGCATTGATTTTCGAGAAAAATGATTAGCCCGCCACGTTAGAATGGTTAGCAGCTCCTTGCTAATTGCTTTTTACTATTTTGATAGAAATGATTTCGACCTTTCAAGAAATGATTGCTCTCTCAAGATGGATGAGATTTGTCATCATATGCATTATTACAAAAAACTTAGAAGACGAAAATTTAAATGTTTAAAGAGTTAAATTTCGGAAAAAAAGCTACATATAAGATTATGAGTGCAAATTTGACGCAAGCTGAGATAAGAGGATCATTTGAAATATTACATACATTTTTAAAAATCAATGAATATTTAAAAATCAACAAGAACGTCAAGTAAACAAAAAGATGGTTGATAGAGAAAGGACGATAAAGCTAAAATATTTAATTCATATCGGGAAGAAAATGAAAAAAAGGTAAAAGAGTCTGTGGGCTATACATGTTTCCTTCAATTATGGTCACTCTGAAGTGTGCATCATGCGTTCCCTTTCTTTCCGGGAGAGTTTATTTTTAATCGATTTCTCATTATTTGTAGGACACTCTTAGTGGTAGGGCAACAAGATCCATCTTCTTTCGTTTTTTCCTTTTTCCAAAGAGGATGTGAAAGAATTTAGAAATAAGGGCACAGTCCAAAGACTTATTGTGAAAATTCAATTGAGTCTTAAAACGTTCAAGGAGCGCAATCAAATTCTAAAGATTCTCAAATTGGTACAGCTAAATCCCCTTCTTTAAATCCATTTAATTTGACTCAACAAAAATCTTAACATGATGTTGCACATTTTATTGTTTTTCGAAGTGAGTGGCGTTGACATGGCATCTTCTTCATGAATTTTAACTTTTGGTCAGAGCTAAAAATCAATCCAATTGTTCATTTTTCGGGAACCTTGGCGGCTACGTTGTTCCCCATTAGAAGCTTGGGCATACTGAGCTTAAATTATCATTGCGACACACCAATTCGTGCTCTTCACCTTTCTTTCTGCCTGAATGCTATCCGCACCAGCCACTAGGATAACTATTTTGCCATTACCTGTACCATTGTGACGGAACTCGTTCTTTGTGCCAATAAATCACATCACCTCGTTCATGAAAGTATTCATGATAGTTGAACCACAATTGTGAAAGTCACGTGAAATCACATTAGCTTAGTCATAATTTTATGATTTTCAAATTAGGGTAGGTGGGGCCACCCACAATATTATTGTAAGAGTACGACTTAGCGCACTATTTTGGCTGCTATAGCATTGATTTTCGAGAAAAATGATTAGCCTAACAGGTTAGATTGCTTAGCAGCTCTTTGCTAATTGCTTTTTACTATTTTGATAGAATCGATTTCGACCTTTCAAGAAATGATTGCTCTCTCAAGATGGATGAGATGAGTGATCATATGCATTATTACAAGAAACTTAGAAGACGAAAATTTAAATGTTTAAAGAGTTAAATTTCGGGAAAAAGGCTACATATAAGATTATGAGTGCAAATTTGATGCAAGCTGAGATAAGAGGATCATTTGAATTATTACATGCATTTTTAAAAATCAATTAATATTTAAAAATCAACAAGAACGTCGAGTAAACATAAAGATGGGTTGATAGAGAAAGGACAATAAAGCTAAAATATTTAATTCATATCGGGAAGGAAATGAAAAAAGGTAAAAGAGTCTGTGGGCTATACATATTTCCTTCAATTATGGTCACTCTGAAGTATGCATCATGCGTTCCCTTTCTTTCCGGGAGAGTTTTCTATTTAATCGATTTCTCATTATTTGTAGGACACCCTTAGTGGTAGGGCAACACGATCCATCTTCTTTCGTTTTTTCCTTTTTCCAAAGAGGATGTGAAAGAATTTAGAAATAAGTGCACAAACAGTCCAAAGACTTATTGTGTAAATGCAATTGAGTCTTAAAACGTTCCAGGAGTGCAATCAAATTCTAAAGATTCTCAAATTCGTACAGCTAAATCCCCTTCGTTAAATCCATTTAATTTGACTCAACAAAAATCTTAACATGATGTTGCACATTTTATTGTTTTTGGAAGTGAGTGGCGTTGACATGGCATCTTCTTCATGAATTTTAACTTTTGGTCAGAGCTAAAATTCAATCCAATTGTTCATTTTTCGGGAACCTTGGCGGCTACGTTGTTCCCCATTAGAAGCTTGGGCAGACTGAGCTTAAATTATCATTGCGACACACCAATTCGTGCTCTTCACCTTTCTTTCTGCCTGAATGCCATCTGCACCAGCCACTAGGATAACTATTTTGCCATTACGTGTACCATTGTGACAGAACTCGTTCTTTGTGCCAATAAATCACATCACCTCGTTCATGAAAGTATTCATGATAGGTGAACCACAATTGTGAAAGTCACGTGAAATCACATTAGCTTAGTCATAATTTTATGATTTTCAAATTAGGGTAGGTGGGGCCACCCACAATATTATTGTAAGTGTACGACTTAGCGCACTATTTTGGCTGCTATAGCATTGATTTTCGAGAAAAATGATTAGCCCACCAGGTTAGAATGGTTAGGAGCTCTTTGCTAATTGCTTTTTACTATTTTGATAGAAATGATTTCGACCTTTCAAGAAATGATTGCTCTCTCAAGATGGATGAGATGAGTGATCATATGCATTATTACAGGAAACTTAGAAGACGAAAATTTAAATGGTTAAACAGTTAAATTTCGGAAAAAAAGGCTACATATAAGATTATGAGTGCAAATTTGACGCAAGCTGAGATAAGAGGATCATTTGAAATATTATATACATTTTTGAAAATCAATGAATATTTAGAAATCAACAAGAACGTCGAGTAAACATAAAGACGATTGATAGAGAAAGGACAATAAAGCTAAAATATTTAATTCATATCGGGAAGGAAATGAAAAAAGGTAAAAGAGGCTGTGGGCTATACATATTTCCTTCAATTATGGTCACACTGAAGTGTGCATCATGCGTTCCCTTTCTTTCCGGGAGAGTTTTTTATTTAATCGATTTCTCATTATTTATAGGACACCCTTAGTGGTCGGCCAATAGGATCCATCTTCTTTCGGTTTTTCCTTTTTCCAAAGAGGATGTGAACGAATTTAGAAATAAGTGCACAGACAGTCCAAAGACTTATTGTGAAAATACAATTGAGTCTTAAAACTTTCAAGGAGCGCAATCAAATTCTAAAGATTCTCAAATTGGTACAGCTAAATCCCCTTTTTTAAATCCATTTAATTTGACTCAACAAAAATCTTAACATGATGTTGCACATTTTATTATTTTTCGAAGAGAGTGGCGTTGACATGGCATCTTCTTCATGAATTTTAACTTTTGGTCAGAGCGAAAATTCAATCCAATTGTTCATTTTTTGGGAACCTTGGCAGCTACGTTGTTCCCCATTAGAAGCTTGGGCAGACTGAGCTTAAATTATCATTGCGACACACCAATTCGTGCTCTTCACCTTTCTTTCTGCCTGAATGACATCCGCACCAGCCACTAGGATAACTATTTTGCCATTATGTGTACCATTGTGACGGAACTCGTTCTTTGTGCCAATAAATCACATCACCTCGTTCATGAAAGTATTCATGATAGGTGAACCACAATTGTGAAAGTCACGTGAAATCACATTAGCTTAGTCATAATTTTATGATTTTCAAATTAGGGTAGGTGGGGCCACCCACAATATTATTTTTAGAGTACGATTTAGCGCACTATTTTGGCTGCTATAGCATTGATTTTCGAGAAAAATGATTAGCCCACCAGGTTAGAATGGTTAGGAGCTCTTTGCTAATTGCTTTTTACAATTTTGATAGAAATGATTTCGACCTTTCAAGAAATGATTGCTCTCTCAAGATGGATGAGATGAGTGATCATATGCATTATTACAAGAAACTTAGAAGACGAAAATTTAAATGGTTAAACAGTTAAATTTCGGAAAAAAAGGCTACATATAAGATTATGAGTGCAAATTTGATGCAAGCTGAGATAAGAGGATCATTTGAAATATTATATACATTTTTGAAAATCAATGAATATTTAGAAATCAACAAGAACGTCGAGTAAACATAAAGACGATTGATAGAGAAAGGACAATAAAGCTAAAATATTTAATTCATATCAGGAAGAAAATGAAAAAAGGTAAAAGAGTCTGTGGGCTATACATGTTTCCTTCAATCATGGTCACTCTGAAGTGTGCATCATGCGTTCCCTTTCTTTCCGGGAGAGTTTTTTATTTAATCGATTTCTCATTATTTGTAGGACACCCTTAGTGGTAGGGCAACACGATCTATCTTCTTTCGTTTTTTCCTTTTTCCCAAGAGGATGTGAAAGAATTTAGAAATAAGTGCACAGACAGTCCAAAGACTTATTGTGAAAATTCAATTGAGTCTTAAAACTTTTAAGGAGCGCAATCAAATTCTAAAGATTCTCAAATTGGTACAGCTAAATCCCCTTCGTTAAATCCATTTAATTTGACTCAACAAAAATCTTAACATGATGTTGCAGATTTTATTGTTTTTGGAAGAGAGTGGCGTTGACATGGCATCTTCTTCATGAATTTTAGCTTTTGGTCAGAGCGAAAATTCAATCCAATTGTTCATTTTTCGGGAACCTTGGCGGCTACGTTGTTCCCCATTAGAAGCTTGAGCAGACTGAGCTTAAATTATCATTGCGACACACCAATTCGTGCTCTTCACCTTTCTTTCTGCCTGAATGCCATCCGCACCAGCCACTAGGATAACTATTTTGCCATTATGTGTACCATTGTGACGGAACTCGTTCTTTGTGCCAATAAATCACATCACCTCGTTCATGAAAGTATTCATGATAGGTGAACCACAATTGTGAAAGTCACGTGAAATCACATTAGCTTAGTCATAATTTTATGATTTTCAAATTAGGGTAGGT
The DNA here is from genome assembly GCA_014182715.1 of Eucalyptus cloeziana. Lineage (NCBI taxonomy): Eukaryota > Viridiplantae > Streptophyta > Magnoliopsida > Myrtales > Myrtaceae > Eucalyptus > Eucalyptus cloeziana. Next base: position 21,503,871 of record CM024636.1, on the reverse strand, counting down.
GGGGCCACCCACAATATTATTGTAAGAGTACGATTTAGCGCACTATTTTGGCCACTATAGCATTGATTTTCGAGAAAAATGATTAGCCCGCCAGGTTAGAATGGTTAGCGGCTCTTTGCTAATTGCTTTTTATTATTTTGATAGAAATGATTTCGACCTTTCAAGAGTGTGGTGAAGCTTCCCGAGTATTGATTGCTCTCTCAAGATGGATGAGATGAGTCATCATATGCATTTTTACAAAAAACTTAGAAGACGAAAATTTAAATGTTTAAAGAGTTAAATTTCGTGATAAAGGCTACATATAAGATTATGAGTGGAAATTTGACGCAAGCTGATATAAGAGGATCATTTGAAATATTACATGCATTTTTAAAAATCAATGAATATTTAAAAATCAACAAGAACGTCGAGTAAACATAAAGATGGGTTGATAGAGAAAGGACAATAAAGCTAAAATATTTAATTCATATCGGGAAGAAAATGAAAAAAGGTAAAAGAGTCTGTGGGCTATACATGTTTGCTTCAATTATGGTCACTCTGAAGTGTGCATCATGTGTTCCCTTTCTTTCCCGTAGAGTTTTTTATTTAATCGATTTCGCATTATTTGTAGGACACCCTTAGTGGTAAGGCAACATGATCCATCTTCTTTCATTTTTTCCTTTTTGCAAAGAGGATGTGAAATAATTTAGAAATAAGTGCACAGACAGTCCAAAGACTTATTGTGAAAATGCAATTGTGTCTTAAAACTTTCAAGGAGCGCAATCAAATTCTAAAGATTCTCAAATTCGTACAGCTAAATCCCCTTCGTTAAATCAATTTAATTTGACTCAACAAAAATCTTAACATGATGTTGCACATTTTATTGTTTTTGGAAGAGAGTGACGTTGACATGGCATCTTTTTCATGAATTTTAACTTTTTGTCAGAGCTAAAATTCAATCCAATTGTTCATTTTTCGGGAACCTTGGCGGCTACGTTGTTCCCCATTAGAAGCTTGGGCAGACTGAGCTTAAATTATCATTGCGACACACCAATTCGTGCTCTTCACCTTTTTTTCTGCCTGAATGCCATCCGCACCAGCCACTAGGATAACTATTTTGCCATTACCTGTACCATTGTGATGGAACTCGTTCTTTGTGCCAATAAATCACATCACCTCGTTCATGAAAGTATTCATGATAGGTGAACCACAATTGTGAAAGTCACATGAAATCACATTAGCTTAGTCATAATTTTATGATTTTCAAATTAGGGTAGGTGGGGCCACCCACAATATTATTGTAAGAATACGATTTGCTTGCTTTAAGAGCCAAGCACACTATTTTGGCTGTTATAGCGTTGATTTTTGAGAAAAATGATTAGCCTTGTAGGTTAGACTATTTAGCAGCTCTTTGCTTATTGCTTTTTACTATTTTGATAGAAATGATTTCGACATTTCAAGAGAGTGGTGAAGCTTCCAAAGTATTGATTGCTCTCTCAAGATGGATGAGTTGAGTCATAATATGCATTATTACAAGAACTTAGTAGAAGAAAATTTAAATGTTTAAAGTGTTAAATTTCGGGATAAAGGCTATATCTAAGATTATGAGTGCAAATTTGACGCAAGCTGATATAAGAGGATCATTTGAAATATTACATGCATTTAAAAAAATAAATGAATATTTAAAAATCAATAAGAACGTCGTGTAAACATAATGATGGGTTGATAGAGAAAGGATAGTAAAGCTAAAATATTTAATTCATATCAGGAAGAAAATGAAAAAGGTAAAAGAATCTGTGGGCTATACATGTTTCCTTCAATTATGGTCACTATAAAGTGTGCATCACGTGTTCCCTTTCTTTCCAGGAGAGTTTCTTTTTTAATCTATTTCTCATTATTTGTAGGACACCCTTACTGGTAGGGCAAGGTGATCCATGTTCTTTCGTTTTTTTCTTTTCTTCAAAGTGGATGTGAAAAAATTGTAATTAAAGAGGGCGACATATTTAATGTTTAAGTATATATTACAAACTTGCTGAATCGCTCTATGAATTAGATTTTATAAGTCGGCTCTTTATATCGCTGATGTCATTATGAGTTCATATTGATATTACTTGAATCTTTTTTATTGCTGCGTGACCCTAATTTATTTATTGAAAAAAAGAAGGAGCAAAAATAAAAAATAAAAAATTTCTGGTTTATTAACCAAGTATGTGTGGTTTGTTCCTCTTATTCTCTTTAGACCTGGACTAGGGCTTTGCTTTATTTTTCCTTTGTTTCTTTTCTGCTTTTGGTGCGCTGCACTGCAGCGTTAGGTGCCCTTCAAAACATTTGAAGTTACTTCTCTTTTTTACCATTTTACTTTTTTTTTTATGTGATGTGTAAAACTTTCCAATAGTACTAATGATAATTCGTAAAATCACACCTAACTTATTCATAACTTTATAATTTTCAAGTTAGTAAAAAAGAAGATGATAATCATTTATCATTGACATCATGCTTAAAAGATGTTGTGGCTAGAATAATCAACTAGAGAGAGTTAATAGGTGATTATACACAATCTAGATAAATTAGGAGTTTAATGCAACCGGATCTAGTATTACGAAATAATAAAGTGTGATGAGAAATTATTCAACAACTATAATATTTTGCGATGCTATCAAATAAAACAAGAGAGAGTTAAAGGGATAGAGAAATTTGCACATGATAATTATAGTGATTTGACTTATTACAAACTTATGTCCACTATTCGATACCAACGGCCTATTGGTTAGATTTCACTAGAGAATTTATAAGAGTTTATAGAGTTTGAGTATTCTCTACTCAAGTGTGTGTGATTGTATCTTCTAATTTAACACAATCACTCTAACAAATGCATTTCAAATATTATAATTGCAGCTCACAACAACAAGTGTGTAATAAGGAAGCTCTCTTTGAACTTTGGAATTTCAAATACATGATCTCATACTCACTGTAGCACCACAATTTCCTTTTATACTCCTTTATTTTCAAGATGACCATTGGACAACATTCTAATTATCATTCTTGTTTTTAACCCATTGGACATGAATGATATGAGAAGATCTGGTTGCCACTTAAATTACCATATTACAACCTCCTTTGATTCAATCACCCATACAACTGAAGTTGGGCTTCCATAAGTAGAGTTCTTTGTCAGGAACAAGTATCTTGTCTTTCAAAGATTGTGAATCGAATCATGAACCCTTGCTTAGAAAAGATTATGTTGATATTCATCCTTCCTAGATAGATAGACAATCAATATCTTTAAGGAATGAAATTCAAACGAAATTAATAGCTGTTGCACTTCATAAATATGAACCAAACTGATTTTGAATATTTCAACGTTTATACTCTGCATAGAGTCTGAAGATATAAGTCGTCTTGCTATTACTTGTGCAAGCTTTACCGTGATCTTCATATTGCTCAAATGACATAATTCAATAATGTCTTCGACATATTAATTCAGAGCTTCAGTTTATTGATCATATGAACAAGTCTTTGAGTAAGATAATATTAAGAACAGAGTCTGAACTAAGTTACTCCAATAATATCACGTGGAAGTTCTTTTGTCATAATCATTAAAAATCTACATAAAGTTTTGTAAATCTTAAAATAACTTAGGAAGTTTTTTCAACAAAAGATATAAAGCCATTCTTAGACATATAATTTAAATATCTATAGTTCAAGTGTCCAAGCCTAGCATGCCACAAAAAAAGAATTGCATTAAACAATAAAAGCAAGAGAACTCTTCATTTCATCGATCCAAAGTTTGATCATGCATGTGATCATCAATTGAATAATGCTTTCTCAATCCAATTTTTGGATACAATCAAAGAGGTTTTAATGCCTCTCTTACAAAACAAACCGATAGACACAAGATGTTTCTGCCTAATTTATGGATCATGAATTTAACTTTTGGTTAGAGCTAAAATTCAATTCAATTGTTCCTCTTTCAGGAACCTTGGCCGTTGTGTGGTTCCCCATTAGAAACTTGGGTAGAGTGAGCTTAAAATATCATTGCGACACACCAATTCATACCCTTCACCTTTCTTTCCACCTGCATGCTATCCGCACCAGCCACCGGGATAATTATTTTGCCATTATGTATACTATTGAGACCAAGCTTGCTCTTTGTGCCAATGAATCACATCACCTTGCTCATGAAAATATTCGTGCAAGTGAAGCACTATTGTGAAAATCACATGAAATCACATCAACTTAATCATAATTTTATGATTTTCGAGTTAGGATAGGTGGGGCCACCCACATTATTATTGTAAGTAGGATTTGTTCTGCTTTAAGAACCAAGGCACTATTTTGGTGGCGACAACATTGATTTTTGGGAAAAATGATAAGCTCGCCAGGTTAGACCGTTTAGTACCTCTTTGCTGACCGCTTTTTACTATTCTGAGAAATGCTTTCGACCTTTCAAGATAGTGGTGAAGCTTCCCGAATATTGCTCTCTTGAGATGGGTGAAATGAGTCAAGAAAGTGGGTATAGCTCGTGCAATATTGGACCACATGGCAGGCTCATGTGTGAATTTTATCTAGGTTTTTAGCTTTCGAGCTAACTTTATTACTAGTTTTTCAAATTGAGGAATATGACGAGTTTTTGAAAAAGTTTAACGTTGTCAGGAAATGCATTATTACAAATAGTCAGTGAAAAAAATTAAGTGTGTTTTTAAAGGATTCCTTACATGATCACGTATATTACAAAATATGTAAACCACGTGCAAGGTTAAGCCATGTGGCACGGTTACTTGCTAGCTTATCCCTCTAATTTTTATGGCAGTCACTTTAGCATAACTCGAATCTTATCAAATTTCAATTTCCTCATCTCTAATTCTTAGGTATATTTTGGTAATAAATCACAGTCGTACTGTACATATAGATTCTATTTTGAAATATCTTTATGCTGAATTTTTTTGGTTGATGGAACAATTGCTCATATTCTACATCTAAAATTATTAGCGCTAAAATTATGATAATTCATTTCAATGGAGGAAAACAAGTCTTGCATCTAAGTTACATACATATATATATATATATATATATATATATATTAGTGATGAAAGAAAAAAACATCGATGGAACAAATTCCTGCATATGAGTGAAAAAAAGATCAATTAAATGCTTAAAAAGTTAAATCTCATGATAAAGGCTTCATCTAAGATTATGAGTCCATATTTGATGAAAAACCGATATAAGAGGATCATTTGGAATATTACCCGCATTTTTACGAATAAATGAATATTAAAAAAATCAACGTATTGCTCGGTTTGCTTTTGGGGCCCTTTGTCACTTAATTTGGAAGATGAGAAACATCTTTTTCAGGAGCCAAGTCCTGTTTGTGCCTACTTTGAAAAAGCATCTCGTCAAAGCCGTTAAGGACAAAGTTACTACGTTCAGCAATGTGGTGTACACGCTAAGGAATAGGAGGATTCAACGAAGTTGAGAACTTAATCCCTCTATTTCCTTTTTCGAGCTGTTAGATCTTTCTTTGTAAAGTTTGCTTGAGGGTTGTCACTGTTTTGGTTTCCCATCTTTCTCTTTTACTCTTGACACCCTTCTATTCTTAATGACTTGTTTGTTATTACGAGAGCAAGTTTTTTTGATGCCGAAATTATTTTATTGTAAAGTTCCTTTTGTTAAAAGACCAAAAAAAACATTTGAGTAAACATAATGATGGTCTGACAAAAAAAAGGACACTAAAGCTAAAATATTTAATTCATATAAGGAAGAAAATGAAAAAGGTAAAAGAAGTTGTGGGCTATACCAGTTCCCTTAAATTACGGTCATCGTGAAATGTGCCACGCACGTTTCATTTCTTTTCGGGAGAGTCTTTTTTTAATCGATTCCTCATGATTTTGTTGTAGTATATTCTTACTGCAAAGCAAGATGTTCCATGCCCTTTTTTATTCCAATTTGGTTTAAGAAATGATAAAAAAAAAAAAAAAAGGTAATCGAAAAGCACTATCATTTTGTATATCACATTTTATAAGTCGGCTTTTTGTATCTATGATGTCATTACGATTTCATATGGATATTAATTCGTTTATTGACTGAGAGAATAAGGGAAAAAAAATACGGGGTTATCAACCAAATTTGGGTGGAATGGACTTTAGTTCCACTTCTTCTCTTTAGAACAGGAATACTGCTTTGCTTTATTTTTCCTTTGTTTCTTCTCTGTTTTTGGCAGCTGCTCTTTAGAACATCTGAAATTACTTCTACTTTTCACCATTTTACTCAATTTGATGTGATGTATAAAACTTTAAAAAAAAAAAAAAGAACTGATGTTAATCCGTAAAATTCTATGAAACTTTTTCATAATTTTATGACTTTCAAGTTGTCAAAAAGAGGGTAGGAGGGACCACCCGCATTATTATCGCACAATCCGATTTAATAACAGCCAATCCCACTATTTTGGCGGCTATGTCGTTGATTTTCGAGAGAAAGGATCTACTCGTCACTGCTTTTCGCTGTGGCTCTTTGCTTTTTGCTAATGGGAACGGGATAAGCCTTTCCGGACAGAAATGAAGCTGCCACAAAAATGCAGTCCGTTGAATGCGCTTGCGGAAGTAAAAGTAGAGAGCATAGGCTACGTGCCCTGCCTTTCCAGACAGAGGTGAAGTTCTCCGAAACGTCCTCTAAGATTAGAGAAACTGTGTCATATTTCGCCCGGAAAAAAGAAAAAAAGAAAAAGAACTACAGAAACTTTCTCTTGAGATCCCCCTATATAAATCATAATGGGTCGTGCCCGTTTTAATTTGCAGTAACATTTCTACTCGTCTAGCAACTTTTCGCTTCATAGAGCTCAGAAATCAGCTTTTGCTGAACTGGTGCTGCTCTGGTGTTTGATTTTCTCCACAATTGGTCGCGATGGAAGGGTGTGACTATGAAGTGTTCTTAAGCTTCAGAGGACCTGACACGCGCACCAGCATCACCGATCACCTCTACACTCGTCTCACAGAAGCTGGGGTCCGAACATTTAGAGATGATGAAGAGCTCCGCATCGGTGAAGAGATCGGCCCAGATCTCATAAGAGCCATTGAGCAATCAAAGATCTCCATACCCATATTCTCTAAAAATTATGCTTCTAGTAAATGGTGTCTCAAGGAGTTGGCCCAAATTGTGGAGTGTAGGAAATCAAGGGGACAAAAAATCATGCCCATTTTCTACCACATCGAACCATCTGAGGTTCGATACCAAACCGGTGGTTATGGTGACGCCTTCCATTCACATGAAAAGAAGAAGCGGGTGGATGAGGAGACCATCCCCGAGTGGAAAGCTGCTCTCAATGAGGTTGGCGGGTTAAAGGGGTGGAACATAGAGAACATAGCTAACGGGTACGTAATTATCCTCCACCCTTGATAAATGCCAAAATGCAGGAGACCATGATATTTAAGTATAAATGCTTTTCAGTTGTAGCTACGCTGGTTCCCTTCGTTTCAGTAACGTGTCAACCTTCCAATTTGATCTCTTGTTTATTGTTCATGAGACGGGAGACGTGTACTATATGATAATCGTAAGGCTATTTCGAGAAGGAGAAGCTTGTATAAGGAAAATGCTTGCGCGCCCGTCCACTATAAAATGACAATGGGACGGTCAAAGGTCAGCCACAAATCCTTTTGGAGGAAACCGGTGGACTTCCTGAACCAGTTTAATCATTGACTCCATGTTTTCTTCTTCTTAATTTTTTCGACTTCTATGTTCTTTATTCCAACCCCAAATTTTAGAGACAAAATCATAATAGGCCACACTGAATCATTTTTCTTGAAATTTTCACTTTGATTTGTTTCTTTAAATAGAACAAGAAAATTGTTCTCTTCTTATAGCTTTTTTATTTTAAAAAAGCATTTTGTCCCTACTGATTTTTTTTTGGAGTCCCTACTAATTCATTATTCTTATTTTGATATTTTCTCTAATTCATTTATTTTATGCATAATCGATATCAAGTGTCTAAATTTAGGTCATGGGAAAGTCCTTCTAGAGCAATTTAATTTGAGTGAAAGGAACGATGAGCTATTTCATTACGCAATGATTTCGTCTTTAAATGAGAAGCTAATGTTTCAAGTATTTTCTATCTTTTAAATTTAATAATTTTTTTACTGATATTCACAATTATTTTAGTAAGCAATAATATTTTTTCTTTCTTCATATTCAAGAAAATTGATTCCGTGGGCATCCTTCTGATTTTGTCCCTAAATTTAAGCTTGTTATTGGTATTTAATTATTTATATTTCAGTATTTAAGGAAACATAGAAGTCAAAAAAAAAAAAAAAAAAAAAAGGAAACATGGGGTCAAAAATGAAAACGTTTTTTTCAAAAGATTTGTGGCCAGCCTTTGTTCCACTGTTATTATGCAGTGGATGGTCTCCCCTCGTTTAAACATCAGAAGTGACAGTAAAAATCATCAGCCTTTTTTCTTCTTAGGAAAATGAGAAGGTGACTGCCCATTATTGTTAGACATGTGAAAGGAGTGAGATTTATTTTTACTTTCCAAGCTGTCAAATAAATTTTGGATTATGTGACAAGAGTGACTTAATTCGATCATGTGTGAGATGGTGTTCCTTGTTTGATGCAAACAAGAGTCAAAGACAATGAGAAGGTGATGAGGTTTCTTTTTCGATGAGTTGACTAAAATATTAAGTTATTAAAATATCAATTCTCAAATATTACAGATTTTTTGCAAAATTAATGAACATTTAATATGGTGCAATTATGGATGTAATTTTTTTCTCGTGTAATCCATATTTTTCTTTTGCTTCACTGGTAAAAAGTCCTAAGCCTAGGTAGTGATCAAAATATGTCATCCATAGTTTATATGAAACTAGGCAAAGATATTTGCAGATGAAAGCCAGTATATGATAGAAAGCTAATTGCACTACTTATTGTTGCCGGCTGCCCGTCATTCGGTAAAGAGTGTTGGTGGTCCAAAATGCACCGTTATTCCTAGAGAATAACAGTGCTGTTATATTAGCATGGCCTTTTTCTTATTAGCAAGATATAGTGATCACGTTCTGTAATTTGATTTGAACATGTTCCTAGCATGTCCTTGAAATTATTCTTTCTGATGTGTGCATTGTGTTATGTTCCATCTGCGGTTGCACTTCTTGTTACATCATGTGGCTTCCACGGACTGCTATCAATTCCTAATGTCATAGATTTCAGCTTGTCGATTCTAACACACTTTCTACTTTGCCTTGGCCCCTCTCTCGTCGTTTATTTCATTAGGCACGAAGGACAACTAGTTAAACAGGTCGTTACCAATGTTTTAAGTGAGCTGAAGAAGGCTTATTTAGCGGTTAGTGACTTCTTGGTTGGCGTTGACTACACAGTGAAAGAAATTACGGGGATTATAGACACTGCCACTGATGATGTAAAGATCGTGGGAATCCATGGTATGGCTGGCATCGGAAAGACGACTCTTGCCAAAGTAGTCTACAACCAGTTTTCTCGGGACTTTGCTTACTGTTGTTTCCTTCCTGATGTTAGAGATACTTCAAACTCAAAAGGAATTGCCTATTTGCAGAACCGACTAATTTCAGATCTCTCAAAACAGACATTTTCGAGTATTGATAGCAAGGACGAGGGAATGAGGGCGATCAAAGAGAGATTTTCTAGTAAGAAAGTCCTTGTTCTTTTTGATGATATTGATGATGAGAGTCAACTAACTGCACTTTTGGGGGGGCAAGTTTGCTTTGGTTCTGGAAGCTTGATACTTATAACCACAAGAAATGAAAGGGTTCTCCGTGCATTCCAAGTGAAGTTGATTTATCATATTGGTGTATTGGATTTTGATAGTTCCCTTCAGCTATTTAGCAAGCATGCTTTCAGAAGAGATCACCCTCCATATGAAAAATTCAAGCAATCCAAAGAAATTGTGGAGATCGCTCAAGGTCTTCCATTGCTTCTTGAAGTTATGGGTTCAACTTTATCATTATGTGGACAAACTAAAGAAATATGGGATGATTACCTAGAGAAGTGGAGAAAAGGTCCCATTGAGAAAACTCGAAGTAAGTTGATGATAAGTTATGAAGCATTGGATCTCAGTCAAAGGCAAATATTTCTTGACATAGCCTGTCTTTTTGTTGGATATGATAAGAATATAGTAATATACATGTGGAAAGATTGTGGTCTATGCCCAATAGAAGGTCTTGAAGTTCTTCAATTGATGTCATTGATCAAAATTGGAGAAGATAATAAATTGTGTATGCACAATCAATTAAAAGATCTCGGTAGAGAAATTATTTCTCAAGAAAGTGGTGGGCAATTAGAGAAGCAAAGTAGATTGTGGAATCACAAAGATGCATTGAACGCACTACTGAGCAAGAAGGTAATTCTTGGGTTTGATTTTTTTTTTTTTTTTTTTGCATGAGAAATCACATTAAGTAATTTGGAGCTATCCTACATGATGAAAGCAATTGCAATTATTCAACGTTTACATTTTAAAATTCCGCTTATTCATTTTTTTAATTAAGAAAATTAAAATTTCAAAACTCATTCTCGGTACTCTCCATATTTGGTCCATGAGAATGATGAGAGTGAACTTAAGCAACTGTAGGTACGCTTGATTATCTAAAACCCTATCTATGCCTCAAAATAAGAATAGAGCTAGATTTGTTCTCTTAATTAGCTAATTGTAGCCTTCTTTTTCATTAATTTTTTCTTGTTTTATTATTCAGAAAAATGAAAAGCTCCAAGCCCTCCGTCTAATGTTTGAGGATTCGTCAGATTATCGTTTCACTCTCGAAGGATTTGCAGCATTTCCAAATCTAAGGTTCCTTCATATGGATAGTCGAAAACTCACTGACGAGCTCTTTTCTGAAGTTACACTTCTTTGGCATAACAAGTCCTTGGTCACGTCACTGACGAACTCTTATCTGAGCAAGAAGCAACTTCTTCCGGATTTAAGATGGTTCTCTTGGCATAATTCTCCTATGCGGATATTGCAAATAAGCAATTTTTCATTGAGTAACTTAGTCATTCTTGATTTTTCAAGAAGTAAACTTACTCACGATTGGAGCGGATGGAAACATATCAAGGTACCCTTAGTTCTGTAATAGTCTTGTTATCAATGTTTACATTCTCTTTAAGTAATTAAATTTACTGACAATTGTCTTATTGGTGTTACAGAGAGCAGAGAAATTAAAAGTTCTTAACCTTTCGGAGTGTGAGCTCTTGATCAGGACTCCTGACTTATCTGGATTTTTAAAGTTGGAGAGATTGATTCTTGAAAAATGTGAAAGATTGGGTGAAATCCACTCATCAATCGGTCAATTGAAGTTCTTAGTTTTCTTGAACTTGAACTTCTGTAGTGATCTCCGCTCTCTACCACAAGAGTTGGGCGGATTGCCAGCCCTCGTAGAACTTCTCGTTGATGGAACTTCTATACGAGAAATTCCGCATTGGTGGGTTATGAAGAACCTGAAGAAGCTTTCAATGGATGCAACGCCAATTATTCAACTACCCGACTCCATTGGAGCACTTATAAATCTTGAAAGCTTATCTTTGAATTGGTGCTCGAATATGGGCAGACTTCCACACTCCATTAAGGAATTACGATCATTAATTAAGTTGGATCTATTGGAAACAGGAATCACAAAGTTCCCTGACTCTATGGGAAGTCTAGAGAATCTAAAAGAATTAAAACTTTCCTGGTGCTATGGGTTGGGGGGCATCTCTGACTTGCCTAAACTTCCCATAAGCTTGACTTCTTTGGCGATCTCGTCTCCATCTCTGATAACAATGCCAGATCTTTCGAGCTTGATCAATCTAAAACAACTATTATTGTGCATGGGAGTGGGTGATGTCTCTGGCCCATCTGAGTTGGTGCAACTGCAAGATCCCATGCCTTTGTGGATTGGTAGGTTATCCAAATTGGAAGTCTTGACCCTGACACTCCCACACATGACCAACCTATCTCCTGAGCTAGGTATGCTTCCTCACTTGAGATCTCTTCATCTTCATGGTTGCCAAGCTCTGGAATGCATTCCACAGATTCCCTCGAGTGTCTCAAAGCTTCACATCATAGATTGCCCATCACTTACCACACTTGATATCTCAAACTTGAAGAACCTATCGGAACTATATGTCCTTGCCACACCTCTGGAGAATCTGTCTGGGCACGAACTTTTCTACAGTGTGCCAGAGTGGAAGATAAGTAAGGACTATGCGCACGATTTGCAAGCGCATTTGAGATCAAAGATGTTGGAACAGCACGGACTCACAAAAAATATGTTGGGGCGTAGTAGAGAAATCGAGAGAGGGTATTTTTCAGTTCTTGGGAAAATAAGAAGATATGTCTCTTAAGTGAAGAGACGACTGGTTAAGATCCAAAATCACGCTTACTAAGGTACAATTGCATTCCTAATGTTTATGAGCTTTTCCAAAAATTTTATACTTTACATTTCTTTTTGTCCTTAAAGGAGGGCATTTGCCATTATATTTATTTATTGAGACCACTTCACACTACGCAGGGCTAATTACCTAAGAAAAAAAATTCAAACTTCAGATCCAACCCCAATTCAATCCCGAATTTTTGTTGTTTGAAAAATAATCTTCAACTTTCAATCTACTCCCAAATCTACAGCACCAATCTCACTATTAAGGGTCCTTATTCTATATTAATTTTCCTATCTTCAATTTGTAGTTTAAACTGCTAGTTGCCATTCTTCGTGCCATTAATTAGTTTCATCTTTTTATTTTTCTTCACTTCAATTTCATGTTCGATCGAGTCTATTTTTTAGCTCAAGTCTTTGCCTTTTTAACGATTGATCTACTCATGTCTACTTGACATGGCGAATAAAGACTCGACGCGGTGGAGTTTATATGCATACAACTGAAAGAAGACAAACTGCTCCTCATTTCAGGACTAAATGGATTCCGTGTAAAACAAGATGCAAGGAAGCCTTTACTTTATATATCTCCATATTCTATTGAACGATACTTGGGTCCTCGCCCGAGTATGTATTGGCAGGTCGCTTTTTGTTTCTGGTGGAGTCTCGTTTTAAGGTTCTGTTGGAATTATATCTCGCTGCACAGCAATCGGGTGTCTTCTAAGTTGGTTTTGGATCTTGGTTTTTGGGGGTTTCTCCTACTCTTCTGTTTCTTTTCTTATTTCGCATTTAATGTATTGCTCCTTTTGATTTCTGTTCCGTTGTAACGATTTCTTGTTCCATAAGATTATGCATGATTCAGTGCGTGGTATTGGTTAATTGTAGGAATCATAGCCAATCTAATTTAAACTGGGTTTTTGAGAGGCTAAAGCATCTTAATTGAATGTTTTGTGCTATCATTTGAGTCAATTAGGTGTCTGTTTGGTTTTAATGACTATTCTCCAAGATCAATTTTAGTTATTTTTCTTGATCCGTTCGGTTATGATAACCAAGATTATGTTATTGGTTATTGTAGGAATTGTAGTGTGTTAAGAGACTGGGTAGCCTGAAGCAAGAGCATCTTTGACAGAATTGTGCTATCATTTGTATCGATTGGATGTTTGTTCTATCCTCATGATTATTTGATTTTGGTGGTCTTTCTTGTTCCACGAGTTTATGAATAAGCCAGTACATGTTATTGGTTATTGCAAGTATTCTAGTTAAGACCGAATTAAATCTGGGTTGTGCGAGGCTAAAGCATCTAGATTAGTATGATTGTTCTATCATTTCTTTCTGGTTGCTCCAACGATAATACCTGACAACTGATGGAGACATCATGCCTTTTCTTTCTGGCTTGCTCTGAGTGTCTTTGTGGTTAAACCCTTCATGTTGGGACCTAATAAAGCTGTTTTTCTGCATTGCAGGAGCAAAGCGTTGATATAGGGACAGAACTTCGTTCTTTGAAATGGCAAGGCTTACTACATCCAAAGTAGATTAGAAGGAAGGCCTTCGGAGACCTGCAAGTTGCAGTTGTAAATTCTTAGGAGCTTCAATTCAGTATGGACTGTTCTGAGTTCCAGTTCAAGTTTTTACTATAATGGGTGAGAGTGGTTTCTTGTGTGTTGTTTTCCAGTTTCGATCGGTTTGCTACATTGATAAGTCCCGTACCCTCTCCTTTTTTTTCTTGTTACTTATGTCTTCTTGTTGTGGAGAGCTCTTGGATGTTTGATTGGTTCAGTTTTCACTAGAACTGGGTGATCCGTATTTTGTTGAATACCAGCAGGATTGTTGGCAGAAATGATCTGTTTGAATGATTTTAAGTTCTCCCCAAAAGAGTGCAATGTGGTGTTTGAATAGTCTAGCCGACTAGGAAGTAGACTCTTGAAAGTGTTTCGAGAGTTTTACCTTTTTCTTCTGTAGAAAAGATGCGGCAAGCATCAGTAATGATATTTCTTAAGTTCGGCTGGTTCTGTCCTCATCCAGGCCTAATGATTTCTACAGATCAGCGATCTCTGAGGCACACCATCCATGAAACCCCGATTTGGATTTTCGATTTGAGTCTCATCTCCGGTCATAACAAACATACGTGTTGACACCTAATTTTTGACTATTTTATAGTTTGTCATATAAAGCATTTTATAACATTTACATTTAGGTAATAATAGTATTTTAACTTATCTTTAAAAGTTGTTAAAAAAAATGAAAATGAAATAAAAATTGGATAAGGGATAATCTAAAATATTTTGTTGTGGATGGAGATTTTAAAGTTGGATAATGGAGCTCTATCTTTAATGGTTGAATGAATTATCTTTGAAAATCTTCACAAAAAATTTTTAGATTACCTTCAGCGGTTGAGTCAATCTTCGGGAAGAATCGAAAAGAGAAAATTAACCCAAGCCGTCGTTATTTTTAATTATCTATTGAAAAATTAAGATTTTTGCGATATTATGATGATTTTTGAAAATTAAGGAAATCGCATTATAATCTTATTTTTATCTATAGATGAGGAAATCGGACGAGAATATTTGATGAGATAGGGTTTTTGTGATTCGGAGGTTATGGGTAGTTTTCGAAATATTCTATTGAGATCGTGTTTTTGTTTTGCTATAAAAGGGGTTACGTAGTTTTTTTTAAGGGGGGGCTTCTTCTTCGTTTTTAGGAGAGGAACACAAAAAGAAAAACCAAAAAGAAGGGAAAGTCAGAGAAGGGACGTGTGGGAAGAAGGCAAAGAGCAAAAACGAAAAAGAAGAAAAGGTGAAGTACAAGAGCAGAGGGGAGGACAGTAAAAAGGGAAATTTACTGTGCTTCTTCCCCAAAATTCTCCTCATCGGCGCACACCTCCGCCCACCGTTACCTCGCCGGACTCACCCCCCGCACCGGACGCTGCCGCCGCTCGTTGCCCTTGCCGTCCAATCGCCAAGCACCCTCTCCGCCGACGCCCCCGAGATCCGACGCTCGCAACAGCACTTCCTCCTGCACTGTGCCGAAGCCGCCTGCTCCGCGACCTCTGCCTCTGCCACGAAGACCCGACGGCCTGCCGACTTCCACCCGCAGCCGTGAAGCCACCAGAGCCCCGAGTGGCGCCGAGCTCCGCCGCTGCGTCCCCTGCCCGAGCGACGCCATCAAGCCGCAAGCTGCTCGGACCTCCTTCGCCGCTCGATCCCTCGCGCCTCCGCCCGAGATCCAAGCCAGATTTGCGGCCTTTCATCGTCGGGTCACCTCCACCCGTGCCCATCACGCCTGAACAACGAGCCGCTGCCACCAATCGCGCCCCGACGCCTGAGTCCTCCTCCGCCCAGCAGCTACTCCGCTTGCGATTGCTCTTGACCCGAAGACCCGAAGCCAGCCGCGACCGCCGCGCCTCACCGGTCGACGATCCCGACACCAGGAGACCCCTCGCCTGTGATCCGAACGCCGATCGTCCCCGTGCCGCGCCGATCTCCGCTCCTCCGCCGGTGACCCCTCTTGCCGCCGACCAACGTGCTCCCCCCTTATTTCCCTTAGGTTGTTCATTTTCTTTTATTTTTTATTATTTATTTTATTTTATTTTACTTTACTTTTAGTTAGTTTATTGTTTAAGTTAAATACTGTGAAGTTTTTTTTAGGTTATGGTTATCATAGGCATTTTCCATAAGAATTGTCTCTAACGTTATTGTAATTATTTAATTTGACCCGTAAGACGTCGGGTCATTTTTTTAATTATGATAATTTTCGGGGGTTTGTTTATGATATTTTAACTGTTGAATTAATTATTAATTTAATCCGTAAGATTTCGGATTAGATTTTTAATTATTTTGATTTCTTGTCGTAATGTTCAGGGTTAAAAATATTCGTTAATTTGACCCGTGAGACAACGGGTTATTTTTCGTTTATTTTGATCCTTTATTTGTTTGAGTATCTTGCTTGTTAGATTTAATGTTAGTAAATCACCAAGAAAAATCAAAAAGATATTTAAATTAGGATTTCATTTGATTCTAGAATATTTCTTGTTATTTTGCATATCTAGAATATAGGTTTTATTTTAGATTTTAAAAAAAACTATAAAAACAAAAAATGCATTCATTTAGGATTTTAGTTTTCGTTTAATTTTAGTTGCATGTTTAATTATGTAGCAATTTCAAATTTCGAAATTTATAAAAAATAAAAAATATCATGCATATGTCATGTAGAAATAGGGCATTCTCTGCACGTCATTACATATTAAATAAAATTGCATGTTTCATCTAGATCATATATTTTAGATTAAGATAATGTCTTAGTTTAAATTAGGATTTAATATGACCTAATCCTTATTTTTAAATTAGATAGAATCTTAATCTAACTATGTCATTTTTGCATTCAAATTTCATAAAAGAAAAATACAAAATTTGTCTTTGCATAAATTAATATCATTATCTAGAATAGATTACATTTTTAAAAATAAAAACATCAAATGCACGTCATTTAGTTTTTATTAAGTTCATTTAATTAGAACTTTCATGTCATTAGATTAAGTTATTTAATAAATGTCACGTGACATATAGCTTGCACATTAAATTGCATAAGGCATGTCATTTTATTTTAAATAATTTGACATGTCATTGCATTGCATTGCATGTTATTAGATTTAGGTAATTTAGATTGCATATTTAATTATTGCATCTCTTTAATTTCTAATTTCATGAAAAATATAAAAGAATTAGAATGAATTCATTTCATGCTTTAGGATAAATTGCATGCTTATTTACGTCATACAATTTTGGTCATGTTATCATATCATTTCATGTTAGTATAGTGACATGCATTGCATAAATCATGATTTTCATTAAATAAAGTGAAAGCAAAAATTGAAATTGCGTGTTAATTAGAAATCATATCTAGGATTGTTGATGTGAATTCTGATCTAACAACGCAGATGCTTTCGTTGCTTTAATGTATGTTTTTACATTATTTAATTGTTTTCTTGATGTGTTAAATTGGTGGTATGCGCACATGTATGATCACCTCACACATTAGGAAGTAAATTAAAATCAAATCAAGCTGCCTGCAAAAACATTTTTTTTAATTAAAAAGAAATGGTACCGAAAGGGCACTAGGATAGTCTAGTGTAATCAAGTCCCTGTACCCAAAATCTCTAGTTCGTAGGAGTAAAATAATACTCCCATTATTTTACTTAGGTGTCTAATCGACCTACCCTAAACTGATTAGTGGCGACTCCTAGATAATAATCTTTTACATGTTAAAACCCTAAGTCGCGATTTGGTATGGGCTTGGGAGAGCCCGAGCTAAGCTTAAAGGCTTAGTAGTCCATCAACCTAGTTTTAGGCCCCAAAATCCATAAAATTGGGTCGCGACAATACGTCTATTATGTTTCTCGGTTGGGTGAAGTAAATATGGAAACCAAACCCAACCAAATCCAACCTGAAGCATCAACGTAGGGCCGGTTAAGAACCAAATTAAAACGTGGACATCTTACCCTTGCAAACCGGAGATTCGTGAATTCAAGGATTTGATTTTGCTAGATAAATCTAAACATTTTTTCAATATCTTTTTTCTTTTATGAAAATGACTCGCATGTCATCTGTTGAATTCCACTCCTAAGTCCTCTAGACATGTAAAATTAAATCAAGCACTAATAAAGATCAAACAACTAAAGTAAATATATAATGAGGAAGATAAAAAAAAAACCCGAGTTGTTTCGGATAATAATTAAACAAGGCCTCATCATTAAGTCTTGAGACACGACTCCCCATGAACTATAAATCAAAAGTATTGCGCTCATCTTAAAAGAAGGTTGTTTATGAATTATCTAACCATATATGCAAACTAAATGTAATCCTATTATATATATATATATATATATATATATATATATATATTGGTCTTTTCTTTTATTTACTTTTACAAAACCGAAATAAAGCCTAGAAGTCTCTCTAAATGTACTAACCCTAGGCGGCTGAAATTAACTAATCAATCTATATTAACACTATCAATAAATGACCTCATAATTTAAGATACAAATTTAACTATCGTGCCTTTAAGATATTCTATACACTACATGCTAAATTAAACAATAAATGATGCAATCTTTTATTATTTTTCTCATTAACCTGTATGAATTAGCAAACTATAGCCTATGTGAATGCATGAAAAGCGGTAAAGGTTTGATCTTTTTGACATGAGCGCAAGCAAGGATCAATGACAGAGACTTCGGCCTATTTTCCATGAATCTCTTCAAAACAGATTATCAAAATTCTTCCAAACCAAGCAAATCCTAATCGACATGCATAGAAATCAAAGCAAGGGTAATCTAACACTAAGGAACACGTAAGATAACAACAAATTCAATGCAAGTTGACAAAGGGGCCGTGACTAAGGACACCTGGAGGAACCGGACATGAGAAGCATGCAAGGGGAATCATCAGTCCAATCCGTTTCAACGCTAACGTGTAAAGAGATCATCAATATATTTCAACCAACGCAAATCCGCGCAACATCGGACAAACCCAAGCGGTAAAGTCGGTGAGATCTTTCTCCGATTAAGCTCATGCAGAGGAGAATCAAAACATGGCAGTCTCTGAGTCCTAGTAACTTGAGGAATCTAGAGATGGACATGAAATAATCAATTCCTACGCGTAAATCTCAACCCATACATGCTTTTGGCCCTAGGGTTGCAAATAAATCATGGAAACGAATCGATGGGCATGCACTCGAGACTAGATGGGATTCGATCTCTGGGTATAAGGATAATTTCTTTTTTACTTTCAAAGGAAACGAAACAGCAAGGACACCAAGGCCTTGGAGGCGTGGCCGCGAGGAGAGAAACGGCTGCTCTCCAGACGGCGGGCTTGTCCCTTTAAGGCCTCACCTCTATCAAACTCTTCAAGAAACAAGAGTAATTGTGAGATTAATCCCTGTGAAGAGAGATTGACAAGTGATCCCTTCTATTTATTTCTCTTTTCTTTAACTTCACCGCTTCCTCATCTCGTCTTTTACTCCAAGTTGACCGAACTCCTCTCTTCTTTTTGAACCAAAACTTCAAAGTTCTTTCCATGTGAATGAGTGGTCGTGAACTATATTCCCCTTTTAGATGGATGGCCGTGTGAGATAAAGATCCTATGGTAGATTAGATGGCCTTTAAGAGATAAGAGTCCCGGAGATAACTCCCATGAGTCCTTGTCCTGCGAGAGTGGGAGATTAGATTAGATTGGAGAGATAATCCTAATCCAACTAGATCTACGCGTTTGATCCTTATCTTGATCCTACTCCTATTCAATTTCAATTTCCCTACCTAATTAAAAATTGCAGCCCCACCCTTCCACAAAAAAACAAAAAAACAAAAAGGGATGATCTCCTATCTTTTTTCTTCTTTTTTTTTGTCGATCCTACTCTAATCCTACTCTAACACTCACTCTTAGACTTTTGTTCTGCCTCCTTGCAGGGCGTGGGAGTTGAAACCCACTTCTGAAATGAAATCGTCCCCACCCCAATCCCCCCCTCCTTGCAGGGCGTGGAAGTCAAAACCTACTCCTGAAATGAAATCGTCCCCATCCCAATCCCCCCTAATAAGGTGGGGATTTGAACTCTCAACCTCCCCCTTCTAAGATAGAAGGGTGGCCACTGGAGCGAACCCCCAGTGGTTGATCTCCTATCTTAGTCGGCCACATCTTTATCTCTAATCCTGGTCAACCTCGGTCAGCCTCGGTCAGCCTCGTTGTCGGATTTGGTTTCTGAAAGGGGATGGTTTGCATTTGGGACATATCTATATTTAATAGTGTTGTGATGCGCTAAACATGTGCAGAGTTAAATAAATCCGTAAGAAAAAGAAAAATACTAGAGTGAAAGTTACGTCAAAAAGGAAGAAAAAAGTATTTACTTATTTTTATTGGATAAAAAGGATGATGACACTATTGGAGTGATGCAAGGGGGTGCTTGGGTCGTCTGATGGAATTTAATTGTTGTTGACACCTAATTTTAGAAAAATAAAATTGCATTTTGAACAAATAAAAGGAAAAATAAAAAAAAATGGAGGAAATTGATTTGATTGATTATGTATGGAAATTTGAAATTATGATGAATATTCAGATTTTGATAAATGCAGAAACAATTAAAAATCAAGTGAACAAAGGGCAGGGATTTTGATAAAATGGAAGGAATCAAGTAAAATCGAGCTGATTACGAAATCACGTTTCGATTTGCAGGCTTGATTTAATGCAACAAAAGATGGAAGTTTGAAATATGCCATACAAAGCAGCATTCGGAATCAGTATAAAAGAGAGCTTTATTTTTTCGTAACGGAGGGGAAAAAAAATTGAAAAATTCAGAGCAAAAATTCGATCATTTGGAGTTTTTCTTTTCTCTAGGTGGAAAGGAAATACTAATGGGGAGAAAGTAAAAGTTTTCTTTCCTTCGGTAGAATTGAAAAGGCAGAGAAAGAGAGTGAGAGAGTGTCAGAAGAGCAGAAAATCAATCAAAGAGGGAAAAGCAAAAGCAAAAAGCAGCAAAGGAGAGAGAAGCATAGTAAAAAGTAAATTACTGTGCTTCTTCTTCAACCAACCGCCCCGAAGCCCTCCACGTTCGCGACCACCACACGCCGTCCGCCTCACCGATGCTCCACCCCGAGCCGCGCCGACCACCGTTGCACACCTCTGCAGCTCGGGCTTTCACCGGTCATCACCTCGCCGCTCCACCCCCGACACCCGCGCTAGTAGCCCGCGTGTCACCCACCTTTCGCCGGAGCCCTGCACGCCCGAGCGACGCCCCCTGCTGCCTCGTGACCTTTCCTTGGGGTTTTTCTTTATCTTTCCTTGTGTAGGTGTTTTTTTTTAGCAACAACAAGCCGTGCCTTGACTAGGTAATTTCTTTAGGTTAAATTCATATCAAATATTCTGTTCATAGTGTTTTATTTTAACTTGATTGTTGTGATTAATTTTTATTAGTATTATCTGATTAGGAAATTTGTCATATTAAATCAAAATAATCAAAAATTTTGAGCTACGAGATGTCGGGTTAGATTTTTGATTATTTAGGCTTTTTATGGCAAAATTCATGATTTGCTTTGCATCATTAATTCATATCAAAATAATATGCCATTGATTTCTATGGATGGATTTTTTTTGGCATGTTATTGTTATTTGCTCACCACATGTCATACATCATATTAGGTATTTAGGTCTATACACATTTCACATTTTAAGCAACGCATTTTTGTTTTTAAGATTCGTGTAGAATTAGGTTAATTTTCTTAATAAAAAAAATGTTATCTAGGTTATATAGATTTCATAATGTGCACGTTATATGTTGCATTTTAATTAGTGGGTCATAGTTTAATTTTATTTTATTTTTTTAGTATTCCCATCATGTAGTCTTTTTAAATATAAAATAAAAGATAAAACCAAAAAAGAAAACAAAAAATTAGTATTGCATCATTACGTTACTTTTTTTAATAAAAATTATTCGGTCATTTTCTAAAAAAAGTAAATAAAATAAAAAGAGAAAACACAAAAGTCATTTACTTGGTTAATTAATAGGTTAGTTCATAATTAATCCCATTTTATATCATCATTGTTTAGTGTAGGTTGCATACATTAAAAAAAAAATCATAAAAAATCACAAAAAGAATATGCATATAGAATTAATATGTCATTCATCCCATGTCATGAAATGCATGCATATTAGAATTTTATAAATTAGATTGCATACATATAGTTCATATTAGGCCATATGAATTGCATTTCACATATCATTAAAGTAAAAGTCATGCATATCAAAAATAGACTAAGATTGCATCTAGTTAGATGTCATGCATTTAATTAGGCGTCATGTCACTTAGAAAATCATGTTTAGGGCATGCATTTTTAACATTTTTGAGAAGTTTTTTCTTTTAGACTTATCAAGGTTGTAGTTTATAATTTCTTAGCATTTTGATTTATTAAATGTTGTTTAATTGATTGTGCACCCGCATGACCACCATTTGCATGTTAATATCTTAGGTTAAAATTGATCAAGACTGCCTGCCAAAAAAAAAAAATGTTTTTTTTTTAAAATAAAAGGTACCGAAAGGGCGTTAAATTAATTTAGCGTAACCATGTCCCTGAATCCATTAAATCTCTGGTTCGCATAGGTAAAGTATTCTCCCATACTTTACCTGGGTTTCTAATCAACCCTATTTGGTTAGTGGCGGCTCCAATTTTGAAATATAATTGCATGTTAAATGGGTTAATTTCTTAATCGCGATTGGTAGGATTTGAGAGAGTCCGTGCCAAGTCTTCGAACTTAGTAATCCATTAATCTAGTTTTAGGTGTTTCACACATCGAAAAAAACAGGTCGCGACAATTGTCAATTTTTTTTTTAATATTTTATCGAGGTTAGCTTTGCAAGGAAAAAAAGAGTGAAAAAAGAGTATTATGAAATTACATATATACTACATTTCGAGCACAAGCTATGCACATTCGTGGTTGCTTTCATGCTCTTTAAGGCGTGCAATAAATATCGATATCCGAACAACTATGTATGTGAATTTAAATAATCAAATTAAGCACTTTGAAATCATGAAAGCTTTTCACACAATAAACTGAATTTAAATTTCAAGTTAGGATATCATGAAATAAGAAGTTGGCGACAAAATGTCCTCGCCTGAAATAGCATCGTCTTTGGATAGAAATGACATTAATTAGTGGATAATTGAAATAAAGGATTGTGAGTGGTCATCGTGTTATGATTTAGTGGCATCCATTTCTCTAACTGCTTCGATATTTTTCATGAATGATAAGAGTTTAAGAATAAGGGATAGGAAAATTAGAAAAATTATGGTTATTTTTTTAAATATGGACGAGACCATTAAACTCAAAAAGTTTCCTTTATCATTAGTACTAGACCTCGAGCCATGCAACGCGCGTGGGTGGTTGCTGTCATGGTCTTTTAACTTGCAATCAGCATAGACGTCTGAAAAGATGTGGCTGTGAATACGAATAATCGAGTTGAGCAACCCACAAATCACGAAACTTTTCCACACTGTAATTAAAGTTTACAAAAAGATAATATAAAGTTGGCAGCAATGTGTGTTTGCCGGAAATTTCGGACAGCTATCATGTTATGGATAAGTGGTGCGAATATTGGATAAGTGAAACAAAAACTAATGGATTGTGATTATATTTTGAATTAAAGGATTAGTGGAATGCATTTCTCTAATCATTTATTTATTTATTTATTTTTGCCGGGTGATAAGAGTTTGATTATAATAATATTTTTCAAAAAAACTAATAAAGCATAGGAAAACCAACGAATTTTTCTAAATATGGGGATGGATACCCAAATCAAAAGCTTCCGTTATTAATAATGGGAGTGTGGATATATAAATTTCAATTCCAAACCTATTATACTCGTGTCACTTTAATCCAACCTTTCAATTTGGTTAATTGAGTCCTAAACTTTTTTAATGATAGTCAATTATCTTATGTGACATAGTTGATATTGACATGGATAATTTTTTTTTATAATTTTTTTTATAATGTTTCTATATTTTTTCTTTATTTTTCCTTTTTCTTTTTGCCAATGGCTGATTGATGGCCATCGGCCATAGGCGATGACCAACAAGGATTGATCTCACCTGTCACAAGTAAGGGTGGCCCGTCAGGTGTCGCGTAGGTGAGGGTGGCCCTTGTCAACCCTTCATCTTGCCTAGGTGAGGCCAACAAGAACCCTCGCCAGGCCAAGGTGGCCTCAGTGGGCCTCACCCTTGACAAATCTAGCGAGGGGGGCTCTCGCCGGCACTTGCCCTTGCCTATGGTTAGTGGCTAGCGAAGACATGAGAAAGAAGAAAATGGGAAAAAAAAAGTAAAAAAGAAAAAAATCTGAATTTCTTTAAATTTGCAAAAATTATCCATTGTTGGTCCTTTCACATCAGACGCGATTTCTAATGAAAATTAACCAAATGGGTTACATTTGCAAATCGTCAAAATACTTAAAACTAAATTGGCCAAATTAAAAAAAATTATGACTGAATTGGAGCACATACAACATGTATAGGACCTTTTTTCGGTAATTCTCCCTATGAAAGTTAGAGACCTTAACCAAGTGAGCCCTTGGATGGTTCTTTCTTGTCTTTTTTATTTCAATAGAGAAGAGAATCACATAATAAGTTAAAACGGATATAACAAAGGAAGTCCCGGGGTGTGATGACCCCTATGATCTACTGCTACAGCAACTGGTGGTTAGAAAATCATGCCTGGGAAACAACATTGAAATTTTAGATAGTCACAATTAAAGGTAGCAAAAGGGATTTTAAACCTAATTTTTAACTCATATTTATTAGGCCGGGTTATAGGCTATGTTTAGTTGGACTTTGGGTAGTTGGACAATCTCTAGAGGATCCTCTTCCAATCTACCCATTGAACAGATCTGTATCAAGAAAATTAAATGACCGTTCAATGATAAAAACTGAATCTCCACTTGATTATAATTGCCCATGCAACGAGAGTCTTTGTTTACATAAGAAGAGTTTCTCCGTTTAAAAAGAACTCTTATCGAGATTGATTTGCCAATCGAATAAAATTGGGTCAGTCAAATCTTTCTAGGTGTGAAATCTAAGACCAAATCACTAGCTATTATACATTTTTAACAGGTCACATTTTGAGCTTGCTTCATTTTAATTTGTTAAGAAAATATGGCTTCGAATTGGGTAGAACAATGAAGATAGATCTTTAGAGTACTCAAGTCGGATTTTGAGGCGTGGTATCACTTTCTTTAAGGATTTATTTGCCCCACAAAGTTGCTAATGGTTACCAGCAAATTTCCTCCAGGATACAACAATGTCTCAAATGAGAATACTAGATAGTAATTCTAGTAATTCTCCGGGGTCTCTCTAGGAAACAATTGAAAAAATGGCTGTAGTTTTTTTAAAGAAAAGTCTTGAAAAATGATCATACACTTTTCTTCTGAAAACCAACATGTATATATAAAGCATTTTTAAAATGTAGACAACTATTTGTGAAAGGTTGCAAAGTGAACAAATGTATCATTTCGAAAATTGCCTAAGTGAACAAAGGCGTCCATTTGTAGGAAGTTAAAAACGAACAAATGCAACCCTTCGGAAAAGATTTCAAACTGAATGAGT
Source organism: Eucalyptus cloeziana (assembly GCA_014182715.1). Lineage (NCBI taxonomy): Eukaryota > Viridiplantae > Streptophyta > Magnoliopsida > Myrtales > Myrtaceae > Eucalyptus > Eucalyptus cloeziana. Next base: position 21,478,403 of record CM024636.1, on the reverse strand, counting down.
ATCTTTTCCAAAGGTTGTCTTGAAAATACACAAACAAAATTCGGAATAAAAATTATTATTTAATAAATAAAATTTCAAAATTATTATTTATTAATTTTTTCAATTTTTTTAATTTCTGAAAATTCTCAATAAACAAAACGAGCTTTGAATTGATTAAAGTTAATAAGATAACCATATGAAATAAAAATAAAAATAATAAAGGGATTAGTGCTAATTAAGCAGCGGGTACGCAAAGTGATAATCGCGCCAAATAATAGCGCACTTGCACACGGGTATGGTGAGGTCTAGCCCACACCCAATCATTCCTTTAATTACACAAAGAAAACCCCACACTTATTAATTGGTCCACTTTCTCCCACTTTTCCTATGTGGGACAAGGAAAATGCATTATTTTTGTTCTTTTACAAACAAACTTCCAACATAAACTTGCCACATTTTGAACTTTTTCGTTCTGAACTTGCTTCAGTATAAAAATAAGAGTCTAGAGGAAGAAGAGGTCACTATTGAGAGTATCTCCAAACTGTTCGAAGATAATTTTGTTGGCGTTATCCTAACGCTTGATAAAGTTGAATCTTCAGGAAGCCAATACCATCCTTTATTTTTATGACTTGCCAACTCTTGTCTTGATTTAGCAGCATGATAATAAAAGTTGGTAAGGTCAGAAAAAATAAACAATGATAACTAATTCAACGAGAGTTGATAAATTAGAATTAATTGATAACTTAATTGGAGAAAAGTTGATAATTCAATTAGAGTTTGTAGGTTCATGTAATAATTGATAACTCTAACACATACCTTAAGAAATATAGCAAAGTTTGATTAAAGATAAGAAAGGTCAATCATTACAAGAAAAATAAAATTGCTAAATAACTTAAATGAGTATTGGCAACCCAAATCTTAGTAATTTAACCAGAGAAAAATTGGCAAGTCACTCTAATTAAGTTTGGTAATTTGTAAATAGAGCTGGTAAATTTTAGGTGTTGCTAAGAAAGACATATAAAAGTTTGTACACGACAAGAAAATGTTAGCAATGAAAACTAAATAAACTAGTGACAGTGAATAACCCAATTTTAGGGAGGAAAAGTACTAAAAAATCCTAAACTTGTTACATTGGTACCAATTTAATCCTAAACATTTCAATTCAACTAATTTAGTCCTAAAATTTTTCATACTAGTATCAATTCAGTCCATCCGATCAATTTAGGTCAGAAATTACTGACGTGGATGATGGTGTTGATGTGGACATTTTAAAATAATTTTTAAATAAATTTTCAATTTTTTTTACTATTTTTGATCTTTTTTTTTTTTCCCCTTTTCTTTCGTTGAACTGTGGCCAGTATTGACTATGGCCGGCGACCCGCCATAAACAAGGGTTGATGAGGGCACAAACTTATGGCCTGGTGAGGATCAAGCGAGGGTCGCGAGGGTCATGCCCTCACTAGATCCACTAAGGGCTGCAACACCCTTGCTGGCCATGGCCAATACGGGCCATAATCCAAAGGGTTGTGGCCTCGCCTGATGAGACAAGGGTCACGATGCCCTCACCAGCCATAGCCGGTATCGCAATCCAGAGGAAAAGAAAAGGAAGAAAAAAGGAAAAAAAAATCAAAATAAAAAAGTAAAAAAATGAAATTATTTTGAAATGTCCACGTCAGCGTCAGCCATGTCACTTGGATAGCCAGCATTCACATCAGCAATTTTTGGCCTATATTAGCTAGATGGATTGAATTGCTACCAATGTAAAAAAGTTTAAAATTGAATTAGTGCAATTGAAAGTACGATTAAATTAGTACCAATATAATAGATTCAAGACTTTTTTGGTACTTTTCCCAATATTTGGAGGTAGTTTGAACGTGAAAAATGGTGAATTACGCTAAAGGCGGGATCGCAGCAACATTCCATGAAGTCCCCTACCTTAAACTTATACTTTCGGAATATTGCAACAAATATACCATGATTCCAGCATTCAAAACTGCTGGATTTGGCTTTGTACAGTCCTCTTGGAAACCCTCCAAATTTTCAATTTTTAGGTTTAGTAGTTAATAATTTGATTGAAAAAGATCTCATGTTCAACTCTTTTCGGTTTATAGATTTTCCCCAAAGGGTCTCCGCTGGTACTAGATATTTCGCGAGCAATCCTCAATGTGACTGAAGGGCCTAAAATGACAGAAATTGAAAACGCATGGCTTACATCCAAAACCAACTGCCAAAATTCAAATTCCTCGGTTTCATCTGACAGCCTAGGTCTTGACAGTTTTTGGGGTCTATTTCTGATTGCTGGAGTTGTTGCAATTTCTGCTCTCCTCATTTTCATGGTTATGTTCATTAAAAGAAATTGGCAGGAAGTAACAAGTTCTTCGGGTTCATTGTGGGAGAAGACTGTTGAATTAGGAAGAAGATTTCACCAAAGAGATGCCAATTCCCATACTTTTAGGAAGGGCAGATTTAGGGATGGAGTTATGAATGATGTCGGTAATGAGATTGCAGCTGTTAAAACTTTAGAAAACACTCATTTCCCTCCAATTCTGTCGAGCGACTCCAGCCAAAACAACGACGTCTTGACCAATGAGCAAGGCACGCCGTCTACCGAGCAAGGACTTCCTGATCGTGTAGAAGAAGGGTGCCCTCAGAGAGCGGTCGACGTCGAGCTTACCAATGTTTATTAGGAGAGGCGCACGCCTCTGCAACCTTGACTAAACTTTAATCCTTGAGTAGTCGAACTTGGAATAGTTGACAATATCTCCCCCCTCATTCTCTTCTTATATAAGGACTACCATTGATACCGTTTATTGTAATCACAGACAATATAAACCCAGGCGACATTATATGCACGCATTAGCTTCTCTTATCCTATTATGTACAGGCATTGGAAGTGTTTCTCGTCACTTTGATGACGTTCCGCCAAGTTTCCAAATTAATAATAAATAATAGAGTTCTTAAACTAATATCTAATATCTATATAAAGTACAAGAGCCTAGTAAAATAGGCTTCAATGGTTGTTTCACGTGTCAAAATCCTATGTAATCTCATCTTTAATGTAAACGGACATGATCAATTGACTCTTGTAAACACATTGGTTAAGTAACCACATTAATTATATTTAAAAATCATAAGGAATTAATTAATTTCTTAACAAGAAAAAGTTCCAAAAATTATTTCTTTTATTCCTTACTCAGGAACATAATTGATCCCACAACGTCAGAAGATTTCACAATTGATAATTAATCATATAGTGACTAAATAAAATTATAAACAATATAAAAATTCGGAACGATGGAATGTTAATGCCTACTTTCTGAGGAATTTTACTATGGTAACAAATTGGACCAATTACATTCAACTGAAGTTTATTGAAATGAAATGCTTCCCTTTCATCGATTAGATCATGTCCAAGCATTATCCGTACCAGTCACACACCCACACCGACACACCAAAATTATTCAAGTACAATTGAATATCACTTCCCCCCTTTGGCCACTGATCGTCCTTCTATCCTTCCAGCCGTGTTATTCTCACGATTGTGCTGTAAAGCCTCATTTATGTTCTTGATAGCCTTATCATACGATACGAAACCCATGAACCAGAATTCATAACCATCCCTTGTAACGACCTGGATGTACTTTTCAGAATTATCCAACCCTTTTGAAGAACGGCTAACAAAGCTCAACTGATCGAGCAGCAGTGGCACCTAGATAGCCATCAGGATAAAGCACGTTAAAAACTGATGGTCGGAGAGTGAAGCTTAGCAGAACTTGACAAACTATTTTGATGGTATGTTTCACACATTAAGATGCTTCATGCTTGCATAAAATAAGATGACGAGAAGAATGATCCAAGGCTCAGTGTAGTAGTATGGACGATGAGTAAATGCAGGCTCGTTCTGGTAAAGGTTCTCCCGAATTTCGACTATAAAATCAACAGGCTAGTCACAATAGACAATTCGACAATGATAACTCAGGTTATGGATTTGTAATGCCTAAAAAACTTATCATGATTCTAAAGAAAGCTCAGTGCATAACAATTTGTACTGGTATTCTATAGTAAATGCAATTACAGGAAGATTGGAAAAGGTTACCTTGTAATACACCCACTCTTGCTGCCCTGAGGGAGCGTAATGGCAAATAGGCTCATCCCCATGGAAGACCAGTCTCTTAGTTGACAAATAAAGTGTCCCAATGACAAGGCCGGAGGAAGTGGATAGATAGCAAGCATATGCTTTCAGAAGCTTCTCTCCCGGCAGAATTTCAAAAGTACGTTCAAATACCTTATCCCGTCCCCCCTCTTTTAGCATTTTCGTCCCCTGGGCAAGTCGAGCCATTGCTGCATCTGTGATGCTATGGCTAGTTTTAACTGTTTCGAAAAACAAACATAGAACGATAACCGATTAGTTGAGGTCCGGCAAGAATAGAGTCCTTGACATCACAATTCAATCAAATAGAAACCGTGAGGAGAAGAGAATGAAAGAAATCATGGACTTTGTCTCTCACAAATAAACAAAAGAAACTGACAACAAGCCAAAGCCAAACTTATGGAACTGCTGCAGTGCTTGCTCTTACAGGACAAAGCTAATTTTTTTCTTCTTTCCAGCGAAAAAGAAGTCGGGCCAACGTTCAGCCACACAAAGAGCCTGAGGGTCCTGATAGCCATAGAAAATGATGGAAAACAAGCCATGTTCTCCACGGAAGTGCCATGTTATGCATTTGGCAATTTGTTATAGATAGGAATTGACATAGATTGCCAAAAGAATAAGCACTGAAGATAGCACCGCACATCAAAGTTGGAGCTTCTCTATATAAATAATCACAGGACTTGATCCACTCAGCTATTAATTGGCGGGTGCAATACACAGATTATGACGCATGTATCTCTGTTCTGAGGGGGTGATTGCAATATAAGCCTATGACTTAACCAATAGCGTCCACGTATATTTGTTCCTAGGTGGTAATTGCCAAGCTCTTTGGATTGAATATTTACATCAATAGCCTTCACATATATTGCAGAAAAAGAGAAGAAATATATGCAAGCAAGCAATCATCAATCAGATACGTCTCCACGAATAAATCCAAAATGTTTCTATCAGATTATAGGATCATAATTAGCTAGAAAAAATAAATCCAAAACGTTTCCATTTGATTATATAGACATGTTTAGCTAGAAAAAATGTAGAGAAAACTCACGGTGATGCCAGACATTTTCGACAAGCGCATCTGCCTTTTTGGTAGTATCCTCGACCCTCTTCCCACACTGGTTCAACTTGTCGCACACTTTGTTTATCGGATCTGAAAACACCAGCAAAGCATTTGTCTCATCAATCCAATTATGAAGCCTAATCATCAACCATGACATAACTACAAAGGCGAAATACGCCTCAATATACTCACTCCAGCCAGACAGCAAGGAAGCATTCACTGGAACGATGTGGAGGCCAGACGGTGTGGAAGCATTCACTGGAATGACGTCGAGATACTTGTTCTCGCCGCCGCTTTTGTTGAGGTTGACGAAACCAGAGACCGAGCTACTTGCGGTGGCATTTAAGTAGCTGGAGTGAAAGCCTGTTGGCTGAGCCTCCTTGGCGACCTGCGTGGTGGTGTGCTGGCTCGCGGGATGCTCCTGTGGCTCCGCCGGCATCCCCACCACGCGCCTGCCGCAATGCGTGGACTCCGATTCGCCTTGGCCGCTCATCGCCTTCTTTTTCGTCTTCTTCTTCTTCTCTCACGCAAGTGTGGATTGGTACTGCAATTCGAGAGACTATCCCACATAAATAGAGTGGAGATGGAATCTAGAAAAGAGGAGGGAGATTTAACAAGGACCAAGACTTACCCCATAATAAAAGACCAAGACAAATAATTTGTAATTAATAGTGCAGACTTATTAGCTATCCTCCGCCTAGATCAATATAAAATGAGAGTCCCACGAACTTCAATAATGATTGGCCCAAAAGCAAAAGAAGACAAACCGCGTTCACCAATAAAACCTTTATTAATAGGGTTAATACTCTAAAAAACTCCAAACTGGTATACCTGTGACAAATCTATCCCAAACTATTTTTTTGACCACCAAAAACCCCAAACTGGTATATCTTTGACAAATTTACCATAAACTGGTACACTTGTGACAAATTTACCCTCTGTTAGTTTTAGTTAAATTTTCTTATTAAATTATAAAGTTAAATGATACGTGACAATTGACCAGTATACAAATTTGGGATTTTACACTCTGTTTGTCACAGTTTACAACTTTTGTGATTTTTTTGTGGTATTAATCTAATTTAGCAGATGGTATATTAGTCACAAATTTACTAATTTGAGGTTTTTTGTGGTCGAGTAAATTAGTTTAGGGTAAATTTGTCATAAATGTACCAGTTTAGGGTTTTTTATAGTTAGCTGTGGTAAATTTGTCACAGGTGTACCAGTTTGGAGTTTTTCATTGTCAAAAAAATAGTTTTGGATAAATTTGTCACAAGTGTACCGGTTTGAGGTTTTTCAAGATATTAACCCTTTTTTATATAGAGAAAACCTTAAAATAAACGGCGTCAATAATATTAAACAACTTTTTAGTAAGGAGTTCAAGTAATTTTATATTATTCTTTAATAACTTAGGTTTTTAATATCTTTTATGACATCAATAGTTATAATTTACAAAGGAGGAAAATGTTTTCAAATAATTTTACATTGTTCAATATCTCCTCCTCGTGATAACAAATAATTGGCCTCATCTTTCTTTTCGTTTTTCCTTTTACAGGAACTCACTTTGGGGACTTTTGACCGTGAATGGTAACGTTTATTAGGAATTTAGACTTCCGAGAAAATTGTGGAAAAAGACATGCGCCATCAGTGAGAAGCAAGGTTGGAACGTGGAAAAGAAACCGTGTCGGAGACTCCTGAAGTGCGCTGTCACTGTCCAAGACACTTCCTCCTAGTGGTATCGTTGAAGAGCAAGAAGAAGACCCGGAGCTAACGAGGCTGAAAAGCCGAAGAGAAAGAAGCTGTCTCATGCTGCCATACGTTGACACCTAAATTTTGGCAACCCGATTAGTCATTTATGGCACAAAAATTAGGGATTAATGTTAACCCCTACAAAAAAAACTAATTACTTAATTGCATAACATATAATTTTAGATGCATTTATTTATTATTATTGCATTTGCATTGGGCTAGTGACGAATGGGCCCGAATTGGTGGTTATGAGCTTTAAATTGACAAGTTGGGTTAAGTCCATGAAAAGAGGGAATTAGCCCGAGCCTGTTATTTTTTGATGACTGAAAATTAACTTATGAGATTGGCAATTTAGAGTTAGAGCCTGAATTGAAAAGATAACATATTCAAGAGGCTAGAGCTCTCAAGGGCCGAAGCTCTCTCTTCTTACGTGGTTCGGACGATTCCATCTGGGTGCTTGGCAGCTCCATTGATCATTAGCCGTTCCTTGTGTAGCCCCTCGTCTGTGAAGTGCCACACCAGTGGTTCTTATTTGGTGTATATATGCTTTGATCAACATCACAGCGGGTGACCACAATTGAATCAAGAGCAGACGGTGATTGTTGGATTATTCAATGGCCTGGTCGAAGTAAATGACAAGTTTCGAGCAGGGGTTTCTGGTTATGATCTCCACGGCTTGAGCAGCAAATTCGGTGACCAAACATTTGGTCAAGCACACGCACGTGAGAATAAGTTCTCCCTATCGCCATCGTTTCTCCGCAGTATCTTGTCCCCGCACCTTGAAGTTTTGTTTGCAGATTTCTCAAGCCACGAGATACTATCACTTATAGCACTCACGAAGCTCCTCCATGTACGACGGTTTTCCTTGCAAGTTGTTCTCCTCGCAATGCTCCGCGGCTTCAGCAGAGTAGCTATCGGTGGATCGCCTCGGAGGTTCCATACCGAGGTAGTTTCCATTTTTTCGAGATTCCCCATTAACTACCGGGCCAAGTAACCATCGGACAACCCCTCCTAGTCGACGAAGTCGAGAACCACTGCTAGTCACTTCCATGAGCCATCACTGCAAGCTGCACCTTCCTTGGTCGAGACCCCATAAACGGCCGCATAGAGAATCGCCAACCGTCTACCTGTTTCAATTTGAAATCAAATTCTCAATTAGATATTCATGCTGTTGGGATCGTCAGATCCCCAAAAACCGGATTCGGCACTAAACTGAACCCCTAAATCAAATGCGGAAGATAAGCCCGGGAATTGTCACGTATCACCGATCGAAAAGCACACCACGGATTCGAGCGTACCTTGTTAGCCACAGATTAGACACCGACGCTGATAAGAGGAAGAGAAATCAGTCCAGTTCGATCCGATGTCAAAAAATCGCCGTTGAATGGAAGATGGCGTCGCTTCTTGGAGAGAGAGAATTTTGGACGAAAAGGAGAACGTACGTTGAATTATGCCAAAAGGTACGTTCTCCCTTTCTCTCATCCATTTTATACCTTTCCCTTCCACGGGCCTTATTCCCGTGGGCCGGGCCTTTAGGCCCATCATGGGACGGGCCTTAAGCCCATCTACTATAAAAACTATCATCTCCCACTCGCACATGGTGGACCAAAACCAACATGGGCGGATAGGCCCAACTTAGGCCCATCAATTGAAAATCCTCTTTTCCTCTTTCAACATTCATACCGGTGAATAATCCGTGCGACCAGCATACTTTGAGAGCTCGTTGCTATACATCTGTTAGGAATATATAGCAGCTCATAATGGGCGTCACATTCCGAGTAAATTTAGTATGCAGTACCCTAGATCGATCGATCGATCACATTTAAATATCTCTTAATCTCATTTAAACAATGATATATATATTGTATTCACAATTATGATTATCCCAAAGACAGTCACAATTGGTCGACCTGTGAATACAAAACCACAATGTGATTCTACAAATCCGATCTTCCTCTTTCCTTCAAACTCTCAATTTCAGTTTAACTTGCTTTTCTAGAAATGTCCCATTAGATCGAATCATCTCATGACCATTGGCAACGTTCTAAGATAGCAAACACTAAATAGAAATCTTGAGAATAAGTAAGAGTCATGAGGGCACTAAAAAATTGAGGAACTCTATTCCTCAAGAGTCTCACACGTCATAAAAGTTGAGATCAAACTTTTGTCACTCTTATAGGTCGTCTCATGCATACGTAGTATGAAATACGTATCACGGTATTAACTCATTTCCCATGGAGCGTATGTCTACATCATCAATACCGTACAGATGATAGTTCAGACATACCCAATGTCTAACTTGAGTTCACGTATTTACTCATTCACAAAATTCATCAGAACTCACATCTGGCATCTTAGACAGATAAAGTAAAATGTGTGGGTAATTTTACTTTCGGACATCATAAGTATTATGTCCTCATCTTAACACTCAGTTAAGGCGACATACGTATTTTAAGCTTGAGCCCTCGATTATCACCTAGATAATAAGCTTAAAAATTATCTCATCTCTATTTATCACATAGTAAATAGAGGCGATTACCCGTGTGAGAGGGCTAATCTCTTATCTGTCCGACATACTTTCTCAACATAATATAATACACAAAGCATTAAGATACATAAAGATCAAACAAAGATTCATAGACATTAATAATGAAACAACACTAGTTCATACATGTGAACAATTCAGGGGAATTACAATCCAGTACATCAGACTCTACGCATTCCTAGAGATTTTACATGACCACAAAACACGTCTCTAGGTATTGGCTTTGTCATAGGATCTGCTACCATTCTATGCATAGATATGTACTACAAGTTCACATCCTTTCGTGCAACCATATCTTTTACAAAGTTATACTTGATATCTATATGTTTGGTCTTGCCATGATATTTTGGATCTTTAGTGTACGCTATGACTGCTTGGCTATCACAGTTAACCAATAACGGATGTGCAGCTTTATCAATAACACCTAAATGATCCAAAAATCTCTTAAGCCAAACTCCTTTTTGTACTGCTGCTGATAATGCCACGAACTCAACTTCTATCGTGGATAAGGCTATACACGTTTACTTCTTACTGCTCCATGATATGGCACCATTGTTCAGTAAGAAAGCAAATCCAGAGGTAGATTTCCTTTCATCTAAATCTCCTCCCCAATCAGCATCTGAGTAGCCTTCAAGTCGCAGATCCTTTCCTTGGTAATTCAACTTGAAATCAGCAGTTCCCTTCAGATACCTCAGTATTCTCTTCACGGCTTTCCAATGTCTTTGGACCTGGATTGGATTGGTATCTACTCACCATTCCAACTGCAAAACATATGTCGGGTCTTGTACACATCATAGCGTACATCAAGCTCCCAACTGCACTAGCATAAGGAACATGTTTCATTTGTTCCTTTTCTTGTGGAGTCCTCGGACTGATCGTGGCTTAATCCTTCACCTTTTGCAATAGGAGTGTCTATGGGTTTACAATCTTGCATACGAAATCATTCAAGAACTTTATTTATATATGTTTCTTGTGAAAGAGACAACGATCTCTTGAAATCTTAACTCCAAGAATGTATGCAGCCTCACCCATATCCTTCATCTCAAAATTGGAAGATAACCAACTCTTGACAGTATGAACAAACTCCATATTACTTCCGGCAATCGTATATCATCAACATATAATGATATGATCACAAATTGATCCTTGGATCTTTTGATATATACGCAATGATCCTCATCAATCATTGTAAAATCATATGCCATTATGGCATTATGAAAACGTATATACCATTGTCTCGATGACTGCTTAAGGCCGTATATCGATCTCAAAAGTCGACATACCTTTTCTTCTTGGCCTTTCACTATGAAACCAGTAGGTTGTTCCATGTATATTTCTTCCTCTAATTCTCCATTGAGGAAAGCAGTCTTTACATCCATCGATGTAACTCAAGATCCATACTAGATACTATTGCCGAATAATGCGAATCGAGGTAAATCTCACTACAGGAGAAAACGTATCTTCATAATCAATTCCTTCCTGTTGATTATACCCCTTCGCAATAAGGCGGGCCTTATGCCTTTCTATCGAGCCATCAGCTTTTCGCTTTATTTTAAGAACCCACTTGTTCCCAATAGCTCTGCGTCCTTTTGGAAGATCAACTAGTTCCCAGACTTGGTTTGATTTCATTGACTCCATTTCTTCTTCCATTGCATGAATCCATTTTTCCTTACTAGGACAATTCAGAGCCTCATTAATATTTCTAGGCTCATCCTCATCTTGTGGAGCAACCATAAAAGTTTCCCCTTCAATGTCAAAACGTCGACGGGGAATACTTTGGCGACTTGTTCGCCGTATGGGAGATTGTATACTTTGTACATCATTTCCCATTATGCTCCCACTTGGATTAGACAATGATGATGTCGTCTCATTATGTGGTTGCAATTGAGAATGAGTTGAATTCAATTCATCATTTCTCATATTACTCCCACTTGGACGAACTCCACTAAGATCATTATCTTGATCCGAGGTTTCAAATAGGGAGTTGTCTTCCCTATTTCGCCCTTCTTAGGAAATTCATTCTTTAAGAATGTGACATCCCGTGATTCAAATTCAGTTATACTCCCACTTTCCTGCTCACCTATGAACACATACCCTTTTGAGTGTTCCAAGTATCTTATGAAAATACTCTTCTTTCCTCTGGGACCCAATTTCCCAAACTTGTGAGAGGACTCATGTGTATAGGCAGCACAACCCCATGGCTTAAGGAAACTTAAGTCCGGTTTTCTACCTGTCCATAACTCATATGGAGTGGAAGTAACTGATTTGGAAGGCACACGGTTAAGTATATAGGCAGATTAACAATGCATCACTCCAAAAGGTGATAGGTAAGTTAGCATGCGCCATCATGGACCTAACCATGTCCGGTAGGGTTCTGTTTCTTCTCTCCGCAACACCATTTTGTTGGGGAGTATATGGAATAGATAACTGTCTTTCTATTCCTTTTTCATCACATAATTTTCTGAACTCATCGATAAATATTCTCGACCTCGATCGGATCTCAATGCTTTTATTTTCTTGTCTAATTGATTCTCTACCAGATTCATAAATCTTTTGAAACAACTTATTGCTTCAGATTTGTGAGAAATCAAATAGACATATCCGAATCGAGTATAATCATCTATAAAAGTGATGAAATAAACAGCCCCATGCATTCCTCTTACATTCATTGGATCACAGACATCATAATAGATTAAGTGCAGAGGAAATTCAGCTCTTTTACCTTTTCCAAATGGTTTCCTTGTCGATTTCCCTTCTAGGTAATGCTTACATATGGGCAAATCGACTTTTTCAATGTTGCCCAACAAGCCCTCTTTGGCTAGTCTATTCATAAGTTGTTGGCCAATGTGACCGAGTTTAGCATGCCACACATTCACATCATTATCATATGAATTAGGAGACGTGAGAAGGGAATAACAAACATTTGCATTAACATAATCAATATCTAATACAATGAAACCATCCAGAAAATAACCACAACCATAGTAATTTGTATTCAAAAACAAATCCACACCTCTATCATTGAAGTTCATATTAAAACCTAATTTAACCAATACTAAAACAGACACTAAATTCCGACAAATCTCCGGAGCATACAACACATCATGTAGGAACAAAGTGCGTCCACCACGCATATTCAGTTGGCATGTGCCAATTCCTTTCACTTCAACTCTGGAGTTGTTTCCACATAAATTCACTTAGTTCCAGTTGGTACTCGTCGGAATTCCACGAAGGATCCTCTATCCTTCGCTACATGGTCTGTCGCTCCTGAATCCACAGTCCACAAAGGATTAGACTCAGTTAAGAATACAGAACTCGACACGAAAGTAAAGTTCAGAAAAATACAAGGGGTGCATACCTTCTTTGGCTCACGACAGTCGCGAGCATAGTGACCCTTCTTGTCACAGTTGTAGCATTTCACCCTTGCAACCTTTTTCATGCGAGGACGCTTTCCTCTTTCATGTTGGTTAAACTTGGGTTTCTTCCCCGAAGGACCGCTTCCTTGCCCTTCCCTTTATCAAACCGGTTAGGGCGCTTGCGCTTGGAGCTCGAAGCTCCATTTGAGCTAGAACTAGCATGATAGAGTTCAGCATCGGCTTAGCCGCCAACAGCGGTCCTCTTCCAACTCAAGATGACGCATTGCATCCCCAAAGGTTTTGATATTTTCATTATGAGTCAGGTGCACCTTCATATGCTCCCAACTCTGAGGCAAGGAACGAATCACTGCTTGCACTTGCTGTTCATCTGTCAGGATATGGCCAGCATCTTTAAGCTCATTTATCATGTTTGACATCTTTCTAAGATGTTGCTTCATGGTCTGACCATGAGGCTTCTTATAAGAGTCAAACCTAATAGTGAGCTGCCTCAGTCTGGTCACCGAAGTATGACCAAAACTTGCCGCCAATGCTTCCTACATATCTTTAGCATTGTCAAAACGCCTAAACTCTCGCATGACGTCATTTTCCATGCTGCTCAGCAACGTGATGCGAGCAAAAGAGTTCTTTCTTTTCCACGCAGCAAATGCTTCTTTGTCTCTCTTATCTGTGCAAGTGCTTCCTTCTTCGGGTTCTACCATGGTCGAGTTAAGAGCCTCAAGTGCTTCTTGCTCTTCCAAAGACATACGGATTTTCATTTGCCAAATTTCATAGTTGTCACCATTGAGCTTTTCACCTTTGTTCAGCTCGGCAACTATGCTTTTTGTGGCTGAAGCCATTGATCTGAACACATCAAACATATATGCACGAGTTATTAATGCATACCATTTATGCATCCCTTTTGCACAGACTCATCATATTAATGAATAATTTCAAGTAAGGTTTTTAGAATCAAAAGGTCACTACGTTTCTAATCATCCTCCAAAAAAACCTAACTTAAAACTATCATTAATATGATTGTCATATGCAAAATCAATTCTATGAAGCTACAAAAACTTCTATTACTACCCACAGCTAACTACCCACAGCAACCAGCAATAACAGAAAGCAACGGATAATTGACATACAATAATATAATAATACTTTCAGTTAATACAACTAACATATAGGTCGCTACAACAACAACAATCAGATAGTTAACATTACATAAGATGTCCAATAAGCACACTCAACAAAAAAAAAAAAAAAAAAACAGCTAATACATCTTACATAAAACCTTCACACGAACTGGGAAAGATCCTCTTTTGTTCAATTTCTTGATCTTTTCCCTTGTAATAATGCAGTAATATTCATTAACAAAATCGTTCACAATTTTCTTATATGAAGCAGCACCGTTGACATCCCATATGCGATTCAACACATCTTGCCATTCAGGTGGAAGAGTGTTAATGAAAAACCGCACCATCTCTGACTGTGGCATGGGATGACCATTCCATATGACCTGTTGTATCTTCCCGTTGACTTCAAGGACATGATCAATTAAGTCACCATCCTCCCATCGATAATCAGTCAACTCAGCTATCAACTTAGAAAGCTTTGCCTTTTGTTTATCGGTAATCACGCGAATAGGTGTACGTAACTGAAGAGGATGCATTGTTCCTGCAACAAATGCAGAACAAATAAGGGATTACATATAATCCACATTGACTCAATTGGAAAAAAAGAAACAAATTTTTTTTTTCCGGGTCAACGGTCAACGGTCGTCGATCAACGGTCAACGGTCAACGGTCGCGGTCAACGGTCCGGCCGGTCAGACGGTCGGGCCGGTCGCCCGGTCAGACCGGTCGTCCGGTCGGACGAACCGACTGACACGTGCCAGCCGCGTGCCAGGATGACGTCACGATGACGTCATCCGGCACGTGCGTGGCACGCGCCAGGGGCCGAACGACGCGCCGTTTCGCGTGCGCCTGGGCGAAATGGTGCGTTTCGCGCGGGGGAGCCGAGTCGGCGCTTGCGTTGCACGCGTCGATGACCCCCGCGCGTTCCGGCCGCGCGTGGCGGCGCGTCCGGCGGCGCGCGACACGTCGCCGGACTCGTCTCGACATCGCCTTCCTCCCTATGCCATCAGATTTTGATTTCGACTTACTTAAAGTCGGAAAAAATGGCGAACAACGCTCGGGTGTCGGGATTTCTTGCCCCGATCCGTACGGCCGAATGGTTTTTTGCGAAAAAAAAACAATCATAAACAGTAAATTGGTTGGGAAAAACGTGAACTAACGCTCTGATACCATTGTTGGGATCGTCGGATCCCCAAAAACCGGATTCGGCACTAAACCGAACCCCTAAATCAAATGCGGAAGATAAGCCCGGGAATTGTCACGTATCACCGATCGAAAAGCACACCACGGATTCGAGCGTACCTTGTTAGCCACAGATTAGACACCGACGCTGATAAGAGGAAGAGAAATCAGTCCAGTTCGATCCGATTTCGAAAAATCGCCTTTGAATGGAAGATGGCGTCGCTTCTTGGAGAGACAGAATTTTGGATGAAAAGGAGAACGTACGTTGAATTATGCCAAAAGGTACGTTCTCCCTTTCTCTCATCCATTTTATACCTTTCCCTTCCACGGGCCTTATTCCCGTGGGCCGGGCCCTTAGGCCCATCATGGGACGGGCCTTAAGCCCATCTACTATAAAAACCATCACATGCAATTTATTCATATATTCTCAATAAGGACAAGCGCGGGAAGGAGATATTGCAAGCTCATCTTTGCAAGATTCGGAATCGGAAAAATTCTATTACAATCAAGAACTTTTGGCAATATTTGGTCAATTTTTGGGTTCTTGGATGATCCAATGGAAAGGAATTTTTTGCTGATCTTACGAATGTAAATGTGCAGCAGCCGATTCTATTGTTTGTAGGACAGAAAAGAAATAAAGGAAAGAAAAGGATGCGGATGGGTTACAATTTTTGCATGGTCAAAGGTGGAAGGAAACTAAAAAAAGAAATCGTGTCTTGACCATGCAATATGTGATTTTGTTTCTTTCCTTGGTGGGCTCCTTTCTTTTGCATATAAAGGGGCGCTCACTTTCGATTAGAGAGGATTCTGATTTTCAAAGAGACATACGAGAGAGAGAGAGACACGTGAGAGAGGAAAGAGCGCGGGTCTTCTTGGTCAATTCTAGGCCAAGACTCACGCCGACGCTTCTACTGCGATGCTTTCATTGTCTGCGATACATTGTCAACGAGCTGCCATCCTGTTGGAGTTATTGCTCGACCACTTGACGACGCCACCGCAGCCCCTTCGTCGATGACGTCACTGCAGCTCCGCTCCTCGTAGTTGCTGTTTCAACTATTTCCCGAATGTTGCCGTCGCTGCTTTCCCCTCGTTGTTGCCGCGTGCTGGCGCCATTGCTCTCTGACCTACTGCCGCTGATCCTCCACTGACAAACGCTGCCTGATGCTCGCCCTCTGCAAAGAGATCGTTGCCTTATCTAGTCGGCAATCTTATTAGGTTTCTATTTTACAACAACTCTCCCCGTTGCTGTTCTAGTCTTCTTGTGGTTGCCCCTTGCTGTGCTAGTCATCCTCGTTGACTTTTCCGAGCCAAGTCAGCGAAGCATCAACCACCACTCGAAACTTGCTATTGCTTACTGAGCGAGACACCATCCTTGACCAGCATGTCATCTTGAGCTGCCGCCCGTGAGTCATCCCGCTGTCCGTTGTTTGACCGAACTCGGCAACGTGGTCCACGTGACACCAAATATTAGGTAAGAATATCTTTTAATTCAAATTTCATATATCCTTATTGCCTAATTTATGGGATTAGCTCATATGAATATTTGAATGATGCCATCATATCCACAAAATACCGGCTAGCCTTTTAAGTTGGGAAATCTTCCTAATTTCGCAACGTACATATGATTGACGGTCCGATTTCACGCTCGAAATACGACCCGCAATCATACGGAAAAATCACCAATCTGATCTCAAGCTCGAGATATGATTTGTGATTTTATTAAAAATTGGCCAATCCGATCTCATGCGCGAGATACAATTCGTCAATTTATTTCCTGAAATTAAATGGACGTGGATGATATCTTGCTTGATATTTGGTGCCGTGCTGTTCTTGATGCCTTTATTTAATTGCTCCCGCAAAGGAAAAACCCAAAAAAAAAAATATTTGAGTTAGATTAGGTTCATGTTAGAACATTACTTGTTTTAGGTTTATTTTGCATGTTTAGAATAGGAAATTTATTTATTTTGAATTTCTTAAAAAAAATACCAAAAACATTAATTTAGGATTGCATGTTTAATTATTCAGCAATTTTAATTTCGAATTTAAAAAAAGAAGAAGGGAAAAACAACAAAAAAATCATAATGCATATGTCATGTAGAGTTAGGGCATATTTTGCACGTCATTGCATATTAGGGTAAAATTGCACTTAGTTTAATTTTAGATAATATTTTTCTTAACTTATTATGTGTTTAGGTATTTTCTTAAATAGATTGCATTTTAGGATTATTTGGGTTAAGATAATATTTTAGTTTAAATTATGATTTAGCTCAACCTAATTTCTAATACAAATTGAATAGAATCTTAATCTAGCTAGGTAATATTCACATTTGACCTAATTTCGAATTTCATAAAAAAAAAAAACAAAAAATGTCTTAGAATAAATTAGTTTTATTCTCTAGGATAGATTGCATTTTCCTAGAAAAAAATGTCATGTAAATGTCATATAGGATTAGATTCATGAAATGCATGTCATTTAGAGATTGATATTAGGTTCATTTAATTAGAAATTGCATGTCATTAGAATTAGGTCATTTAATTAATATTGCGTTGCATATTGCATGATTTTCATTAAATAAGTGAAAAAGAAAACAAAGAAATTGCGTGTTAATTAGAAATCATATCTAGGACTGTTGATGTGAATTCTGATCTAACATTGCAGATGCTTTTGTTGCTTTGAGGTAAGTCCTGCAATTTATTTACTACTTTACTTAGGTGTTAAATTAGTGGTTTGCACACCCGTATGATCACCTCACATGTTAGGAAAATAGATTTAAAATTAATTTAAGCTGTTTGCAAAAACATTTTTGAAAATAAAAAAAGGTACCGAAAGGGCATTAGAGAAATCTAGTGTAACAAAGTCCCTGTACCCATAATCTCTGGTTCGTAGGAGTTAAGTAAAACTCCTATTACTTTACTTGGGTTTCTAATTGACCCACCAAAAATAGATTAGTGGCGACTCCTAATCGAAAATCATTTGCATGTTAGAATTTGAACCTAAGTCGCGAATTGGTATGGGCTTGAGAGAGCCCGAGGTCTAGGCTTAACAATCCATTAGTTAAACCCTAGGTGGTTCACCGAAAATTTGGTTGCGACAGCTTGGCGACTCCGTTGGGGACTTGAGTTAAAACTCTTAGTGGACTTAGGCCAGTTTTTCTTTTACTTTTGAAAATTGTTTTCGTTTGGCATCAAGGATCTCAGGTACATCCCTAACATTTAAGGTGTTAAATGTTCTTGCAGGATGGGAGGTATAAGGGGAAGTATTTGCTAACCTCTGTTTTGGAGGGAGATGAAGGAATATATGGTTTATTTTCAAACTATTGAAGTGTTATTTGATATAAACTGTCGTGCATGCCCTGCATTTAGCACTACACTATTGGACACACAACCCGCCGCCGAATGTGGGCCGCATAGGATCATTTAGGATAGTATTGAGATTGATACCACTCCGACTGCATGCTCGCAGTACAAATCACCCATCTCAATCCCGAAGTTTCATTCATAGTGTCAAGAGTACCCACCTCGGTTCGCATGCTCGCGACCCGGGTTGGCTCTTTGAACAAGCCGAAGTCATGAGGACCCGACATAGTCCATAAGCCCGTGGCTAGTCTGATCATCCTTGTGGCTCCACCTTGATAAGCCTTATAGATTAGAAATCGAACCACTTACCATGTGCATGTCTATGTGATTGCCCATCATTGGTAAAGTAAGTTCTCTAAATTTTTTGCCTTTGCAATTTACTTACTTTATCGCATTATTTTGTCGGTCCATGGCATTAGGATTGTCCTGAGTCTTGATCAATATACAATGGGGACACCGGACATTCGAATTATTCTCCCTCCAAAGGAAGAGCTTAGCACTCGGTGGGACAAGTTAGATCAAGATGGCCATCGGTTCGTAGAGTCACATATTGGTCGATTGCTTCCACTACTGCATATCAACATCCATGTCGGCCTCGTCCAAGCACTCGCCCACTTTTGGTGCCCCGAGACTTCTACCTTTTATCTTCGGCGGTAAGCATAAGCTCATTCCCACCTTGGAAGAGTATAGCATTGCCATAGGAAAATCCTTAAAAGTTGAATTGATTAGTCCGCCTATCGTAATAGATCATGTTATGGCTTTATCTGATTTTCTAAGAATTAAGGAAGATGATATAAGAAAGGTTTTAAAGGCTCACCGCAATGCATGTCATTTATCCTTCTTAAAAGAATGTTTTGAGAAAGGCACCTCATTTCAAATGCGTAAGATTTTCCTTTTAGCTTTCTTCGGGTTTGTAGTATTTCCTTACTGCAAGAATGCTATTAACCCTTTGATTGCTCAATTAGTTAGACAAGTGTTGGAAGAAAAAAATCTTATAAACACTTTCATGATTGAAACTTTTCTTTCTCTTACTCGATTCAAAGGAGATGGTGATAAGACTCTCCATTCCTCTCTTGAACTTTTGCAAATTTGGTTCCTTTCTCATATAAAGGGTTTTGGTGGTCTAATGACTATACATGATATTAGTAATTCTAATCACCCTATTATGAGATTTAAGAACAACCAAAAACATGCACCAGATTATCATTATTCTAGGTGGCTAGCTTTCATGAAAAAACCAACTTCCAAGGGTTTCCTATGGCATCCTAAATGGTTCCAAGTTTGGGTGGCGAGACTCTCGTGTGAAGGAGTTGGTCCAATCCCTCTATTGGGATTCACTGGAGCATTGGAGTACTATTCGACTAGAGTGACCCGTCAATATCAAGTCGTGCAAGAGCTTCCCCCGGCATTACAAGCAGATCCGCTCCAAGTTAGCTTCGTTGATGGAAGCCAAGGCCATGAAGATTCCATTCTCACTATCAAATCCATGTGGGACATGTGCCATCCACGAAAGCTTAAATGGCCCGAGGAAGAGTTGAAGGGTAAATAAAGGAAGTACTATGCCTCGACTAAGTACATTCAACAATACAAAATTCCTGAGGAGCTACTTTCGAAGATACCAAAGGTGCCGTTAAAGATCACCAATTGTGCTGAGAATAAACGCCTCAAAAGAGTTGCTGAAAAAGCTCAAAAGGAGAATAAACGATTGCACCAAATGGTGTCCCGAGTGTATATTGAACAAGCTAGATGAAATGCTTGAATCAATCTTGCTATTTTCATATTTAGATTAATGTTTAGGAAGTTGAGTCATTTGCTTTCCTAGTTCATTTGTTCAGGACATTTCGAGTTTCTATTTTGATAGGCTTGTCAAAAGCTCCATTGATGAATAAAAGTTCTAGACCGTTGCCATGGGTTGGCGTATTTCATATAAGATACTTATTTTTGTTCATTTCTTCAATTTAGGTGATAACGGATCCTCCATGCTCGCCCATTATTACTCGAGTAAGAGCTAGAATGGCCGATCAATCCGAAATGCATGACCGTATCTCCACTATGAAAGGTCAACTCCAACAGTTAGCCACCTCCATGGAGCTTATAACAACTCAAATCCAATCCCTCCGAGTGAATCCGGCTCCTGCACCCGCTCTCCCTGAGATAGTCATCCCGAAGTAGGCAAACAAGACCCAAATGGGTGAGGATGACATGCCTGACTTGGAAGATGACCCATTCCTAATCGATGTGGAAAAGCATAAGCTTAACAATGCCTCTAAGGCGGAGCAAGATGAACGCTTCGCAAAATTAGAAGAAAAGCTGAAACAATTGCAGGAGTCCTAGAGTTCACTCCCGTTTGACTTATCCGTGTACGAGAAAGTCAAGATACCAAAGAAGTTCAAAATGCCGGATTTTGAGAAATACGATGGTACTTCCTGCCCGAAAGCTCATCTTCAAATGTACCATATGCGTATGGCTCAATATGTCAAGAATGAGCCCCTCATGATCCAATTATTCCATGCGAGTTTGACTGGGCCTGCACTGAACTAGTATGTCATGAAGAATGTGAACCTTCTCGACACCTGGAATGAAGTGGCTGACGCATTTCTCAAGCAATACAAGTTCAACATGGATATTGCACCTTCCCGAGAGGATCTTGAGAGGATGGAGAAAAAGAGGAATGAGTTGTTCAAAGAATATGTGTGAGATGGCGAAATCTAGCAGCTCAAATCACTCCCGAGCGTACTGACAAGGAGTTGATGAAGTTGTTTATTAAAACCCTCCCCTCTAAGTTCCGTAACCGGATGGCTAGCACATACGTTGAAAACTTTAATCAACTTATTCCTGTGGGAGAACAAATCAATATGAAGATAAGGGAAGGATGGTTTATTGAACCATCGACTAAAAAATTCTTTGCCAAGAAGGACAAAGAAGCTGTTGTAGATGTGAATGTGGCTTATGGCCAAGAAAGTACCAATCGTGCCCTGGCTATCCAGACGAATCAAAGGCAACAACAAATTGCCGGTCGTCAACCATTTGCCCAAGCAAGAAGACAGTTCACCCCTCTCCTTGGATCTCCATCCCAAGTGTTGGCAATCCTAAGAAAGAAATGTTTGCTTACTAGTTAATCAAAGCGTCCTAACCGTGAAAGCATTTGAGACTACGACCCGATAAAGAAGTGTGATTACCATAGCGGCGAACTGGAGCATTCGATTGATGAATCTTTCATTCTCAAGCATAAGATCCAAAACCTCTTGGACACGAAAGCCTTCTCATTTCAAACTACTTAGCTGAACGTCCAAAAGAATTCGCTACCGGAGCATGAAGGTACGGTCAACGCTATCTTGGAGCCTGAGGTCGGTCGGATCAAGAACTCAAATGTGCATGTGGCAGATGCTTACAACAAGCTAGTGAGAGCTGGATATTACCCAGATCAAGAGGATGTTCCTCTATCACTGATGAAGGAAAGAGTCATCAGGATGGTGGATGACGACATCATCGTATATGCTAACCATAACTGCATAGTTTCCACTATTTCCCACATCGTTATCGATTGGGAAGAGGAGCAGGCTACGCTCGATGCTGGTGATGAAGAAGTTGATCCATCCCTCGTGGATATGCCCCCACTTGAAGATGCATCTGACGATGAGATAGTGATTGAAATGCCTCAACCGTATGAATATGTCAACAATAAAGCGGTCCCTTGGTCCTATGATCTAGATGTTGACCTCGTTACAAGGTCTGGTCGGACTTATCCTCAAGCCAATGCCCAACCTGCGAAACCTGTCACCGATGAAGAGGTTAAGGAGTTTCTGGCCGTCATTAAAGCAAGCGAGTATAATGTGGTCGAGTAGTTACGAAAGATGCCCGCCTAGATTTCTTTGCTCAAACTCATGCTTACATCCCCTATGCATCAAAAGTCCTTGATGAAGGTGTTGAGTGAAATTCATGTAATCGAGATAGTCGAGGCGGACAAGCTGGAAGATTTTGTGGGATCGATCCTTGTCAAGGACATGATTGTCTTTTCTGATGAGGAATTCCCTTTTGAGGGTAGAAGGCATAACAAGGCACTCTATATATCTGTCAAGCATAAGACTTCTCATGTGTCCCGAGTACTCATTGATAATGGGTCTACTTTAAACATGTTCACTGGCCACTCTTCATCGCCTCAAGGTGGACCCATCCAAGATACATGCTGTAAGGACTTCTGTCTAAGCTTTTGATGGTACGAAGAAGGAGGTGCTTGGGGAGATTCACCTCGATGTGCAAATAGGGCCGGTGGTTTTTAATATTCCCTTCCAGGTGATGAATATCCCTACTGCCTTTAATTTTCTGCTGGGACATCCCTGGATTCATACTGTTGGAGCTGTACTGTCAAGTCTGCATCAAGTTGTGAAGTTCGTGATTAAAGGGAAATTGGTCACTATCTATGGCAAAGAAGATCACTGAATTTATCATGAAACGGCTATCCCCTATGTAGAGCTAGACTCCGAGTTTGAGTCGAGTTACCACTCATTTGAGTTGGTGTCCACTATACACGCATCTCGAGACTCACCGCCACTCGCTCCTGAAGTTTCAAATGCTGCCCTTATGGTGGGAAGGGTGATGGTTGGGAATGGTTTTGTTCCTAGCAATGGTCTTGGAAGAAATGGTCAAGGTATTCGAAGTCCCATTGAAGCTCCTCAGAGGTCCTGTTCTGCTGGTTGAGGGTACCATGGAAGAGGTGGGAGAAGACAAGAAAGGCAGAACTCACCACCTAACCAAGGGTGAGGAAGGCAAAACCCACCACCCCCGAGCATTCACGAGACATTCCCTGGTCCTCCAATAATGATGCAGGATGAAGCAGAAATAATGGACACCCTGGGGAAACCAAGTGGAAAATTTGACTATCTGGTGAAGTATTCTGCTCCTTCCAGTTTCTACATTGATCCTCGCAGCATTGTCCCAGATGGATGGGGTGGCGTGGATGATCCGATGCCCCTGGAGATAGAAAACCCTGAAGATGCATTGGAAGGAATTACTAGTCTTTTCGATGATGTCTTCATAGGAACCATTGACGAAGGACTTTTGGAGGAGATGGGCTCTAGCTCACAAGAGTAACTTATTTACTGCTTTCTCACATTCCCCTTGCGTAGGAATTTTCATCGCTTTCTAGGGCTTGTTTTCGGTTTCTTCTTTTTCGCTTTCTTTTTAGGGCTTGAAAATTGCATTTCCATTCAATAAATGTAATTAATTGATGAATATCAATCAAATTAAAAGTTTTATTTTAAGGGCATGATGAGGTACACCAAACCAGCCCGATGATGATATCCAGCCGATAAAAGAAAAAGAAAATCCAATGAGAATTCTGAGGCCTGGACTTCATCATGCTTTCTCATGTCAAAATATTTTAAAGAAATCTTTTTGCCAAAATTCTTTTAATCGAAGATCCCATTGAGGTGCAGCGAAGCTGGGAAGAACATGAAAAAGCCAAGGCTCTCACATGTAAGCAGACTATCACTATTAATTTAAGTGACACTGAAGAAGCCAATGAGGTGAAAATTAGGACGAATCTCCCCAAAGACAAGGCTGAGCGCATCATTTAGTTACTAAAGGAATATCAAGATATCTTTGCATGGACCTACGCTGACATGCCTGGGCTAGACCCGTCAATTGTGGAGCATTGTCTACCTACTAACCCGAACGTACCACCTAAGAAGCAAAGACTGCGGAGAACTAAGCCCGAGTTCTCGAAGAAGATAGAGGAAGAGGTGATGAAACTTTTGAAAGTGGGATTTATTGAAGTCTCATAGTACCCCAAATGGGTGGCTAATATTGTGCCGGTGATGAAGGACGGTCGAGTTCGAATTTGTGTTGACTATCGGGATCTGAACAAGGCTAGCCCGAAGGATGATTTCCCGTTACCACACATAGATGTACTTGTAGATAGTACCGCTAATTTTGAACTATTCTCATTTATGGATGGTTTCTCCTGATACAATTAGATAAGGATGAAGGAGGAAGATAAGGAGAAAACCGCATTTATCACCCTGTGGGGAACCTTTCATTATAAGGTCATGCCCTTTGGATTCAAGAATGTAGAGGCAACCTACCAACGAGCCATGGTCGCATTATTTCATGACATGATGCACCAGGAGATAGAGGTGTACGTTGATGATATGAATGCAAAGACCCGATCGGGAAGAAGCCATGTGGAAACCCTGAAGAAGTTGTTTAATTGACTTCGTGAATTCAAGTTTCGGCTAAATCCTGCTAAATGCGTGTTTGGCGCAACATCTGGTAAATTACTCGAATTCATTGTAAGCAGTAAGGGGATTGAGATCGACCCTTCCAAGGCTAAGGCTATATGTGAGTTGCAACCTCCATCAATGGTGAAAGAAGTTCGGAGCCTTTTGAGGAGACTGAATTACATAGCTCGATTCATTTCCCAACTCACTGAAACTGCCAAGTCGTTCTTCAAGCTCCTAAAGAAGAATGCAAGAGTCAACTGGAATGATGAGTGTCGAGAAGCATTCGACAAGTTAAAGCAGTACCTGATGAATCTACCAGTTCTTGTCCCACCATCACCGGGGCATCCCTTAATTATCTACCTCACCATCCATAGTGAATCGTTGGGTGCGATATTGACTCAGGAAAGTCCCGTCGATAAAAAAGAATGAGCCATTTATTATCTGAGTAAAAAGTTTACTATATCCGAGCTAAAGTATTCTGATGTTGAAAAGACTTGTGCCGCATTGGTGTGGGTATTACATAAATTGCGACAACACACACTGCATTTCCAGACATTCCTCGTGATTGAGAACGACCCCATCAAGTACCTACTTGATCGGCCAGCTTTGGTAGGTAAGTTGGCCAAATGGCAGATTTTGATCTCTGAATTTGATGTTCGATTCTTGCAACAAAAGTCAGTCAAAGGACGAGCGATCGCTGATCTATTGGCTGAGAATTCAGGAACCTCTAATGATGATGACAGTTTTCTTGATGACCGTGTCTTGAGTGTAAATGAAGACTCATGGAAGATGTTCTTTGATGGAGCTGTAAACTTGTCTGGTTCTAGTACTAGGGCAGTTCTGATATCCCTAGATGGACAACACCATCCAGTGGTTGCGAAATTGATAATTCCCATGCACTAACAATATAGCTTAATATGAAGCTTGCATCCTCGGACTTCAGGCCGCAATTGAGATGGGTGTGGCTAAGTTAAAAGTATTCGGAGATTCCACACTAATCATACTGCAGACTGTAGGAGAATGGAAGACCAAGGATACCAAGTTGCTCCCATACCACAAGTATCTAGAAAATCTGGTGAAAAAGTTCGAAGAAATTTCATTTGAATACTTGCCAAGGTCTCATAATCAATTTGTAGATGCACTTGCGACTTTGTCTTCTATGTTGCAAGTCACTGATGGGATAGAGGTCGAGCCTCTGAAAATAGAAGTCTTGCCAAAGCCAGCTTATTGTATGATTATGACTGAAGAACCTGATGGAATACCGTGGTATTACGATATCATGAATTACATTAAAAAACAGGAATTCCCCGAAGGAAGCACTTGGGCTGATAGGAAGTACATCATGAAGATGGCCTCGAAATTTTTCGTCAGTGGCGAGAATTTGTACGAGAGATCTTACAATTTGGTCTTGTTGGGATGTATAGATGCAACTAAAGCCATTCAAATCATGCAAGAAGTGCACGAACGAGTATGTGGCCCCCATATGAATGGACACATGCTAGCTAAGAAGATTTTGAGATTAGGCTACTACTGGCTCACACTGGAAAGTGACTGCATTCGGCATGTTCGGAGTTGTCACCGCCGCCAGATTCATGGAAATAAGATAAATGTTCCTCTAACTGAGCTGCATCAGTTTTCCGAGTCATGGCCTTTCTCGATGTGGGGCATTGATGTGATTAGCCCAATCAATCCTAAGGCTTCAAATGGGCATCGATTCATTTTGGTGGCGATAGATTATTTCTCCAAATGGATCGAAACTACATCCTTTGCAAATGTCACCGCCCGCAATGTTGTGAAGTTCATCAAACGTGACATAATTGCTCGCTATGGCGTCCCTGAAGCAATCATCACTGATAATGGGACAAATTTGAACAACAAACTTGTTGATGGATTGTTCAGCGAGTTCAAGATTAAGCATCTGAATTTATCTCCTTACTGCCCTCAAATGAACAGGGCCGTTGAAGCAGCCAATAAGAACATTAAGAAGATCTTGGCTAAGACAGCGGAGAATTATCGAGATTGGCATGACCAGTTACCTTTTGCACTAATAGCATACCGGACATCGATCTGCACTTCTACTGGGACAACCCCTTTTGCTTTGGTGTATGGCATGGAAGCAGTTCTGCCCGTGGAGGTGGAGATTCCTTCTCTGAGAGTTTTATCTCAAGTAGACTTGTCTGAGGATGAATGGATGCAGCAAATACTTGAGCTGTTAAACTTGATAGATGAGAAGAGACCGAAGGCTCTTTGTCATGGCCAACTTATCAGTAGAGAGTTGCCAAATCCTTCAACCGAAAGGTACGACCGAGACATTTTGAGATAAATGATCTTGTTCTAAGGAAGGTGTTGCCAATTTTTCCAG
Organism: Eucalyptus cloeziana; assembly: GCA_014182715.1. Taxonomy (NCBI): domain Eukaryota; kingdom Viridiplantae; phylum Streptophyta; class Magnoliopsida; order Myrtales; family Myrtaceae; genus Eucalyptus; species Eucalyptus cloeziana. The sequence goes on along the minus strand of CM024636.1, from coordinate 21,451,309 downwards.
ATCTTGGGGGCAAGTTCGCTCCAAATTACGGCGGCCTGTATGTGGTGAAGAAGGTGCTTCCTGGAGGTGCCTTAATCTTGGCAGAAATTGATGGTCATGAGTTTTTTACACCAGTCAATGCTGATGCTGTCAAGAAGTATTATCCATGATAGAATTTGCCATGTCTTGTCTTGAACTATTTTATGATGAATAAGATGCCTCAATGAGTTGAATTGTTCAAATTTGTCATAAATTTTCCACTTTTCTTCATTGATGAATTGTGTGAGATAAATTGAATGTGTCAAATGGGATACTTTGGAATGATGAAAGGCAAGCCTTATTCCATACACTATCTCATACACTAATTCTCAATGAGTTGTGTGGAGAAATTCCATGCCCACAAGGAAAATGGTGATCTCGCAAATGGTACGCTAACCAAGGTGATGAGAGGCAGTTCTTTCCTCTACCCGAAATATTACAAGTATACCCATTGTTTAGCCCTTTGAGCCCATACACGTGAAGAGTTTTTAAATCATCATTGTCAAAGATCATCCCACATTGGGACAATATTTGAGATGAATAATAGGAATTTTCTTACTCACACTTGCATCAATCTTCGAGTATTGCTTTTGCATTGTAACTCGTACGATAATTCAAAGTGCCCTAGGATGATGAAGAGCAATCATTTTTCTATCCTATACACTTTTATCCATTGCATAGCCCACTTGAGCTTATGAATTTATTTCATATTAAATCCAATTGGTGATCATCCCCCACACTAGGGCAAGACAAAAACATTCAAGTAGCATGAACTAGAATGCTGACAAAATGGAGACTCTGTTCAAGGAAAATAAGTGCAAAAAATGGGGCATGAAAAAGTAGTGTGCTTGGTAAAAGCAAAGCCAATGCCCCCAAAAAAAAAATATCAAACTCTTGATATAATGAGTCGTATCCCCAACAAGGCGATACTAAAACTCAAATGCTGTTTTGATGAGTAAAAATCTTTGACAGTGGAGAAGGAAAGTGGTGGAAATATCAAAATGATCACCAACTTTGACCCTCTAAATACTTTTTGAGCTTAATAATCCTTTCATTTCATAGCCCATGAACCAAGCCTACGTTACGTCCCTTGCAAAGTCTCTTCAAATTATAACGCTTGAATTAACGTAAGAGTTTACATGCTTGAAAGCATCGCTTGAAGAAGTGCGAGTAAGATAATTTCTACCTCATTTCATGTGTTTCTTGACTTGTAAATCCCAAGACAATTGCGAAATGTCATTTTTCAATAGCTTCGACTCAAAGAGTCCCCTTTGTTAAGCCATTAACCAAGCCAACAATACGGTCCCTATTAAAGACCTCTCAGATTGGTAAAGGTCATACCACTTGTGAGATTGCTTAAACCTTTGTCTGGCATGACGATGGTGAGATAGAATGATTGACAAGATCCCGCATCAAAGGTCAGGATAAAACAGCTCCTTTTAAAGAGGATGAGTGAAAAGCCCTTTTAGACTAAAGGATCCCTCATTTGACAGATTCATGACACTCATACATTCAGATAAGAATCATCTTTCGAAATCATTGGAATAAGGATGATGCAATGTTGATAGAAATCATTACGTGTGAACCTTACTGGAATTAATGTATGTCTATGATTACAAATGCATGTTGCCTCTCATACGATCATGTTTCAGGAGACATATCCCCAAGGAACAGAGATGTCACCAGGTAAGTATATCCCTATCCATATTTTAAATACTTGTCGTTACACAGGTATTCCCCTTTTGAATACATTGACACTCAATTGAGTTGTCTTCAAAGATTTTTCTCTAGATTCAGTCTGATTAAGGCGATCGAAGAACGATTCGGGTCTTGGTCAGATGATCTCTGTTGCAACGCTAGGCGACCAAAGAATGGTTCGGGTCCTAGCCAAGCAGAATCTCCGTTTAGGTGACCGTAGAATGGTACAGGTCCTAAACAACATTTATTGCTCTAACAGGCGACCGTAGAATGGTACGGGTCCTGGAAAAGCAATTTCCCCATTTAGGTGACCGAAGAATGGTACAAGTCCTAAAAAACCAATTTTCCGTCAAGGCGACCGTAGAATGGTACGGGTCCTGGAAAGTGAATCCTTGTTTATGCGACCGTAGAATGGTACAGGTCTTAAACAACATTTATTACTCTAACAGGCGACCGTAGAATGGTACGGGTCCTGGAAAAGCATTTTCCCCATTCAGGCGATCGTAGAATGGTACGGGTCTTGAAAAATCAATTTTCTGTCAAGGCGACCGTAAAATGGTACGGGTCCTCGACAACACTTATTCCTTATTCAGGCAACCGTAAAATGGTACAAGTCCTGGAAAGTGAATCCCCGTTAAGGTGACCGTAGAATGGTACGGGTCCTAGGAAAGTAGTCTCTTTGCAAAGCCATGTTACTATTCTGGGCGACCGTAGAATGGTTCGGGTCCTGGACATATAACATCAACTATCATAAAATTACTCTATCCTCCTTGAAGGTAAGTTATTCCAGGTAGGTTCATTTATCATTTCCATTTCCAAGCATCATATATATTGCATTCAAAAATGGAATTCATTTTCCAACAAAAAAAAAAAAAAATCATTCAATGCATGTGCATAGCCAAAATTTAGGTCTCAATTTGTCTTTGAAGGTCACCTCTTCGAGCTCACGTTCAAAGAGGGGCAACTGTTGACACCTAAATTTTGGCGACCCGATTATTCATTTATGGCACAAAAATTAGGGGTTAATTTTAACCCCTACAAAAAAATTAATTACTTAATTGCATAGCATAAAATTTTAGATACATTTATTTATTATTATTGCATTTGCATTGGGCTAGTGACGAATGGGCGCAAATTGGTGGTTATGAGCTTTAAATTGAAAAGTTGGGCTAAGCCCATGAAAAGAGGGAATTAGCCCGAGCTCGTTATTTTCTTATGACTGAAAATTAACTTATGAGGTTGGCAATTTAGAGTTAGAGCCTGAATTGAAAAGATAACATATTCAAGAGGCTAGAGCTCTCAAGGGTCGAAGCTCTCTCTTCCTACATGGTTCGGACGATTCCATCTGGGTGCTTGGCAACTCCCTTGATCATTAGCCGTTCCTTGTGTAGCCCCTCGTCTGTGAAGTGCGACACCAGTGATTCCTATTTGGTGTATATATGCTTTGATCAACATCACAGCGGGTGACCACAATTGAATCAAGAGCAAGCGGTGATTGTTGGATTATTCAATGGCCTGGTCGAAGTAAATGACAAGTTTCGAGCAAGGGTTTCTGGTCATGATCTCCACGGCTTGAGCAGCAAATTCGGTGACCAAACATTTGGTCAAGCACACGCACGTGAGAATAAGTTCTCCCTATCGCCATCGTTTCTCCGCAATATCTTGTCCCCGCACCTTGAAGTTTTGTTTGCAGATTTCTCAAGCCGCGAGATACTATCACTTATAGCACTCGCGAAGCTCCTCCATGTACGACAGTTTTCCTTGCAAGTTGTTGTCCTGGCAATGCTCCACGGCTTCAGCAGAGTAGCTATCGGTGGATCGCCTCGGAGGTTCCATACCGAGCTAGTTTCCATTTTTTCGAGATTCCCCATTAACTACCGGGCTGAGTAACCATCGGACAACCCCTCCTAGTCGACAAAGTCGAGAACCACTGCTGGTCACTTCCACGAGCCATCACTACAAGCTGCACCTTCCTTGGTCGAGACCTCATAAACGGCCGCATAGAGAATCGCCAACTGTCTACCCGTTTTGATTTGAAATCAAATTCTCAATTAGATATTCATGCAATCTATTCATATATTCTCAATAAGGACAGGCGCGGGAAGGAAATATTGCAAGCTCATCTTTGCAAGATTCGGAATCAGAAAAATTCTATTACTATCAAGAACTTTTGGCAATATTTGGTCAATTTTTGGGTTCTTGGATGATCCAATGGAAAGGAATTTTTTGCTGCTCTTCGAATGTAAACGTGCGGCAGCTGATTCTATTGTTTGTAGGAAAGAAAAGAAATAAAGGAAAGAAAAGCATGCGGATGGGTTACAATTTTTGCATGGTCAAAGGTGGAAGGAAACTAAAAAAAGAAATCGTGTCTTGACCATGCAATATGTGATTTTGTTTCTTTCCTTGGTGGGCTCCTTTCTTTTGCATATAAAGGGGCGCTCACTTTCAATCAGAGAGGATTCCGATTTTTAAAGAGACATATGAGAGAGAGAGAGAGAGAGAGAGAGAGAGAGAGAGAGAGAGAGAGAGAGGAAAGAGCGTGGGTCTTCTTGGTCAATTCTAGGCCAAGACTCACGCCGACGCTTCTATTGCGGTGCTTTCATCGTCCACGATACATTGTCAACGAGCTGCCATCCTGTTGGTGTTATTGCTCGACCGCTGTTTCGTCCTCGTAGTTGTTGTTTCGACTATTTCCCGAACGTTGCCGTTGCTGCTTTCCCCTTCTTGTTGCCGCACACTGGCGCCATTGCTCTCTAACCTACTGCCGCTGATCCTCCACTGACGAACGCTGCCTGATGCTAGCCCTCTGCGAAGAGATCGTTGCCTTATCTAGTCGGCAATCTTATTGGGTTTCTATTTTGCAGCAACTCTCCCAGTTGCTGTTCTAGTCTTCTTGTGGTTGCCCCTTGCTATGCTGGTCATCCTCGTTGACTTTGCCGAGCCAAGTCAGCGAAGCATCAACCACCACTCGAAACTTGCTATTGCTTACTGAGCGAGACACCATCCTTGACCAGCACGTCATCTTGAGCTGCCGCCCGTGAGTCATCCTGCTGTCCGTTGTTTGACCGAACTCGGCAACGTGGTCCACGTGACACCAAATATTAGGTAAGAATATCTTTTAATTCAAATTTCATAAATCCTTATTGCCTAATTTATGGGATTAGCTCATATGAATATTTGAATGATGCCATCATATCCACAAAATACCGGCTAGCCTTTTAAGTTGGGAAATCTTCCTAATTTCACAACGTACATATGATTGACGGTCCGATTTCACGCTCGAAATACGACCCGCAATCGTACGGAAAAATCACCAATCCGATCTCAAGCTCGAGATATGATTCGTGATTTTATTAAAAATTGGTCAATCCGATCTCATGCGTGAGATACGATTCGTCAATTTATTTCCTGAAATTAAATATTTGAGTTAGATTAGGTTCATGTTAGAACATTACTTGTTTTAGAATAGGAAATTTATTTATTTCAAATTTCTTAAAAAAAAATACCAAAAACATTAATTTAGGATGATAGATTTTCTTTCATTAATCTAGATTGCATGTTTAATTATTTAGCAATTCTAATTTTGAATTTAAAAAAAAAAAAAAAAGAAGAAGGAAAAACAACAAAAAAATCATAATGCATATGTCATGTAGAGTTAGGGCATATTTTGCACGTCATTGCATATTAGGGTAAAATTGCACTTAGTTTAATTTTAGATAATATTTTTCTTAATTTATTATGTGTTTAGGTATTTTTTTAAATAGATTGCATTTTAGGATTATTTGGGTTAAGATAATATTTTAGTTTAAATTAGGATTTGGCTCAACGTAATTCCTAATACAAATTGAATAGAATCTTAATCTAGCTAGGTAATATTCACATTTGACCTAATTTCGAATTTCATAAAAACAAAAAATGTCTTAGAATAAATTAGTTTTATTCTCTAGAATAGATTGCATTTTTCTAGAAAAAAAATGTTATGTAAATGTCATATAGGTTTAGATTCATGAAATGCACGTCATTTAGAGATTGATATTAAGTCCATTTAATTAGAAATTGCATGTCATTAGAATTAGGTCATTTAATTAATATTGCATTGCATATTGCTTGATTTTCATTAAATAAGTGAAAAACAAGAAAAAAGAAATTGCATGTTAATTAGAAATCATATCTAGGACTGTTGATGTGAATTTTGATCTAACATTGCAGATGCTTTCGTTGCTTTGAGGTAAATCCTGTAATTTATTTACTGCTTTACTTAGGTGTTAAATTGGTAATTTGTGCACCCGTATAATCGCCACACGTGTTAGGGAAATAGATTTAAAATTAATTTAAGCTGCCTACAAAAACATTTTTGAAAATAAAAGAATGGTACCAAAAGGGCATTAGAGAAATCTAGTGTAACCAAGTCCTCGTACCCTAAATCTCTGGTTCGTAGGAGTAAAGTAAAACTCTCGTTACTTTACTTGGGTTTCTAATCGACCCACCAAAAATAGATTAGTGGCGACTCCTAATTGAAAATCATTTGCATGTTAGAATTTGAACCTAAGTTGCGAATTGGTATGGGCTTGGGAGAACCCGAGTTAAGTTTAGACTTAACAATCCATTAGCTAAACCCTAGGTGGTTCACCGAAAATTTGGTCACGACACCATAGCATGACATAACGTCGGGAACTCTTAGTAATCTGTGGTGAGGGTTTGGTAACAGGAAAGACCATGTGAGATTAATAGGAAGTAGAGTGGGAACATAGAAAAGAAACGTTGAGGAGGACTTCAAAATTTTGCTTAGTGTCCAAGACGCTCCTGAAGTCCACCAGTCCTATTTCTCTTCCTCGTGATTCTGCGTGGCAAATGGGCCAAATGAACTCCTCTCTACGTTTTTGTTTTCCTTGGGTAAAGTCAACTTTGGCAGTGTGGTGTTGTAATTATGGTTATAATTATAGTTAATGGATCAACAAAAGCCAATAAATTAAGATACATCTTTTCTATTTACATATCTCGTTTGGATTCATTAATTTCCTAAAATTTTTTGTTCACATATCTTTTGAATTCATGAATTTCCTAGATTAATCTATCTTTTAGTTCATGTATTTATTGAGTTCACGAATCTCTTGAATGCACGTGTCTCTGGATTAATGAATCTCTTATATTCACATATCTCTTTATTCATGAACTTCGTGGATACATGCGTCTATTTAATTCATGTATCTCTTCTGTACATGAACTAAAAATCTCTATAAATAGATGGGAGCATAGAGCTTCATTAACAGTTTTTGGTTTTTCCGACTCGACTCCAAAAGAACTTTGATATACATTTCTACTCTTCTGTTTTTTTTTTTTTTCTGGTTATGCTGGTTCCATTGAACGGTTCAACTGAGTCTTGTTTACATAGTTCTAATCCAAACAGGTTCGAGGTGTTGTATCTTGGAAGGCATAGTTCGTGAATCTGCGAAGCACCATTGGCAGGAACTAATCGCCTTATGGAGATTTGGATATCCGTACCTCATCTCCAATTTTATGTTATTTTTCTAGTGATATCTTATTTTATTCTTCTCCAAGATTTGTAAGTTTACATAAAAAGAATGATATTATATAGCTGTTATCGTCTTCTTTACGTTGATGTTCTGATTACAACAAATAGAGTGCTTTCTCTGGATTATAATTTCCAACAATCTTAAGGTGATTAAATCACTCATTGTTTATTGTTCTTGTTAGATTATTGAGATGGCTGAAAAAAAATCAAGTGCCCTTCAATGTCCCGAATGTTTCGGGAGACGTTCCTATGGTCGATTTGACCATTGCTATGGAAGATGTTCAACCCTCAGGGTCTGAATTTGTAGTCGCCAATGCCATGGGCCCTTTGGCCAACACCAATTTTTGTGGTGTGGGTACAAGTCATACAAATGGTATGCCCTGGACTATTTTTCAAAACAAATGGTTTTTGGCTCCATTTATGGAGGGGTAGTTCAACGAACCTTGCCTACTCTGATGGAAACACCTCCAGTTACAGCTAATGAGAGATTGTCTCCTGTCGTGATGTCTGAAGCATCTCTAGTGTCGAACACTAATAGCTGGTGGCTAGACACAGGTGCCACGAATCACATCTATGCAGATAAACACATGTTATCATCTTATGAGAAGGCTGAAGAAGATGAGAAGCTTTATATGGCTAACTCTGCATCATCAAAGATTGCCGGAAGAGGAAAGGTGATCCTGAAGTTTACATCTGGCAAGGAGGTCACCTTGCTGAATGTGCTGCATGTGCTAGAGATTTAGAATAACCTAATTTTTGGCCCCATACTTGTCAAGAAGGGTTTCAAAGTTATATTTAAATTTGACAAATTTGTAATTTCAAAAGGAGTGATGTATGTGGGGAAATGGTACTTGTGTAATGACATGTTCAAAGACAATATGGCTATCATTGATGTAAACTCGAATTATGCGTACCCAGAGACTATTAATAAAGAAAATTCTTCAATTTACACCATTGTGTCTCCTTATCTATGGCATGGTAGATTAGGACATGTAAACTATGGTACAATGAAGAGAATAGCAAACTTAGGGTTAATTCCAAGATTTGAGTTGGATGCCCATTGCAAGTGTGAGACTTGTGTTGAGGCCAAGTTTGCCAAGAAACCTTTCAAATCCATTGAAAGAACAAGTGAACCTCTACAATTAATCTATAGTGATCTATGTGATTTAAAGTTTGTAGAAAGTAAAGGTGGAAAGAAGTACTTCATCACATTTGTGGATGACTGTACTAGATTTTGCTATGTTTATTTACTAACTAACAAAGATGAGACTTTGAGCATGTTTGTCAAGTATAAAAATGAAGTTGAAAACCAACTTGATAAACGAATCAAAGTGCTTAGGTCTAATAGAAGAGGAGAATATAGTTCAATTAATTTCGAAGAGTTTTGTGCTAGTTTTGGTATTATTCTCTAAACGACTGCACCTTATACTCCACAACAAAATGGAGTTGCTGAATAATTGAATAGGACACTAAAGGAGATGACTAATGCCATGCTTTTAAGTTCAGGTTTACCTCAGAACTTGTGGGGGAATGCAGTTTTAACTGCAAATTATATTCTTAATAAAATACCCCACAAAAAGACAGGTAAAACTCAATATAAGTTATGGAATGGAAAATTGCTATCCTACAATTTTCTAAAAGTGTGGGGGTGCATAATGTGATTTATAACGGTAAGTCTAGACACATTCGTCGTAGACACAATATCGTATGGCAGTAATCATTTCTTTAGACTTTGTAAAGTCAAAGGAAAATATTGTGGATCCGCTGACAAAAGGTTTGTCAAAAGAGCAGATAAACTGCGCATCGAGGGGAATAGGTTTAAAAGCCTTAACCCAATAAAGAGATTCTAGGGTGGAAACCTAACCTATGCGATTGGAGATCCCATGGTCTAGGTTCAATAGGACAACGCAAATTCTGGAAACTCTAGTGTAAGCACTGTCTCCCATTCCTATGGTGCAACAGTGCTTTCCTACAGTGTTATTAAGGGTACGCTATGCGTTTAATGATTCGTATAACTTGGAATGTAACATCCAAGTGAGATATGGTAAGATATCTTTAAAAGGAATGCACCTATATGCGTGGAGCTGGCCAACTCTATGAAAATCTTTAAAGGTTAGATTTTCTAAAGCACACATGAATCCCGAGAGATTCAGGGCCGAAAGAACAAACACAACCAAGAACCAATCTTGAATTGGAAATACTCTGTGTGAGGTTTATTGTCTAGGCTTACACAAACAACTGGCGATTCAAGGCTTAGCCCATCGACTAATTAAGTTAGTCCGATAAGCTTTCACTAAAGAAGGTTCAAGGCGAAAGCTACCTATCTTGATGCAGTATATTTCAACAGGTATGCTTAGATTTCTTCGAGTCAAAAATGTTTTGTTGATCCATTAATGTGGGGGATTGTTATAATTATGGTTATAATTATGGTTAATGGATCAACGAAAGCCAATAAATTAAAATACGTCTTTTCTATTCACGTATCTCTTTTGGATTCATGAATTTCCTAAACTTTTTTGTTCACGTATCTTTTGAATTCATGAATTTCCTAGATTAATCTATCTTTTAGTTCATGTATTTATTGAGTTCACGAATCTCTTGAATTCACGTGTCTCTGGATTCATGAATCTCTTGTATTCACGTATCTTTTTATTCATGAACTTTGTGGATACATGCGTCTATTTAATTCATGTATCTCTTCTGTACATGAACTAAAAATCTCTATAAATAGATGGGAGCATAGAGCTTCATTAATAGTTTTTGGTTTTTCTGACTCGACTTCAAAAGAACTTTGATAGACGTTTCTACTCTTATGTTTTTTTTTTTTTTTTTTTTTTAGTTATGCTGGTTTAATTGAACGGTTCGACTGAGTCCTGTTTGCATAGTGCTAATCCAAACAGGTTCGAGGTGTTGTATTTTGGGAGACATAGTTCGTGAATTTGCGGAGCACTATTGGCAGGAACTAATCGCCTTAAGGAGATTCGGATATCCGTACCTCACCTCCAATTTTATGTTATTTTTCCAGTGATATCTTATTTTATTCTTCTCCAAGATTTGTAAGTTTACAAAAAAAGAATGATATTATATAGCTGTTATCGTCTTCTTTACGTTGATATTCTGATTACAACAAACAGAGTGCTTTATCTGGATTATAATTTCCAACACATGGTTTACTCCAAACGAAGGGCCCCCCTAAAACAGTAACATTGTGGAAATTTCAACGACATAATCATCCAATCAACCCATCGATTCTCGGTACAAAGACTTTATAAACAGTTGTGGAAAGACCCTGTGAGATTGACGGGGAGTCAAGTGGGAACGTGGAATGAAAACAATGCAGAAGACTTCTAGATTCCGCTATCAGTTTCGACAAAAGGCAGGTCACACAACACGGCCTTGAAGAAGGGGGGAGAAAAAGTAGGTTAGAAAATAAGGCAAATTTGGACGAATTCTATAAAGTGATCGACGCAAAACCGATTGATACAAAGTGTATCCAAATAGACTTCGTCCACACACTAAAAACAATATAAATCATTTGTTGGCCTTATGGCATTTTTTATATTTTCAAATATTTTTTTAACTAATGTTACCATTGCAAAGCATATTTTTACAACATCAAGAAGTTTAAATTATAGGATGCGTCACATTTTAAGGTATATTTTGTTGAGATTTGTTTGTCATTTTTAAACATCTCATGCTCTTTAGAATTTAGTAATAAGTTCACAAAAGTCAAAGTGCAATTAAATCTTAAAATTTTCAAAAAATACAATCAAATTCTAACACTTATTAAATTAGTGCAACTAAATCCTTTCATTAACTTCATTTAATTTGACTCACCGAAAATATTGACATGGTATTTTATTGCCTTTTTAAGGTATGTGTCATTCAATGTGGCATTTTTTATTATTTTTTGAAGAGAGAGGCACTGACCTGGCATCTTCTTCTTCATCGACACGGCATTTTCCTTCTTCTCCACCTTCATCCACCAACACTGCTGCCAAATATCACCCTCATTTGTCCCTAGGTGTTGGCATTATTTAGAGAACAGAGGCCCAAAGTTTATTTGAGGTGCCTTGGTGATAATAAGAGGAGTCAAGCAATGTGGTATGTATGAACTCTAAGGGGAGATGGTGATGAATTTTATCGTGGAGACATTGAATGCATTTGTTCAAGAGACATAATTCTAGCATATGTATTTTAGGCACATTAGTGAGAGAAGCTTGAAGGTTCTAAGTGAAAAGAATCTATTATGTAGTTATGTTGCAAAGTAACTAAATAAATGCGAGCACTGTAAGTGGAGAAAACAATGAAAATGCAGTTCACTATGATTGTGAGAAACCATAGAGATTGCATAATTGACTCGAGTAGATTTTGCAAGCTATTGCAGTTTTCTTCAAAGAAGAGTGCTAAGATTATGCACAACTACCTGAGAAAGATTAGTGTATTTGTGTTGAGGCACAAATTCGATGTTGTTGTCATGAATAGGCAATTAGGAGCTTTGACGGGTAAGACGATGAAGCATGTGTTGATTGATAGTTGCAAGGATTTTTACTTGTAGTTGTGTAAAAGAATTTTGTGAGGAGGAAAGTATAGTGAGAGACCGCATCATTATTAGTGAATCGTAATAGGTTGCAGAACTCATGAGTTAGAGTGTTACCTAAATCGCCGTGTAAAATGCTTTAGAATGTTCGTATTACCAGGATATTCTTGGTAGATGTGCTAAAAATAAATAATAAATACAAATATATCATTTAGAAAAAAACAAATTATCTATATTGGCGGGCGCTTTGGGTCGGTTACCATTCGCAGCTCTCCCGTGTAAACGCCCGCCTTGACCCTATGCAGGGCTGCCCAGGCCTTTCAAAGGGTCTGTTTAGCCTTTTAAAGGGGTGTACTACCCCCTTTAAAGGGAATTTTTGTCCTCTCCAAAGGCTGAGCCAACACTTTGGGGGTATTTTGTGCCCTTTCGAATGGCCAATCCAACCTTTCAAATTGAAAAACAAAAATCCTTCTTATATAGGGGCTCATTTTACTATTTTTTTCTTCAAGGTAGCTCATTATAAATCTCTCTCTTCAATTATATTCTCTCAAATTCAAGTTACTAACGTAATTTTATTTGTAAGGAAATTCCCGTCAGGTTTTTTTTCATTATCGTGAAAATGCAATTGAGTTTTAAAACTTTCAAGGAGGGCAATCAAATTCTAAAGCTTCTCAAATTAGTATAACTAAATCCCCTTCGTTAAATCCATTTAATTTGACTCAACAAAAATCTTAACATGATGTTGCACATTTTATTATTTTTCGAAGAGAGTGGCGTTGACATGGCATCTTCTTCATGAATTTTGACTTTTGGTTAGAGCTAAAATTCAATTCAATTGTTCATTTTTTAGGAACCTTGGCCGCTACGTTGTTCCCCATTAGAAGCTTGGGCAGAATGAGCTTAAATTATCATTGCGACACACCAATTCGGGTTCTTCACCTTTCTTTCTGCCCAAATGCCATCCGCACCAGCCACTAGGATAACTATTTTGCCATTAGGTGTACCATTGAGATGGAACTCGTTCTTTGTGCCAATAAATCACATCACCTTATTCATGAAAGTATTCATGAAAGGTGAACCACAATTGTGAAAGTCACATGAAATCACATTAGCTTAGTCATAATTTTATGATTTTCAAATAAGGGTAGGTGGGGCCACCCACAATATTATTGTAATAGTAGGATTTGTTTGCCTTAAGAGCCAAGCACACTATTTTGGTGGCTATAGCATTGATTTTCGAGAAAAATGATTAGCCCGTCAGGTTAGATTGGTTAGCAGCTCTTTGCTAATTGCTTTTTACTATTCTGATATATATGATTTCGACCTTTCAAGAGAGTGGTGAAGCTTCCCGAGTATTGATTGCTCTCTCAAGATGGATGAGATGAGTCATGATATGCATTATTGTAAAAAACTTAGTAGAAGAAAATTTAAATGTTTAAAGAGTTAAATTTCGGGATAAAAGCTACATCTAAGATTTTAAGCACCAATTTGACGCAAGTTGATATAAGAGGATCATTTGAAATATTACATGCATTTTTAAAAATAATTGAATACTTAAAAATCAACAAGAACGTCGAGTAAACATAAAGATGGGTTGATAGAGAAAGGACAGTAAAGCTAAAGTATTTAATTCATATCGGGAAGAAAATGAAAAAGGTAAAAGAGTCTGTGGGCTATACATGTTTCCTTCAATTATGGTCACTCTGAAGTGTGCATCACGCGTTCCCTTTCTTTCCAGGAGAGTTTCTTATTTAATCAATTTCTCATTATTTGTAGGACACCCTTAGTGGTAGGACAAGGTGATCCGTGTTCTTTCGTTTTTTCCTTTTTTCAAAGAGGATATGAAAAAATTTAGAAATAAGTACACAGACAGTCCCAAGACTTATTGCGAAAATGCAATTGAGTCTAAAAACTTTCAAGGAGCGCAATCAAATCCTAAAGCTTCTCAAATTAGTACAACTAAATCCCTTTCGTTAAATCCATTTAATTTGACTCACCAAAACTCTTAACATGATGTTGCACTTTTTATTGTTTTTCAAAGAGAGTGGCGTAGACATGGCATCTTCTTCATGAATTTTGACTTTTGGTGAGAGCTAAAATTCAATTCAATTGTTCATTTTTCAGGAACCTTGGCCGATGCGTTGTTCCCCATTAAAAGCTTGGGCAGACTCAGCTTAAATTATCATTGCGACACACCAATTCGTGCTCTTCACCTTTCTTTTTGCCTGAATGCCATCCGCACCGGCCACTAGAATAACTATTTTGCCATTACGTGTACCATTGAGACGGAACTCGTTCTTTGTGCCAATAGATCACATCACCCTTGTTCATGAAAGGTGATCCACAATTGTGAAAGTCATGTGAAATCACATTAGCTTAGTCATAATTTTATGATTTTCAAATTATGGTCACTATGAAGTTTGCATCACGTGTTCCCTTTCTTTCCAGGAGAATTTCTTTTTTTAATCGATTTCTCATTATTTGTAGGACACCCTTAGTGGTAGGGCAAGGTGATCTATGTTCTTTCATTTTATTTCTTTTTTTCAAAGAGGATGTGAAAAAATTGTAATTAAAGAGCGCGGCATATTGAATGTTTAAGTATATATTAGAAACTTGCTGAATCACTCTATGAATTAGATTTTATAAGTCGGCTCTTTAAATCGCTGATGTCATTATGAGTTCATATGGATATTACTTGAATCTTCTTTTATTGCTGCGTGACACTAATTCATTTATTGAAAAAAAGAAGGAGCAAAAATAAAATATGTGTGGTTTGTTCCTCTTAGGGCGCGTTTGGTAACGATTACATTTAGGAACAAATTCGATCGAAATGATTATTTTTGATTCTGTTTAGGAACCGATTTCGAGTAAAAAAAGGTGTTTAGTAACCGTACAAAATTTTTGATTCTGGAATAGAATTGCGTTTGGTAATTTGTTCATTGATTCAGTTCCAAATCAATTTATTTTAATTTTTAAATAATTTTTCCTTTTTTTTTCTTTTTCCTTTTTCCTTATTTTTTCCTTATTTTTCTTATTTTTTTTTTTTTTAATTTTTTAATTTTTTAATTTTAATTTTTTCTTTTTTTATTATTTTATTTTATTTTTTCTCCTATTCTTCTTTATTTTTTTTCTTTTTTTCTTTTTTTCTTTTTCCTTTTCTTTTCTTTGTTTCCTTTTTTTAATTTTCTTTTTTTCTTTATTTTCTTTATTTTATTATTTTATTAATTTTTTTATTTTTTCTCCTATTCTTCTTTCTTTTTTTCTTTATTTTCTTTATTTTATTATTTTATTATTTTATTAATTTTTTATTTTTCTCCTATTCTTCTTTCTTTTTTTCTTTTTTTCCTTTTTCCTTTTTTTCTTTTTTTTTTTTTTTTCTTTTTCCTTTTTTAAATTTTTAAATTTTAAATTTTTTCCTTTTTCCTTTTTTTTTTTTTTTTTCCTTTTTTTAATTTTTTAATTTTCTTTTTTATTATTTTATTATTTTATTTTTTCTCCTATTCTTCTTTTTAGTTTTTTATTATTTTTTATTATTTTTTTCTCCTATTCTTTTTTTTTTTTTTTTTTAGGCCAAACGAGAGCCTTCGGCGACCGGCGGCGCCGAACGGCGGCGGGCGGCGGTCATGAGATGGCGGTCGATGAAGAAGAAGAAAAGAGAAGAAGAAGGGTGTTGATTCTCAATTTTGTTCCCGGAACAAGAATCAACTTTTTTTTGATTCTTGATTCTCGTCCCAAACTGATTCTGGGAACAAATTTGTTCCCGGGAACAAAAATTTTACCAAACGTGATTCTCGTCCCAAACTGATTCTGGGAACAAAAAATCAGAATCTGGCACTGTTGGGATGGTTACCAAACAGGCCCTTATTCTCTTTAGACCTGGACTAGGGCTTCGCTTTATTTTTCCTTTGTTTCTTTTCTGCTTTTGGTGCGCTGCACTCTGCAGCGTTAGGTGCCCTTCAAAACATTTGAAGTTACTTCTATTTTTTACCATTTTACTTATTTTTATGTAATGAGTAAAACTTTCCAATAGTACTAATGATAATTCGTAAAATCACACCTAACTTATTCATAACTTTATAATTTTCAAGTTAGTAAAAAAGAAGATGATAATCATTTATCATTGACATCATGCTTAAAAGATGTTGTGGCTAGAACAATCACCTAGAGAGAGTTAATAGGTGATTATACACAATCTAGATAAATTAAAGTGGAGTTTAATGCAACCGGATCTAGTATTACGAAATAATAAAGTGTGATGAGAAATTATTCAACAACTATAATATTTTGCGAGGCTATCAAATAAAACAAGAGAGAGTTAAAGGGATAGAGAAATTTGCACACGATAATTATAGTGATTTGACTTATTACAAACCTATGTCCACTATTTGATACCAACGGCCTATTGGTTAAATTTCACTAGAGAATTTATAAGAGTTTATAGAGTTTGAGTATTCTCTACTCAAGTGTGTGTGATTGTATCTTCTAATTTAGCACAATCACTCTAACAAATGCCTTTCAAAGAATATAATTGCAGCTCACAACAACAAGTGTGTAATAAGGAAGCTCTCTTTGAACTTTGGAATTTCAAATTCATGATCTCATACTCACTGTAACACCACAATTTCCTTTTATACTCCTTTATTTCCAAGATGACCATTGGACAGCATTCTAATTATCATTCTTCTTTTTAACCCATTGGACATGAATGATATTAGAAGATCTGGTCGCCACTTGAATTACCATATTACAACCTCCCTTGATTCAATCACCCATACAACCGAAGTTGGGCTTCCATAAGTAGAGTTCTTTGTCAAGAACAAGTATCTTGTCTTTGAAAGATTGTGAATCGAATCACAAACCCTTGCTTAGAAAAGATTATGTTGATATTCATCCTTCCTAGATAGATAGACAATCAATATCTTTAAGGAATGAAATTCGAACCAAATTAATAGCTGTTGCACTTGATACATATGAACCAAACTGATTTTGAATATTTCAACGTTTATACTTTGCATAGAGTCTGAAGATATAAGTCGTCTTGATATTACTTGTGCAAGCTTTACCGTGATCTTCATATTGCTCAAATGACATAATTCAACAATGTCTTTGACATATTAATTCAGAGCTTCAGTTTATTGATCATATGAACAAGTCTTTGAGTCAGATAATATTCAGAACAGAGTCTAAACTAAGTTACTCCAATAATATCATGTGGAAGTTCTTTTGTCAGAGTCATCAAAAATCTAGATAAAGTTTTGTAAATCTTCAAAATAACTTAGGGAGTTTTTTCAACAAAAGATATAAAGCCATTCTTAGACATATAATTTAAATATCTATAGCTCAAGTGTCCAAGCCTAGCATGCCACAAAAAAAGAATTGCATTAAACAATAAAAGCAAGAGAACTCTTCATTTCATCGATCCAAAGTTTGATCATGCATGTGATCATCAATTGAATAATGCTTTCTTAATCCAATTTTTGGATACAATCAAAGAGGTTTTAATGCCTCTCTTACAAAACAAACCGATAGACACAAGATGTTTCTGCCTAATTTCTAGATCATGAATTTAACTTTTGGTCAGAGCTAAAATTCAATTCAATTGTTCCTTTTTCAGGAACCTTGGCCGCTGTGTGGTTCCCCATTAGAAACTTGGGTAGAGTGAGCTTAAAATATCATTGCGACACACCAATTCATACTCTTCACCTTTCTTTCTGCCTGCATGCTATCCGCACCAGCCACTGGAATAATTATTTTGCCATTATGTATACTATTGAGACCAAACTCGCTCTTTGTGCCAATGAGTCACACCACCTTGCTCATGAAAGTATTCGTGCAAGTGAAGCACTATTGTGAAAATCACATGAAATCACATTAACTTAGTCATAATTTTATGATATTCAAGTTAGGATAGGTGGGGCCACCCACATTATTATTGTAAGTAGGATTTGTTCTGCTTTAAGAACCAAGCGCACTATTTTGGTGACTACAACATTGATTTTTGCGAAAAATTATAAGCTCGCCAGGTTAGACCGGTTAGTACCTCTTTGCTGACCGCTTTTTACTATTATGAGAAATGCTTTCGACCTTTCAAGATAGTGGTGAAGCTTCCCGAATATTGCTCTCTTGATATGGGTGAAATGAGTCAAGAAAGTGGGTATAGCTCGTGCAATATTGGACCACATGGCAGGCTCAAGTGTGAATTTTATCTAGGTTTTTAGCTTTCGAGCTAACTTTTATTTCTAGTTTTTCAAATTGAGGATTATGACGAGTTTTTGAAAAACTTTAACGTTGTCAGGAAATGCATTATTACAAATAGTTAGTGAAAAAAATTAAGTGTGTTTTTAAAGGATTCCTTACATGATCGCGTATATTACAAAATATGTAAACCACGTGCAAGGTTAAGCCATGTGGCACGCTCACTTGCTAGCTTATCCCTCTAATTTTTATGGCAGTCACTTTAGCATAACTCGAATCTTATCAAATTTCAATTTCCTCATCTCTAATTCTTAGGTATATTTTGGTAATAAATCACAGTCGTACTGTACATATAGATTCTATTTTGAAATATCTTTATGCTGAACTTTTTTAGTTGATGGAACAATTGCTCATATTCTGCATCTAAAATTATTAGCACTAAAATATGATAATTCATTTCAATGGAGGAAAACAAGCGTTGCATCTAAGTTACATAAATATATATATTAGTTGATGAAAGAAAAAAACATTGATCGAACAAATTCCTGCATATGAGTGAAAAAAAGATCAATTAAATGCTTAAAAAGTTGAATCTCATGATAAAGGCTTCATCTAAGATTATGAGTCCATATTTGATGAAAAACCGATATAAGAGGATCATCTGGAATATTACCCGCATTTTAACGAATAAATGAATATTAAAAAACCAATTTATTGCTCGGTTTGCTTTTGGGGCCCTTTGTCACTTAATTTGGAATATGAGAAACATCTTTTTCAGGAGCCAAGTCCTGTTTGTGCCTGCTTTCAAAAAGCAACTCATCAAAGCCATTAAGGACAGGGTTACTATGTTCAGCAATGTTGTGGACACGCCAAGGAATAGGAGGATTCAACGAAGTTGAGGACTTGATCCCTCTATTTCCTCTTCCGAGGTGTTAGATCTTTCTTTGTAAAGTTTGCTTGAGGGTTGTCACTGTTTTGGTTTCCCCACTTTCTCTTTTACTCTTGACACCCTTCCACTCTTAATGACTTGTTTGTTACCATAAGTGCAAGTTTTTTTGGTGCCGAGATTACTTTGTTGTAAAGTTCATTTTGGTTAAAAGTTAATACTAATCTTATCTTACTAAAAAAAAAAAAAAAGACCAATAACAACATTGAGTAAACATAACGATGGTCTGATGAAAAAAGGACACTAAAGCTAAAATATGTAGGGTTAATACCTTGAAAAATCACAAACTGGTACACTTGTGACAAATTTACCCCAAATTATATTTTTTACCATGAAAAACCCCAAACTGGTACACCTGTGATAAATTTACCCTGACTAACTATAAAAAATCATAAACAGGTACATCTTTGACAAATTTACCCCAAACTAATTTATTCGACCACAAAAAACCTCAAACTAGTAAATTTGTGACTAATATACCATCTGCTAAATTAGATTAATACCACAAAAAAATAACAAAAATTGTAAACTGTGACAAACAGAGTGTAAAATCCCAAATTGGTATACTGGTTAATTGTCACGTGTCATTTAACTTTATAATTTAACAAGAAAATTTAACTAAAACTAACAGAGGGTAAATTTTTTACAAGTTTACCGGTTTAAGGTAAATTTGTCAAAGGTATACCAGTTTGGGGTTTTTGGTGGTCAAAAAAATAGTTTGAGGTAGATTTGTCACAGGTGTACCAGTTTGGAGTTTTTCAAAGTATTAACCCTATTAATAAAGGTTTTATTTGTGAACACGGTTTGTCTTCCTTTGTTTTTGGGCCAATCATTATTGAAGTTCGTGGGACTCTCATTTTATATTGATCTAGGTAGACGATAGCTAATAAGTCTGCACTATTAATTACAAATTATTTGTCTTGGTCTTTTATTATGGGGTAAGTCTTGGTCCTTGTTATATCTCCCAGCTACGCAACATGAATGGAATCTAAGGTTCAAAGTCAAAGTTAGTGGCTCGATAATATTGCAGCACAATTATAATATTATTTGGATTTTCAAAATAGAATTAGGTAGGGAGACGAATTTTGTTTATGGATGCAAGTAGTCGATACGATTATTAGATTATTCTATTATTATTAGTTGTAATCTTTCTGATCAAATTCAATGTTTTTCCACATTTTATGGGTTTATCTCCAAATGGAGCGCACATGTGAAAGATCATGGAAACTCCATGCCGTCGTGAGAGAAGGGAAAACGAGAAGAACAAATATTGGCATTGGAACTACTGAATTTTCAGCATGAGTCACGAGGAAGAGCTATTGGAGCCAGCTATATTATTCCTTGGACATAGTATCTCGTCGAAACGAGGATAGGAACACTTGGAAAGCCCACGGGCTCCTTTTATAAATATTTCATTTTGGATGTACTTTTGAGTCATCTCGTTTAAATCAATGAAGTAGCAAATCTTGTGTGCCATTTCATTGCCTTCATCTTCTTATCTGGCGCGTGCTGTTTGCTGATAATACATGGCTTAAATAAAAATATATATATTGCCCAATATTATGAAATATTGGTTTTTGTCAAAATATGTCAATGCACGGTGATTCTTGTTTGTATCAATTTAGTCGTGCTTGTGTCGCCCTAGTTACAAAACTTCTCTCAGGTGTCAAACTTATCTTCTCATATCTTATCAGCAATTGCTTCCTCTAGGTTCGTGGAAAAAGGCTCATTTTTGGTTGACTCAAGGGCTTGTTTGTTTCAGCACAAGTTCCTTAGCTTGTGGCATTTATGGTGGCATTATATGGTGGCTACGGTGATAATAATGGTGCTTCATACATAGTCGCCCCAGTGGCCACCCTTCCAACATGGAAGGGGGAGGTGAGGGGTTCAAATCCCCACCTTCTCAAGGGGAATGGGGTGGGGAAGCGTAAGTTTCAAGAGTGGGTTTCAACTCCCACGCCCTGCAAGAGGCAGGGCAAAAGTCTGAGAGAGAGTGTAGAATAGGAATAGAGTATGACTGACCAAAAAAAAAAAAAATACATAGTCGGAAAAGAAAAGAAAATTCTTCCCATTACCTGTCGTCTCATTGACTTATTTAAAACTACCAAAATTAATAATAACGGATCTCAACACACCGTGACGATTAAAAATGATCGTATTCCAACAAAATGACATGTTCAAATAAAAAAAGTTACTTTTTCCAAAGCACAATCCGTGACTTCTAACAAGTGCCGTAGGAGCACCCTTTAACATTTTCCAAAAGAAAAATCTCCCGACCATATCTAGGTAGATCAACATCAAGGACATGCTAATAATTTGAAGAAGAACAGTTGCTTTTGTCAATTCACCGAAGGACTTTGCTAAATAAAACTGGATTTGGGAATTGAGGGCCGAGGCCCATCATTGTTGTCCATTCGTTTGTTAAAGTGAGATTGAATCCGATCTCGTCATAACTGGCAATTGCATCGACAACTATGCCAAGGAATGTTCGGCTTCTCATCGCGATAGGCTAAGCCAATAAATTAGATATACTTTGCCTTGGAAAATTAGACTTTTGACGTGTTGAAACGCTAATGCGATCAAACAGGTTTGACTCAAATATGTTCGGCTTCTCATTTTATATTGACCTAGGCCGAGGATAGCTAATAAGTCTACACCAGTAGTCACAAATTATTTGTCTTGGTCTTTTATTATGGCATAAGTCTTGGTCCTCCTCATATCTTCCAGTTACGCGACATGGATGGAACCTAACATTCAAAGTCTTAGTTAGTGACTCGATCATATTATAGTACATTTATAATATTACTTGTCTTTCGAAAATAGAATTAAGTAGGGAGACACGAGGAAGAGTTGCTGGAGCCAGCTATATTATTCCTTTGACATAGTATCTCATCGAGATGAGGATGGGAGCACTTGGAAAGCCCAGGAGCTCCTTTCGTAAATATTTCATTTTTGGATGTAATTTTTTTTTTTTTTATCGTTTAAGTCAATCTCCTGCAATCGGTAGTAGCAAATCTTATGTGTGCCATTTCATTGCCTTGATCTTCCTACTTGGTGTATGCCGTTTGCTGATAATACGTGGCTTAACTTTAAAAAAAAGAAAAATAGTGCCCAATATTATGAAATATTGGGTTTTTGTCAAGATATTTTAATGCACATTAATTCTCGTTCCTATCAATGTAATCGTACTTGTGTCGCCTTAGTTACAAAGCTTCCCTCAAGTGTCGAACTTATATTTTCATATCTTATCAGCAATTGCTTCTTCTCAGTTTGTGGAAAAAGACTTATTTTTCATTGACTCAACGGCTTGTTTGTTTCAGCATAAGTTCCTTAACTTGTGGCATTTATGGCGGTGTCATGTGGTGTCTGCGGTGATAATAATGACGTCTAATCGATAGTTGAAAATGCAAAAGAAATTGTTCCTATTACCCGTTGTCCCAATGACTTAGTTAAAACAACTAAAATGAATAATAACGAATGTCAATATATCGTGAAAATTGAAAAGAAACGTATTCAAGCAAAGTAAGATGTTCAAATAAAAAAGTTAATTTTTCCATAGCACAATCCGTGACTTTTAACAATGGCCTTAGGATCACCCTTTAACATTTTCCAAAACAAAAATCTCCCACACATATATAGGTAGATCAACATCAAACACATACTAATATCTTGAAGAACAGTTGCTTTTGTCAATTCACCAATGGACTTTGCTATAGAAAACTGGATTTGGGAATTGAAGGCCGAGGCCCATCATTGTTGTCCATTCGTTTGTTAAAGTGAGATTGAATCTGATCTCGTCATTACTGGCAATTGCATCGACAACTTTGCCAAGGAACGTTCGGCTTCTCATCGCGATAGGCTAAGCCAATAAATTAAATATACTTTGCCCTCGAAAATTAGACTTTTGAGGTGTTGAAACGCTAATGCGATCTAAAAGGTTTGAATTTAATGGCTACTGCTCGGGAAAAAAAAATTATATTGGGATATTTAGATATGCGTGTATGTCTGGAAAACGTTTTATTGGTGGATGACCATCGACATTCAACGGTAATGGCAAGAAGATGTTTTGGAACTAACTAAATTATTCCATTAATAAACCCTAATATATCCAAGTCTTGGTCCTTATTATTAATAAGGGTTAATACCGTGAAAAACCCCAAACTGGTACACTTGTGACAAATTTACCCAAAACTATTTTTTTGACCATGAAAAACCCAAAATTAGTACACCTATGACAAATTTACCCCTACTAACTATAAAAAAAACCCTAAACTTGTACTTTTATCTCAAATTTACCCCCAAACTAATTTATTCAACCAAAAAAAACCTCAAACTAGTAAATTTGTGACTAATATTCCCTCTGCTAAATTACATTAATACCACAAAAAAAATCACAAAAATTGTAAACTATGACAAACCAAGTAGAAAATCCCAAATTGGTATACCGGTCAATTGTCACGTGTCATTTAACTTTATAATTTAACAAGAAAATCTAACTAAAACTAACATAGGATAAATTTGTCAGAAGTATACTGATTTAGGGTAAATTTGTCAAAGGAATATCAGTTTGGGGTTTTTGGTAGTCAAAAAAAAATAGTTTGGGGTAGATTTGTCACAGGTGTACCAGTTGGAAAAGAAAAGGACCAAGACTTACACCTATGACTCTCATTTTGTATTCATCTAGGCGGAGGATAGCTAATAAGTCTACACTATTAATTACAAATTATTTGTCTTGGTCTTTTATTATGGGGTAAGTCTTGGTCCTTGTTATATCTCCCACCTACGTAGGTACGAAGGCATAGTTAGTGGCTCGATAATATTGCAATACAATTATAATATAATTTGGATTTTGAAAATAGAATTAGGTAGGGATACGAATTTTGTTTATGGATGCAATTAGTTGATACGATCATTAGATTATTCTATTATTATTAGTTGTAATCTTTCTGATCCAATTCAATGTTTTTCCACATTTTACGGGTTTATCTCCAAATGGAGCGCACATGTGAAAGATCTTGGAAACTCCTTGCCGTCATGAGAGAAGTGAAAACAATGCGTTGGAACAATTGAATTTTCAGCATGAGTCACGAGGAAGACCTGTTGGAGCCAGCTATACTATTCCTTGGACATAGTATCTCATCGAAATGAGGATAGGAACACGTGGAAAGCCCACGGGCTCCTTTTATAAAAATTTCATTTTTGGATGTACTTTTGAGTCATCTCATTAAAGTCAATGAAGTAGCAAATCTTATCGTGCCCTTTCATTGCCTTCATCTTCTTACCTGGCGCGTGCCGTTTGTTGATAATACGTGGCTTAAATAAAATATGTATATATATATATATATATATATATATTTTGCTCAATATTATGAAATTTTGGTTTTTGTCAAAATATGTCAATACACGTTGATTCGTGTGTGTATCAATTTAGTCGTGCTTGTGTCGCCCTAGTTACAAAACTTCTCTCAGGTGTCAAACTTATCTTCTCATATCTTATCAGAAATTGCTTCCTCTAGGTTCATGGAAAAAGGCTCATTTTTTGTTGACTCAAGGGCTTGTTTGTTTCAGCACAAGTTCCTTAGCTTGTGGCATTTATGGTGGCATTATATGGTGGCTACGGTGATAATAATAGCGCTTCATACATAGTTGGAAAAGAAAAGGAAATTCTTCCCATTACCTGTCGTCTCATTGACATATTTAAAACTACCAAAATTAATAATAACGGATGTCAACACACCGTGACGATTAAAAATGAACATATTCCAACAAAATGACATGTTCAAATAAAAAAGTTACTTTTTCCAAAGCACAACCCGTGACTTCCAACAAGTGCCGTAGGAGCACCCTTTAACATTTTCCAAAAGAAAAATCTCCCGAACATATGTAGATAGATCAACATCAAGGACATGCTAATAATTTGAAGAAGAACAGTTGCTTTTGTCAATTCACCGATGGACTTTGCTAAATAAAACTGGATTTGGGAATTGAGGGCCGAGGCCCATCATTGTTGTCCATTCGTTTGTTAAAGTGAGATTGAATCCGATCTCGTCATAACTGGCAATTGCATCGACAACTACGCCAAGCAATGTTCGGCTTCTCATCGCGATAGGCTAAGCCAATAAATTAAATATACCTTGCCTTGGAAAATTAGACTTTTGAGGTGTTGAAACGCTAATGCGATCAAAAAGGTTTGAATTAAATATGTTCGGCTTCTCATTTTATATTGACCTAGGCCGAGGATAGCTAATAAGTCTACGCCATTAGTCACAAATTATTTGTCTTGGTCTTTTATTATGGCATAAGTCTTGGTCCTTGTCATATCTTCCAGCTAAGCGACATGGATGGAACCGAAGATTCAAAATCTTATTTAGCGACTCGATCATATTATAGTACAAATATAATATTACTTGTATTTCGAAAATAGAATTAAGTAGGGAGACACGAGGAAGAGTTGTTGGAGCCAGCTATATTATTCCTTTGAAATAGTATCTCATCGAGATGAGGATGGGAGCACTTGGAAAGTCCAGGAGCTCCTTTCGTAAATATTTCATTTTTGGATGTACTTTTGAATCATATCGTTTAAGTCAATCTCCTGCAATCGATAGTAGCAAATCTTATCGTGCCATTTCATTGCCTTGATCTTCCTACTTGCTGTATGCCATTTGCTGATAATATGTGGCTTAACTTAGAAAAAAAAAAAATAGTGCCCAATATTATGAAATATTGGGTTTTTGTCAAGATATTTCAATGCACATTAATTCTCGTTCATATCAATGTAATCGTACTTGTGTCGCCCTAGTTACAAAGCTTCCCTCAAGTGTCGAACTTATATTTTCATATCTTATCAGCTCTTCTCAGTTTGTGGAAAAAGACTTATTTTTCATTGACTCAACGGCTTGTTTGTTTCAGCATAAGTTCCTTAAATTGTGGCATTTATGGTGGTATCATGTGGTGTCTGCGGTGATAATAATGACGTCTAATCAATATTTTTTTTTTTTCTATTCCTATTCTACACTTTCTCTCAGACTTTTGTCCTGCCTTTTGCAGCGCGTGGGAGTCGAAACCCACTCTTGAAACTTACGCGTCCCTACTCCATCCCCCCTGAAAAGGTGGGGATTTGAACCCCTCACCTCCCCCTTCCATGTTGAAAGAGTGGCCATTGGGGCGAACCCCCAGTGGTTAATCGATAGTTGAAAATGCAAAAGAAATTGTTCCTATTACCCGTTGTCCCAATGACTTAGTTTAAACAACTAAAATGAATAATAACGAATGTCAATATATCATGAAAATTGAAAAGAAACGTATTCCAGCAAAATAAGATGTTCAAATAAAAAAGTTAATTTTTCCATAGCACAATCCGTGACTTTTAACAATAGCCTTCGGATCACCCTTTAACATTTTCCAAAAGAAAAATCTCCCAAACATATATAGGTAGATCAACATCAAACACATACTAATATGTCGAAGAACAGTTGCTTTTGTCAATTCACCGATGTACTTTGCTAAAGAAAACTGGATTTGGGATTTGAAGGCCGAGGCCCATCATTGTTGTCCATTCGTTTGTTAAAGTGAGATTGAATCCGATCTCTCATTACTGGCAATTGCATCGACAACTTTGCCAAGGAACGTTCGGCTTCTCATCGCGATAGGCTAAGCCAATAAATTAAATATACTTTGTCCTCGAAAATTAGACTTTTGAGGTGTTGAAACGCTAATGCGATCTAAAAGGTTTGAATTTAATGGCTACTGCTCGGGAAAAAAAATTATATTGGGATATTTAGATATGCGTGTAAGTCTGGAAAACGTTTTATTGGTGGATGACCATCCACATTCAACGGTAATGGCAAGAAGATTTTTTGGAACTAACTAAATTATTCCATTAATAAACCCTAATAAATCCAAGTCTTGGTCCTTATTATTAATAAGGGTTAATATCTTGAAAAACCCCAAACTGGTACACTTGTCACAAATTTACCCAAAACTATTTTTTTGACCATGAAAAACCCAAAACTGGTACACCTATGACAAATATACCCCGACTAACTATAAAAAACCCTAAACTTGTACTTTGATGACAAATTTACCCCCAAACTAATTTATTCGACTACAAAAAACCTCAAACTAGTAAATTTGTGACTAATATTCCCACTGCTAAATTACATTAATACCACAAAAAAAATCACAAAAATTGTAAACCGTGACAAACCAAGTAGAAAATCCCAAATTGGTATACCGGTCAATTATCACGTGTCATTTAACTTTATAATTTAACAAGAAAATTTAACTAAAACTAACATAGGGTAAATTTGTCAGAAGTGTACTGGTTTAGGGTAAATTTGTCAAAGGTATATCAGTTTGGGTTTTTGGTAGTCAAAAAAAATAGTTTGGGGTAGATTTGTCACAGGTGTACCAGTTTAGAGTTTTTCAGAGTATTAACCCTATTAATAAAAGTTTTATTGGTGAACACGGTTTGTCTTCTTTCGTTTTTGGGCCAATCATTATTGAAGTTCATGGGACTCTCATTTTGTATTCATCTAGGCGGAGGATAGCTAATAAGTCTACACTATTAATTACAAATTATTTGTCTTGGTCTTTTATTATGGGGTAAGTCTTGGTCCTTGTTATATCTCCCACCTACGCAGGTTCGAAGGCATAGTTAGTGGCTCGATAATAGTGCAATACAATTATAATATAATTTGGATTTTGAAAATAGAATTAGGTAGGGATACGAATTTTGTTTATGGATGCAATTAGTCGATACGATCATTAGATTATTCTATTATTATTAGTTGTAATCTTTTTGATCCAATTCAATGTTTTTCCACATTTTATGGGTTTATCTCTAGATGGAGCGCACATGTGAAAGATCTTGGAAACTCCTTGCCGTCGTGAGAGAAGTGAAAACGATGCATTGGAACAATTGAATTTTCAGCATGAGTCACGAGGAAGAGCTGTTGGAGCCAGCTATACTATTCCTTGGACATAGTATCTCATCGAAATTGGGATAGGAACACTTGGAAAGACCACGGGCTCCTTTTATAAAAATTTCATTTTTGGATGTACTTTTGAGTCATCTCGTTAAAGTCAATGAAGTAGCAAATCTTATCGTGCCCTTTCATTGCCTTCATCTCTCAGGTGTCAAACTTATCTTCTCATATCTTATCAGCAATTGCTTCCTCTAGGTTCGTGGAAAAAGGCTCATTTTTGGTTGACTCAAGGGCTTGTTTGTTTCAGCACAAGTTCCTTAGCTTGTGGCATTTATGGTGGCATTATATGGTGGCTACGGTGATAATAATGGCGCTTCATACATAGTTGGAAAAGAAAAGGAAATTCTTCCCATTACCTGTCGTCCCATTGACTTATTTAAAATTACGAAAATTAATAATAACGGATGTCAACACACTGTGACGATTGAAAATGAACATATTCCAACAAAATGACATGTTCAAATAAAAAAGTTACTTTTTCCAAAGCACAACCCGTGACTTCCAACAAGTGCCGTAGGAGCACCCTTTAACATTTTCCAAAGGAAAAATCTCCCGAACATATGTAGGTAGATCAACATCAAGGACATGCTAATAATTTGAAGAAGAACAGTTGCTTTTGTCAATTCACCGATGGACTTTGCTAAATAAAACTGGATTTGGGAATTGAGGGCCGAGGCCCATCATTGTTGTCCATTCGTTTGTTAAAGTGAGATTGAATCCGATCTCGTCATAACTGGCAATTGCATCGACAACAACGCCAAGCAATGTTCGGCTTCTCATCGCGATAGGCTAAGCCAATAAATTAAATATACCTTGCCTTGGAAAATTAGACTTTTGAGGTGTTGAAACGCTAATGCGATCAAAAAGGTTTGAATTAAATATGTTCGGCTTCTCATTTTATATTTGACCTAGGCCGAGGATAGCTAATAAGTCTACGCCATTAGTCACAAATTATTTGTCTTGGTCTTTTATTGTGGCATAAGTCTTGGTCCTTGTCATATCTTCCAGCTAAGCGACATGGATGGAACCGAAGATTCAAAGTCTTAGTTAGCGACTCGATCATATTATAGTACAAATATAATATTACTTGTATTTCGAAAATAGAATTAAGTAGGGAGACACCACGAAGAGTTGTTGGAGCCAGCTATATTATTCCTTTGACATAGTATCTCATCGAGATGAGGATGGGAGCACTTGGAAAGTCCAGGAGCTCCTTTCGTAAATATTTCATTTTTGGATGTACTTTTGAATCATATAGTTTAAGTCAATCTCCTGCAATCGATAGTAGCAAATCTTATTGTGCCATTTCATTGCCTTGATCTTCCTACTTGCTGTATGCCGTTTGCTGATAATACGTGGCTTAACTTAGAAAAAAAAAAAAATAGTGCCCAATATTATGAAATATTGGGTTTTTGTCAAGATATTTCAATGCACATTAATTCTCGTTCGTATCAATGTAATCGTACTTGTGTCGCCCTAGTTACAAAGCTTCCCTCAAGTGTCGAACTTATATTTTCATATCTTATCAGCTCTTCTCAGTTTGTGGAAAAAGACTTATTTTTCATTGACTCAACGGCTTGTTTGTTTCAGCATAAGTTCCTTAAATTGTGGCATTTATGGTGGTATCATGTGGTGTCTGCGGTGATAATAATGACGTCTAATCGATAGTTTTTTTTTTTTTTTCTATTCCTATTCTACACTTTCTCTCAGACTTTTGCCCTGCCTCTTGCAGCGCGTGGGAGTCGAAACCCACTCTTGAAACTTACGCGTCCCTACCCCATCCCCCCTGAGAAGGTGGGAATTTGAACCCCTCACCTCCCCCTTCCATGTTGGAAGAGTGGCCACTGGGGCGAACCCCCAGTGGTTAATCGATAGTTGAAAATGCAAAAGAAATTGTTCCTATTACCCGTTGTCCCAATGACTTAGTTAAAACGACTAAAATGAATAATAACGAATGTCAATATATCATGAAAATTGAAAAGAAACGTATTCCAGCAAAATAAGATGTTCAAATAAAAAAGTTAATTTTTCCATAGCACAATCCGTGACTTTTAACAATGGCCTTAGGATCACCCTTTAACATTTTCCAAAAGAAAAATCTCCCAAACATATATAGGTAGATCAACATCAAACACATACTAATATGTCGAAGAACAGTTGCTTTTGTCAATTCACCGATGTACTTTGCTAAAGAAAACTGGATTTGGGATTTGAAGGCCGAGGCCCATCATTGTTGTCCATTCGTTTGTTAAAGTGAGATTGCATCCGATCTCTCATTACTGGCAATTGCATCGACAACTTTGCCAAGGAACGTTCGGCTTCTCATCGTGATAGGCTAAGCCAATAAATTAAATATACTTTGCCCTCGCAAATTAGACTTTTGAGGTGTTGACACGCTAATGCGTTCTAAAAGGCTTGAATTTAATGGCTACTGCTCGGGAAAAAAAATTTATATTGCGATATTTAGATATGCGTGTGATTGTGACTGAAGGGCTTTTAAGAAGAATAATCAAATATGTATGTCTGGAAAACGTTTTATTGGTGGATGACCATCGACATTCAACGGTAATGGCAAGAAGATTTGTTGGAGCTAACTAAATTATTCCTTTAATAAACCCTAATAAACCCAAGTCTTGGTCCTTATTATTAATAAGGGTTAATACCTTGAAAAACCCCAAACTGGTACACCTATGACAAATTTACCCCGACTAACTATAAAAAACCCTAAACTTGTACTTTTATGACAAATTTACCCCCAAACTAATTTATTCGACCACAAAAAATCTCAAACTAGTAAATTTGTGACAAATATTTCCTCTGCTAAATTACATTAATACCACAAAAAAAATCACAAAAATTGTAAACTGTGACAAACCAAGTAGAAAATCCCAAATTGGGATACCGGTCAATTGTCACGTGTCATTTAACTTTATAATTTAACAAGAAAATTTAACTAAAACTAACATAGGGTAAATTTGTCAGAAGTGTACTAGTTTAGGGTAAATTTGTCAAAGGTATATCAGTTTGGGTTTTTGGTAGTCAAAAAAAATAGTTTGGGGTAGATTTGTCACAGGTGTACCAGTTTGGAGTTTTTCAGAGTATTAACCCTATTAATAAAAGTTTTATTGGTGAACACGGTTTGTCTTCTTTCGTTTTTGGGCCAATCATTATTGAAGTTCATGGGACTCTCATTTTGTATTCATCTAGGCGGAGGATAGCGAATAAGTCTACACTATTAATTACAAATTATTTGTCTTGGTCTTTTATTATGGGGTAAGTCTTGGTCCTTGTTATATCTCCCACCTACGCAGGTTCGAAGGCATAGTTAGTGGCTCGATAATAGTGCAATACAATTATAATATAATTTGGATTTTGAAAATAGAATTAGGTAGGGATACGAATTTTGTTTATGGATGCAATTAGTCGATACGATCATTAGATTATTCTATTATTATTAGTTGTAATCTTTTTGATCCAATTCAATGTTTTTCCACATTTTATGGGTTTATCTCTAGATGGAGCGCACATGTGAAAGATCTTGGAAACTCCTTGCCGTCGTGAGAGAAGTGAAAACGATGCATTGGAACAATTGAATTTTCAGCATGAGTCACGAGGAAGAGCTGTTGGAGCCAGCTATACTATTCCTTGGACATAGTATCTCATCGAAATGAGGATAGGAACACTTGGAAAGCCCACGGGCTCCTTTTATAAATATTTCATTTTTGGATGTACTTTTGAGTCATCTCGTTTAAGTCAATGAAGTAGCAAATCTTATCGTGCCATTTCATTGCCTTCATCTTCTTACCTGGCACGTGCCATTTGCTGATAATACGTGGCTTAAATAAAATAAATAAATAAATATATATATTGCCCAACATTATAAAATATTGGTTTTTGTCAAAATATGTCAATACACGTTCATTCTTGTTTGTATCAATTTAGTCGTGCTTGTGTCGCCCTAGTTACAAAACTTCTCTCAGGTGTCAAACTTATCTTCTCATATCTTATGAGCAATTGCTTCCTCTAGGTTCGTGGAAAAAGGCTCATTTTTGGTTGACTCAAGGGCTTGTTTGTTTCAGCACAAGTTCCTTAGCTTGTGGCATTTATGGTGGCATTAGATGGTGGCTACGGTGATAATAATGGCACTTCATACATAGTTGGAAAAGAAAAGGAAATTCTTCCCATTACCTGTCGTCTCATTGACTTATTTAAAACTACCAAAATTAATAATAACGGATCTCAACACACCGTGACAATTGAAAATGAACGTATTCCAACAAAATGACATGTTCAAATAAAAAAAGTTACTTTTTCCAAAGCACAATCCGTGACTTCTAACAAGTGCCGTAGGAGCACCCTTTAACATTTTCCAAAAGAAAAATCTCCCGAACATATGTAGGTAGATCAACATCAAGGACATGCTAATAATTTGAAGAAGAACAGTTGCTTTTGTCAATTCACCGATGGACTTTGCTAAATAAAACTGGATTTGGGAATTGAGGGCCGAGGCCCATCATTGTTGTCCATTCGTTTGTTAAAGTGAGATTGAATCCGATCTCGTCATTACTGGCAATTGCATCGACAACTATGCCAAGGAACGTTCGGCTTCTCATCGCGATAGGCTAAGCCAATAAATTAAATATACTTTGCCCTCGAAAATTAGACTTTTGAGGTGTTGAAACGCTAATGCGATCTAAAAGGTTTGAATTTAATGGCTACTGCTCGGGAAAAAAAAATTACATTCGGATATTTAGATATGCGTGTGATTGTGACAGAAGGAACTTTAAGAAGAATCATCAAATATATATGTCTGGAAAACGTTTTGTTGGTGGATGACCATCGACATTCAACGGTAATGGCAAGAAGATTTTTTGGAGCTAACTAAATTATTCCATTAATAAACCCGAATAAATCCAAGTCTTGGTCCTTATTATTAATATGGGTTAATACCTTGAAAAACCCCAAACTAGTACACTTGTGACAAATTTACCCCAAACTATTTTTTTTACCATGAAAAACTCCTAACCAGTACACCTGTGACGAATTTACCCCGACTAATTATAAAAAAACCCTAAACTTGTACATTTATGATAAATTTACCCCCTAACTAATTTATCCGACAACAAAATATCTCAAACTAGTAAATTTGTGACTAATATACCCTCTGCTAAATTAGATTAATACCACAAAAAAATCACAAAAATTGTAAACTGTGAGAAACAGAGTGTAAAATCCCAAATTGGTATACCGGTCAATTGTCACGTTTCATTTAGCTTTATAATTTAACAAGAAAATTTAACTAAAACTAACAAAGGGTAAACTTTTTACAAGTGTACCGGTTTAGGGTAAATTTGTCAAAGGTATACCAGTTTGGGGTTTTTGGTGGTCAAAAAAATAATTTGGGATAGATTTGTCATAAGTGTACCAGTTTGGAGTTTTTCGGAGTATTAACCCTATTAATAAAGGTTTTATTGGTGAACGCGGTTCGTCTTCTGTTGTTTTTGGGCCAGTCATTATTGAAGTTCGTGGGAATCTCATTTTATATTGATCTAGGTGGAGGATGGCTAATAAGTCTGCACTATTAATTACAAATTATTTGTCTTGGTCTTTTATTATGGGGTAAGTCTTGGTCTTATATCTCCCAGCTACGCAATATGAATGGAATCTAAGGTTCAAAGTCAAAGTTAGTGGCTCGATAATATTGCAGTACAATTATAATATTATTTGGATTTTGAAAATAGAATTAGGTAGGGAGACGAATTTTGTTTATGGATGCAATTAGTCAATATGATCATTAGATTATTCTATTATTATTAGTTGTAATCTTTGTGATCCAATTCAATGTTTTTCCACATTTTACGGGTATATCTCCAAATGGAGCGCACATGTGAAAGATCTTGGAAACTCCTTGCCGTCATGAGAGAAGGGAAAACGAGAAGAACAAATATTGGCATTGAAACTATTGAATTTTCAGCATGAGTCACGAGGAAGAGCTATTGGAGCCAGCTATACTATTCCTTGGACATAGTATCTCATCGAAATGAGGATAGGAACACTTGGAAAGCCCACGGGCTCCTTTTATAAATATTTCATTTTTGGATGTACTTTTGAGTCATATCGTTTAAGTCAATCTCCTGCAATCGGTAGTAGCAAATCTTATGGTGCCATTTTATTGCCTTGATCTTCCTACTTGTTGTATGCCGTTTGCTGATACTACGTGGCTTAACTTTAACCAAAAAAAAAAATATAGTGCCCAATATTATGAAATATTGGGTTTTCGTCAAGATATTTCAATGCACATTAATTCTCGTTCGTATCAATGTAATCGTACTTGTGTAGCCCTAGTTACAAAGCTTCCCTCAAGTGTCGAACTTATATTTTCATATCTTATCAGCAATTGCTTCCTCTCAGTTTGTGGAAAAAGACTTATTTTTCATTGACTTAACGGCTTGTTTGTTACGGCATAAGTTCCTTAACATGTGGCATTTATGGTGGTATCATGTGGTGTCTGCGGTGATAATAATGACGTCTAATCGATAGTTGAAAATGCAAAAGAAAGTGTTCCTATTACCCGTTGTCCCAATGACTTAGTTAAAACAACTAAAATGAAGAATAACAAATATATCATGAAAATTGAAAAGAAACGTATTCAAGCAAAGTAAGATGTTCAAATAAGAAAGTTAATTTTTCCATAGCACAATCCATGACTTTTAACAATGGCCTTAGGATCACCCTTTAACATTTTCCAAAACAAAAATCTCCCAAACATATATAGGTAGATCAACATCAAACACATACTAATATGTTGAAGAACAGTTGGTTTTGTCAATTCACCGATGGACTTTGCTAAATAAAATTGGATTTGGGAATTGAAGGCCGAGGCCCATCATTGTTGTCGATTCGTTTGTTAAAGTGAGATTGAATCCGATCTCGTCATTACTGGCAATTGCATCGACAACTTTGCCAAGGAACGTTCGGCTTCTCATCGCGATAGGCTAAGCCAATAAATTAAATATACTTTGTCCTCGAAAATTAGACTTTTGAGGTGTTGAAACGCTAATGCGATCTAAAAGGTTTGAATTTAATGGCTACTGCTCGGGAAAAAAAATTATATTGGGATATCTAGATATGCGTGTGATTGTGACAGAAGGGCTTTTAAGAAGAATCATCAAATATATATGTCTGGAAAACGTTTTATTGGTGGATGACCATCGACATTCAACGGTAGTGGCAAGAAGATTTTTTGGAGCTAACTAGATTATTCCATTAATAAACCCTAATAAATCCATGTCTTGGTCCTTATTATTAATAAGGGTTAATACATTGGAAAACCCCAAACTAGTACACTTGTGACAAATTTACGCCTAAAATATTTTTTTTACCATGAAAAACTCCAAACCGGTACACTTGTGACAAATTTACCCCGACTAACTATAAAAAACCCTAAACTGGTACATTTATGAAAAATTTATCCCCAACGAAGTTATTCGACTACAAAAAACCTCAAACTAGTAAATTTGTGACTAATATACCTTATGCTAAATTAGATTAATACCACAAAAAAATCACAAAAATTGTAAACAGTGACAAATAGAGTGTAAAATCTCAAATTGATATATCGGTCAATTATCATGTGTCATTTAACTTTATAATTTAACAAGAAAATTTAACTAAAATTAACAGAGGGTAAACTTTTCACAAGTATACCTGTTTATGGTAAATTTGTCAAAGGTATACCAGTTTGGGGTTTTGATGATCAAAAAAGTTGTTTAGGGTAGATTTGTCACAGGTGTACCAGTTTGGAGTTTTTCAGAGTATTAACCCTATTAATAAAGGTTTTATTGGTGAACGCGGTTTGTCTTCTTTTGTTTTTGGGCCAATCATATTGAAGTTCGTGGGACTCTCATTTTATATTGATCTAGGCGGAGGATGGCTAATAAGTCTGCACAATTGAGATCCCCCTATATAAATCGTAATGGGTTGTGCCCGTTTTAATTTGCAGTAACATTTCTACTTGTCTAGCAACTTTTGGCTTCATAGAGCTCAGAAATCAGCTTTTGCTGAACTGGTGCTACTCTGGTGTTTAATTTTCTCCAAAATTGATCGCAATGGATGGGTGTGACTATGAAGTGTTCTTAAGCTTCAGAGGACCTGACACGCGCACCAGCATCACCGATCACCTCTACTCCCGTCTCACAGAAGCAGGGGTCCGAACATTTAGAGACGATGAAGAGCTCCGCATCGGTGAAGAGATCGGCCCAGATCTCATAAGAGCCATTGAGCAGTCAAAGATCTCCATACCCATATTCTCGAAAAATTATGCTTCCAGTAAATGGTGTCTCAAGGAGTTGGCCCAAATGGTGGAGTGTAGGAAATCAAGGGGACAAAAAATCATGCCCATTTTCTACTACATCGAACCATCTGAGGTTCGATACCAAACCGGTGGTTATGGTGACGCCTTCCATTCACATGAAAAGAAGAAGCGGGTGGATGAGGAGACCATCCCCGAGTGGAGAGCTGCTCTCAATGAGGTTGGCGGGTTAAAGGGGTGGAACATAGAGAACGTAGCTAACGGGTACGTAATTATCCTCCACCCTTGATGAATGCCAAAATGCAGGAGACCGTGATATTTAAGTATAAATGCTTTTCAGTTGTAGCTACGCTGGTTCCCTTCGTTTCAGTAACGTGTCAACCTTCCAATTTGATATCTTGTTTATTGTTCGTGAGACGGGATACGTGTACTATATGATAATCGTAAGGCTATTTCGAGAAGGAGAAACTTGTATAAGGAAAATGCTTGCGCGCCCGTCCACCATAAAATGACAATGGGACGGTCAAAGGCCAGCCACAAATCCTTTTGGAGGAAACCGGTGGACTTCCTGAACCAGTTTAATCATTGACTCCATGTTTTCTTCTTCTTAATTTTTTCGACTTCTTTGTTCTTTATTGCAACCTCAAATTTTAGAGACAAAATCAGAATAGGCCACACTGAATCATTTTTCTTGAAATTTTCACTTTGATTTGGTTCTTTAAATAAAACAAAAAAAATTGTTCTCTTCTTATAGCTTTTTTATTTAAAAAAAGCATTTTGTCCCTACTGATTTTTATTTTTTTTTGGAATCTCTACTAATTCATTATTCTTATTTTGATATTTTCTTTAATTCATTTATTTTATGCATAATCAATATCAAGTGTCTAAATTTAGGTCATGGGAAAGTCCTTCTAGAGCAATTCAATTTGAGTGAAAGGAATGATGAGCTATTTCATTACGTAATGATTTTGTCTTTAAATGAGAAGCTAATGTTTCAAGTATTTTTTATCTTTTAAATTTAATAATTTTTTACTGATATTCACAATTATTTTAGTAAGCTATAATAATTTTTTTTTCTTTCTTCATATTCAAGAAAATTGATTCCGTGGGCATCCTTCTGATTTTGTCCCTAAATTTGAGCTTATTATTGTTATTTAATTATTTATATTTCAGTATTTAAGGAAACATAGAAGTCAAAAAAAAAAAAAAAAAAAAAAAAAAGGGAAACATGGGGTCAAAAATGGAAACCAGTTACCGGTTTTTTTCAAAAGATTTGTGGCTAGCCTTTGACCGTTCCACTGTTATTATGCAGTGGATGGTCATGCTAGCCACTCCCCTCGTTTAAACATCAGAAGTGACCGTAAAAATCATCAGCCTTTTTTCTTCTTAGGAAAATGAGAAGGTGACTGCCCATTAGTTTTAGAAATGTGAAAGGAGTGAGATTTATTTTTACTTTCCAAGCTGTCAAATAAATTTTGGATTATGTGACAAGAGTGACTTAATTCGATCATGTGTGAGATGGTGTTCCTTGTTTGATGCAAACAACAGTCAAAGACAATGAGAAGGTGATGAGGTTTCTTTTTCGATGAGTTGACTAAAATATTAAGTTATTAAAATATCAATTCTCAAATATTACAGATTTTTTGCAAAATTAATGAACATTTAATATGGTGCAATTATGGATGTAATTTTTTCTCTTATAATCCATATTTTTCTTTTGCTTCACTGGTAAAAAGTCCTAAGCCTAGGTAGTGATCAAAATATGTCATCCAGTTTATATGAAACTAGGCAAAGATATTTGCAGATGAAAGCCAGTATATGATAGAAAGCTAATTGCACTACTTATTGTTGCCGGCTGCCCGTCATTCGGTAAAGAGTGTTGGTGGTCCAAAATGCACCGTTATTCCTAGAGAATAACCGTGCTGTTATATTAGCATGGCCTTTTTCATATTAGCAAGATATAGTGATCACGTTCTGTAATTTGATTTGAACATCTTCCTAGCATGTCCTTGAAATTATTCTTTCTGATGTGTGCAAAGTGTTATGTTCCATCTGCGGTTGCACTTCTTGTTACATCATGTGGCTTCCACGGACTGCTATCAATTCCTAATGCCATAGGTTTCAGCTTGTCGATTCTAACATACTTTCTACTTTGCCTTGGCCCCTCTCTCGTCGTTTATATTGTTAGGCACGAAGGACAACTAGTTAAACTGGTCGTTACCAAAGTTTTAAGTGAGCTGAAGAAGGCTTATTTGGCGGTTAGTGACTTCTTGGTTGGCGTTGACTACACAGTGAAAGAAATTAAGGGGATTATAGACACTGCCACTGATGATGTAAAGATCGTGGGAATCCATGGTATGGCTGGCATCGGAAAGACGACTCTTGCCAAAGTAGTCTACAACCAGTTTTCTCGGGACTTTACTTACTATTGCTTCCTTCCTGATGTTAGAGATACTTCAAACTCAAAAGGAATTGTGTATTTGCAGAACCGACTAATTTCAGATCTCTCAAAACAGACATTTTCGAGTATTGATAGCAAGGACGAGGGAATGAGGACGATCAAAGAGAGATTTTCTAGTAAGAAAGTCCTTGTTCTTTTTGATGATATTGACGACGAGAGTCAACTAACTGCACTTTTGGGGGGGCAAGTTTGCTTTGGTTCTGGAAGCTTGATACTTATAACCACCAGAAATGAAAGGGTTCTCCGTGCATTCCAAGTGAAGTTGATTTATCATATTGGTGTATTGAATTCTGATAGTTCCCTTCAGCTATTTAGCAAACATGCTTTCAGAAGAGATCATCCACCATATGAAAAATTAAAGCAATCCAAAGAAATTGTGGAGATCGCTCAAGGTCTTCCATTGCTTCTTGAAGTTATGGGTTCAACTTTATCATTATGTGGACAAACTAAAGATATATGGGAGGATTACCTAGAGAAGTGGAGAAAAGGTCCCATTGAGAAAACTCGAAGTAAGTTGATGATAAGTTATGAAGCATTGGATCTCAATCAAAGGCAAATATTTCTTGACATAGCCTGTCTTTTTGTTGGATATGATAAGAATATAGTAATATACATGTGGAAAGATTGTGGTCTATGCCCAATAGAAGGTCTTGAAGTTCTTCAATTGATGTCATTGATCAAAATTGGAGAAGATAATAAATTGTGGATGCACAATCAGTTAAAAGATCTCGGTAGAGAAATTGTTTTTCAAGAAAGTGGTGAGAAATTAGAGAAGCGAAGTAGACTGTGGAATCACAAAGATGCATTGAACGCACTACAGAGCAAGAAGGTAATTCTTGGGTTTGATTTCTTTTTTTGCACGAGAAATCACATTATGTAATTTGGAGCTATCCTACATAATGAAAGCAATTGCAATTATTCAACGTTTTCATTTTAAAATTTCGCTTATTCATTTTTTTTAAATTAAGAAAATTAAAATTTCAAAACTCATTCTCGGTACTCTCCATATTTTGTCCATGAGAATGATGAGAGCGAACTTAAGAAACTATCGGTACACTCAATTATCTAAAACCCTATCTATGCCTCAAAATAAGAATAGAGCTAGATCTGTTCTCTTAATTAGCTAATTGTAGCCTTCTTTTTAGTTAATTTTTTCTTGTTTTCTTATTCAGAAAAATGAAAAGCTCCAAGCCCTCCGTCTAATGTTTGAAGATTCATCAGATTATTGTTTCACTCTCGAAGGATTTGCAGCGTTTCCAAATCTAAGGTTCCTTCATATGGATAGCCGAAAACTCACTGACGAGCTCTTTTCTGAAGTTACACTTCTTTGGCATAACAAGTCCTTGGTCACGTCACTGACGAACTCTTATCTGAGCAAGAAGCAACTTCTTCCAGATTTAAGATGGTTCTCTTGGCATAATTCTCCTTTGCGGATATTGCAAATAAGCAATTTTTCATTGAGTAATTTAGTCATTCTTGATTTTTCAAGAAGTAAACTTACTCACGATTGGAGCGGATGGAAACATATCAAGGTACCCTCAGTTCTGTGATAGTCTTGTTATCAGTGTTTACATTCTCTTGAGGTAATTAAATTTACTGATAATTGTCTTATTGGTGTTACAGAGAGCAGAGAAATTAAAAGTTCTTAACCTTTCGGAGTGTGAGCTCTTGATCAGGACCCCTGATTTCTCTGGATATTTAAAGTTGGAGAGATTGATTCTTGAAAAATGTGAGAGATTGGCTGAAATTCACTCATCAATCGGTCAACTGAAGTTCTTAGTTTTCTTGAACTTGAACTTCTGTAGTGATCTCCGCTATCTACCACAAGAGTTGGGCGGATTGCCAGCCCTCGTAGAACTTCTCCTTGATGGAACTTCTATACGAGAAATTCCGCATTGGTGGGTTATGAAGAACCTGAAGAAGCTTTCAATGGATGCAACACCAATTATTCACCTACCTGACTCCATTGGAGCACTTACAAATCTTGAAAGCTTATCTTTGAATTGGTGCTCAAATATGGGCAAACTTCCACACTCCATTATGGAATTACAATCATTAATCAAGTTGGATCTATTGGAAACAGGAATCACAAAGTTCCCTGACTCTATGGGAAGTCTAGAGAATCTGAAAGAATTAAAACTTTCGTGGTGCTATGGGTTGGGGGGCATCTCTGACTTGCCTGAACTTCCCATAAGCTTGACTTCTTTGGCGATCTCATCTCCATCTTTGATAACAATGCCAGATCTTTCGAGCTTGATCAATCTAAAACAACTATTATTGTGCATGGGAGTGCGTGATGTCTCTGGCCCATCTGAGTTGGTGCAACTGCAAGATCCCATGCCTTCATGGATTGGTAGGTTATCCAAATTGGAAGTCTTGACCCTGACACTCCCACACATGACCAACCTATCTCCTGAGCTAGGTATGCTTCCTGACTTGAGATCTCTTCATCTTCATGGTTGCCAATCTCTGGAATGCATTCCGCAGATTCCCTCGAGTGTCTCTAAGCTTCACATCATAGATTGCCCATCACTTACCACACTTGATATCTCAAACTTGAAGAACCTATCGGAACTATATGTCCTTGCCACACCTCTGAAGAATCTGTCTGAGGACGAACTTTTATACAGTGTGCCAGAATGGAACGAACTTTTACACAGGGTGCCAGAATGGAAGATAAGTAAGGATTATGCGCACGATTTGCAAGCGCATTTGAGATCAAAGATGTTGGAACAGCACGGACTCACAAAAAATATGTTGGGGCGTAGTAGAGAAATCGAGAGAGGGTATTTTTCAGTTCTTGGGAAAATAAGAAGATATGTCTCTTAAGTGAAGAGACGACTGGTTAAGATCCAAAATCACGCTTACTAAGGTACAATTGCATTCCTAATGTTTATGAGCTTTTCCAAAAATTTTATACTTTACATTTCTTCTTGTCCTTAAAGGAGGGCATTTGCCATTATATTTATTTACTGAGACCACTTCACACTACGCATGGCTAATTACCTAAGAAAAAATTCAAACTTCAGATCCAACCCCAATTCAATCCCGAATTTTTGTTGTTTGAAAAATGATCTTCAACTTTCAATCTACTCCCAAATCTACAGCACCAATCTCACCATTAAGGGTCCTTATTCTATATTAATTTTCCTATCTTCAATTTGTAGTGTAAACTGCTAGTTGCCATTCTTCGTGCCATTAATTAGTTTCATCTTTTTATTTTTCTTCACTTCAATTTCATGTTCGATCGAGTCTATTTTTGAGCTCAAGTCTTTGCCTTTTCACCAATTGATCTACTCATGTCTACTTGACATGGCGAATAAAGACTCGACGCGGTGGAGTTTATATGCATACAACTGAAAGAAGACAAACTGCTCCTCATTTCAGGACTAAGTGGATTCCGTGTAAAACAAGATGCATGGAAGCCTTTACTTTATATATCTCCATATTCTATTGAACGATACTTGGGTCCTCGCCCGAGTATGTATTGGCAGGTCGCCTTGTTTTTGTTTCTGGTGGAGTCTCGTTTTAAGGTCCTGTTGGAATTATATCTCGCTGCACAGTAATCGATTGGATGTTTGTTCTATCCTCATGATTATTTGATTTTGGTGGTCTTTCTTGTTCCACGAGTTTATGAATAACCCGGTACATGTTATTGGTTATTGCAAGTATTCTAATTAAGACCGAATAAATCTGGGTTGTGCGAGGCTAAAGCATCTAGATTAGTATGATTGTTCTATCATTTCTTTCTGGCTTGCTCCAAGGGTAATACCTGACAACTGATGGAGACATCATGCCTTTTCTTTCTGGCTTGCTCTGAGTGTCTTTGTGGTAAAACCTTCATGTTGGGACCTAATAAAGCTGTTTTTCTGCATTGCAGGAGCAAAGCGTTGATATAGGGACAGAACTCCATTCTTTGAAATGGCAAGGCTTACTACATCCAAAGTAGATTAGAAGGAAGGCCTTCGGTGACCTGCAAATTGCAGTTGTAAACTCTTAGGAGCTTCAATTCAGTATGGACTGTTCTGAGTTCAAGTTCAAGTTTATTATAGTGGGCGAAAGTGATTTCTTTTGTGGTGTTTTCCAGTTTCAATCGGTTTGCTACATTAATAAGTCCCGTACCCTCTCCTTTTTTTCTTGTTACTTATGTCTTCTTGTTGTGGAGAGCTCTTGGATGTTTGATTGGTTCAGTTTTCACTAGAACTGGGTGATCCGTATTTTGTTGAATACCAGCAGGATTGTTGGCAGAAATGATCTGTTTGAATGATTTTAAGTTCTCCCCAAAAGAGTGCAATGTGGTGTTTGAATAGTCTAGCCGACCAGGAAGTTGACTCTTGAAAGTGTTTCTAGAGTTTTTCCTTTTTCTTCTGCAGAAAAGATGCGGCAAGCATCAGTAATAATATTTCTTAAGTTCGGCTGGTTCTGTCCTCATCCAGGCCTAATGATTTCTACAGATCAGCGATCTCTGAGGCACGCCATCCATGAAACCCCGATTTGGATTTTCAATTTGAGTCTCATCTCCGGTCATAACAAACATACATCTATTATGTTTCTCGGTTAGGTGAAGTAATATGGAAACCAAACCCAACCAAATCCAACCTGAAGCATCAACGTAGGGCCGGTTAAGAACCAGATTAAAACGTGGGCATCTTACCCTTGCAAACTAGAGATTCGTGAATTCAAGGATTTGATTTTGCTAGATAAATCTAAACATTTTTTCAATATCTTTTTTCTTTTATGAAAATGACTCGCATGTCATCTGTTGAATTCCACTCCTAAGTCCTCTAGACATGTAAAATAGATATGCACGAGTGCTCAAGCAATTAAAAATTAAATCAAGCACTAATAAAGATCAAACAACTAAAGTAAATATATAATGAGGAAGATAAAAAAACCCGAGTTGTTTCGGGTAATAACCAAACAAGGCCTCATCATTAAGTCTTGAGACACGACTCCCCATGAACTATAAATCAAAAGTATTGCGCTCATCTTAAAAGAAGGTTGTTTATGAATTATCTAACCATATATGCAAACTATATGTAATCCTAATATATATATATATATATATATATATATATATATATTGGTCTTT
The DNA here is from genome assembly GCA_014182715.1 of Eucalyptus cloeziana. NCBI lineage: Eukaryota > Viridiplantae > Streptophyta > Magnoliopsida > Myrtales > Myrtaceae > Eucalyptus > Eucalyptus cloeziana. Next base: position 21,407,528 of record CM024636.1, on the reverse strand, counting down.
TCTTTTATTCACTTTTACAAAACCGAAATAAAGCCTAGAAGTCTCTCTAAATGTACTAACCCTAGGCGGCTGAAATTAACTAATCAATCTATATTAACACTATCAATAAATGACCTCATAATTTAAGATACAAATTTAACTATCGTACCTTTAAGATATTCTATACACTACATGCTAAATTAAACAATAAATTATGCAATCTTTTATTATTTTTCTCATTAACCTGTATGAATTAGCAAACTATAGCCTATGTGAATGCATGAAAAGCGGTAAAGCTTTGATCTTTTTGACATGAGCGCAAGCAAGGATCAATGACAGAGACTTCGGCCTACTTTCCATGAATCTCTGCAAAACAGATTATCAAAATTCTTCCAAACCAAGCAAATCCTAATCGACATGCATAGAAATCAAAGCAAGGGTAATCTAACACTAAGGAACACGTAAGATAACAACAAATTCAATGCAAGTTGACAAAGGGGCCGTGACAAAGGACACCTGGAGGAACCGGACATGAAAAGCATACAGCGGGAATCATCAGTCCAATCCGTTTCAACGCTAACGTGTAAAGAGATCATCAATATATTTCAACCAACGCAAATCCGCGCAACATAGGACAAACCCAAGCGATAAAGTTGGTGAGATCTTTCTCCGATTAAGCTCATGCAGTGGAGAATCAAAACATGGCAGTCTCTGAGTCCTAGTAACTTGAGGAATCTAGAGATGGACATGAACTAATCAATTCCTACGCGTAAATCTCAAGCCATACATGCTTTTGGCCCTAGGGTTGCAATTAAATCATGGAAACAAATCGATGGGCATGCACTCGAGACTAGATGGGATTCGATCTCTGGGTATAAGGATAAATTCTTTTTTACCTTCAAAGGAAACGGAACAGCAAGGACACCAAGGCCTTGGAGGCGGGGCCGCGAGGAGAGAAACGGCTGCTCTCCCGACGGCGGGCTTGTCCCTTTAAGCCCTCACGTCTATCAAACTCTTCAAGAAACAAGAGTAATTGTGAGATTAAATCCCTGTGAAGAGAGATTGACGAGTGATCCCTTCTATTTATCTCTCTTTTCTTTAACTTCACCGCTTCCTCATCTCGTCTTTTACTCCAAGTTGACCGAACTCCTCTCTTCTTTTTGAACCCAAACTTCAAAGTTCTTTCCATGTGAATGAGTGGTCGTGAACTATATTCACATTTTTTTACGGCACGGCTGTGGCCGTAAGCTGGTTCCTCATGTCTCCAAAAAAAAAAAAAAAAAAAACTATATTCCCCTTTTAGATGGATGGCCGTGTGAGATAAAGATCCTAAGGTAGATTAGATGGCCTTTAAGAGATAAGAGTCCCGGAGATAATTCCCATGAGTCCTTGTCCTGCGAGAGTGGGAGATTAGATTAGATTGGAGAGATAATCCTAATCCAACTAGATCTATGCGTTTGATCCTTATCTTGATCCTACTCCTCCTATTCAAATTCAATTTCCCTACCTAATTAAAATCGCAGGCCCCCACAAAAAAAACCAAAAAAAAAAAAAAAAAAAAACAAAGAGGGATGATCTCCTATCTTAGTCGGCCACATCTTTATCTCTAATCCTCGTCAACCTCGGTCAGCCTTGGTCAGCCTCGTTGTCGGAGTTGGTTTCTGAAAGGGGATGGTTTGCATTTGGTACATATCTATATTTAATAGTGTTGTGCATGCGCTAAACATGTGCAAACTTAAATAAATCCGTAAGAAAAAGAAAATTACTAGAGTGAAAGTTACCTCAAAAAGGGAAAAAAAAAGTATTTACTTATTTTTATTGGATAAAAAGGATGATGACACTATTGGAGTGATGCAAGGGGGTGCTTGGGTCGTTTGATAGAATTTAATTGTCAATTTTTTTTAATATTTTATTGAGGTTAGCTTTGCAAGGAAAAAAAGAGTGAAAAATAGTATTCTGGACTTACATATATACTATATTTCGAGCACAAGCTATGCACATTCGTGGTTGCTTTCATGCTCTTTAAGGCATGCAATAAATATCGATATCCAAACAACTATGTATGTGAATTTAAATAATCAAATTAAGCACTGTGAAATCATGAAGGCTTTTCTCACAATAAACTGAATTTAAATTTCAAGTTAGGATATCATGAAATAAGAAGTTGGCAACAAAATGTCCTCGCCTGAAATAGCATCGTCTTTGGATAGAAATGGCATTAATTAGTGGATAATTGAAATAAAGGATTGTGAGTGGTCATCGTGTTATGATATAGTGGCATTGACTTTTCTAACTGCTTCAATATTTTTCACGAATGAAAAGAGTTTGAGAATAAGGGATAGGAAAATTAGAAAAATTATTGTTATTTTTTTAAATATGGACGTGACCATTGAACTCAAAAAGTTTCCTTTATTATTAGTACTAGACCTCGAGCCATGCAACGCACGTGGGTGGTTGCTGTCATGCTCTTTTAACTTGCAATCAGCATAGACGTCTGAAAAGATGTGGATGTGAATACGAATAATCGATTTGAGCAACCCACAAATCACGAAACTTTTTCACACTGTAAATTAAGTTTACAGAAAGATAATATAAAGTTGGCAGCAATGTGTGCTTGCCGGAAATTTCGGATAGCTATCATGTTGTGGATAAGTGGTGCGAATATTGGACAAGTGAAGCAAAAAATAATGGATTGTGATTATATTTTGAATTAAAGGATTAGTGGAATGCTTTTCTCTAATCATTTGATTCTTTTTGGCGGGTGATAAGAGTTTGATTATAATAATATTTTTCAAAAAATTAATAGAGCATAGGAAAACCAACGAATTTTTCTAAATATGGGGATGGATACCCAAATCAAAAGCTTGCTTTATTAACAATGGGGGTGTGGATATATAAATTTCAGTTCCTAACCTATTATACTTGTGTCACTTTAATCCAACATTTCAATTTAGTTAGTTGAGTCCTAAACCTTTTTATGATAGTCGATTGTCTTATGTGACATAGTTGATATTGACAAGGATAATTTATTATAATTTTTCTATATTTTTTTTCTTTGTTTTTCTTTTTTCTTTTTGCCAATTAGGCAATGACCAACAAGGGTTGATCTCACCCGCCACAAGTAAGAGTGGCCTTCACCAGGCCAAGGTGGCCTAGCCTCACCCTTGACAAATCTAGCGAGGGGGGCTCTCACCGACACTTGCCCTTGCCTATGGCTGGTGGCTAGCGAGGACACGAGAAAAAAGAAAATGGAAAAAAAGGAAAAAAAAAATTGACCACTATTGGCTGCAAAGGCCTCACTCTCGCTCTCACCCCTTGCCGGGTCAGGCTTTGGTGACTTGATCTAGGTCTCGCTCTCGCTCCTTGCCAGGTCAGGCTTTGGCGACTTGATCTGGGTGTCGCTCTCGATCTCGCTCTCGCTCCTTGCCGGGTCAGGCTCTGGCGGCTTGATCTGGGTCGCATTTTTGTCCCACAAGGATTTGCTGCGTTTCTTCCTGTTGCGGATCCTTCGCCACAGTTTGTCCATCGGCGTCACTTCTTATGCAATGAATGCAAATTGTAGTAGGCTTGTTTAGTTTGGCTCTGGCTTCACCACCCGAGCACAACAGCTTTCTTCAGACTTCTTCCCCTCTTTTTGGTTTAGTTCTTCTTGTCATTTGCTCATCCCATTTTCTTCGTTTATCACAAGGAGGTCGATGGCACAGTGCTACAAGTCCACGTACATTACTTGGGCACGAAGATAGAAGAGGAATGTGAAAACAAAATTTAGGACGTTTCGCTACAAACTTCATGATAAATATATATATACTACAAAAACCATTTTTTTGAAAAAAATAATTAGTTTTCATTTGCCAAATGAGGAAATCATTTTTCCCCCTATCCAAGCTCGATGTTTTGTGTAGATTGATTAATTTTTTGTCATCCGAATACCGAAAAATTGAGAAACAATTCTCTGAGAATAATTTTCCTTCAAACAAATGGACCCTTAGAATTCTTTGCTCATTTATATGATCCTATGCCCCTTAGAATTCTTATTTGAATAATTAGAAAAATTACTTCATCCACAATAAATCTATTGACATAGATACATATACCAAGTTACTTGAATATACACGACTTTTGAATGTTATTTGTAAGTATAAGATTACTAATCAAATTAATCTTAATTTTTTATGTATTAAAATTTACTAAACATGCCGCAGTAAGGAAATTGTACAGAACATCCATTCTACTACATTTTGGCATTCCACTAATATTGTATATAAGCCAATTGATATAACTCTAATGACCTATTCAATTGCTCGAAACATATGAAAACTCAAACCAGCCGGAAGCCTAGGGAATTTGGCGCATTGGATTCTCTTGGAACTAAAATAATACCCAATAAGGGATTGAATCAACTTGTAACAGCTTTCTAGTTCTGTCTTCATATTTTTGGCCGCATGCCATGATACTTCAATTGGTACATGCACACACAAATGTACGGTGTATTTGTTTCACAAAAAACTCAATGATAAAGGAAAGTGCTTTCTAGAAAAACCTTTTAAAAGAGTGTGATTAGTTTTCCTTAATTTGATAATATAGGATTGAATTTTTTTTATATTTGGGTATTATTAAAAAAAAAATATTTCGATCTCATAGCTTTATCTTAGGCAAAAAAAAAAAATCGAATTTTTAAATACAAATTTTTTATTTTATTAAAAAATTGAATATTTAATTAATATTTATTTTTTCTTTTTTTTCTTTTTTCTTTTCTTCCCTTTTCCTTTTCCTTTTCCTCCTTCCTCCATCGCATCGGCCAGCGACAGCCATAGGCAAGCTTGAGCTCACTAGCCTCGAGCGAGCTTCAAGCTCACCGACATAGGGCAAGACCCCCATTCACTAGGCTTGAGCTCAACACATAGGCATCGACTGAGGAGGCTAAACCTTGTGCGAGGTTGGCAAGCTTGAGCTTGAGCTTGCCAAATCTCAGCGAGCATCAACCTCGCACGGGGCCTGCAATCTCGACCTTACTGGCCCATGCCTATGCCCAACTGCTGGCTGACACTAAGGCCAGAAAGATTGGTTAAAGGAGAAATAAAAAGAAAAATAAGGAAAAAGGAAAGAAAAGAAAAAAAAAAAGTTAAGATTGAAAAATTCAAGAGAGCAATTCCAAAAAGTGTTTTCATCTCCTTAGATTTAAGAATTCACTTTCCTAAATTTATACGTACGTATTTTTGTTAATTGGAAAGTGCTTTTGGTTGACTAGCTACTTTATGTGAAAATCTAGAAAATCAATTATTAGAAAACACTTTCCCCGAAACAAACGCATAGGGAAACAACATTGTTTACAATTGCATGAAATATCAAAGAATCGGTATATTGGTGATAATTCTTGACATGATACGAGAACATGGCCCAAATTTTTTTTCATTAGGATGCTTGCAATCCCCAGTTGCACGGCGTGCAATCAAAATCGGGAAATTGTAAACACTGTGAAGAATTGTTCCCTCCACACTCCACATGCTCTTGCGAAGCTCATCAAGCATGAGGCTGTAGAGAGAGCCTTGCTCTAACAATGGGTGCGACCCCATTTCACCAACAACTGGTTGTAGATGATTTTGGCAAGAGCAGTCTTTCCAACACCTCCCATAGAGAGAATTACCAAAAAGTCCTAAACTTATTGCAATTGTATCAATTCAATCATAAACTTTTTTTTAGGCTAATTTAATCCTAAACATTTTACAATTGTGCCAATTCAGTCCATTCGGCCAAAATTGGCTAGCCGACGCTGACGTGGATGTCCCGGGGACAAGCGGCCAACGAACGCTGATATGGCAATTTTTAATATTTTATTTTTATTTTTTCGAATTTTTTTTTTCAAATTTTTTTTATTTTTTTATTTTTTTATTTTTTCTCACCTTCTTCTTCCTCGGCGAGCGTCGGCCGGGCGAGGGCGGTGAGGTCAGCCTCACCGGCCACTAGCGAGGCTCGCCCCCGCTGGCCACTAGTGAAGGCGAGCCTCGCCCAACGACAGCGAGGCCGCCGTCGCCAAATCTGGATTGGGCGGCACCAAGTTGAAGTCCGAGAACTGAGGCTTCCCCTTGAGCATGACGCTGCGAATGTTGGGGAATCGCGAGCCACGATCTGTGACGGCAAGATCTGGCGACGGTCCTCGCTAGTGGCCGGCAAGGTTCCTCGCCAGCCCTCGCCTTTGGCCGACGTCGGCTGGCCAGAGAAGAAAAAGGTGGGAAAAAATAAATAAATAATAAATAAATAAATAAATAAATAATATATAAAAAAATTCAAAAAAATTATTTAAAAATTGCCACATCAGCATTCGCCGACCAGCTGTCCCCGGCCAGCGTCCACGTTAGCACCGGCCGGCCAATTTTGGCAAGATGGATTGAATTGGCACAATTATAAAAGGTTTATGACTAAATTGGCTTAAAAAAAGTTTATGACTGAATTGGCACAATTACAATAAATTTATGACTTTTTTAGTAATTCTCCCCCTCCCATATCATTAATATTTTTTGTATCACCACACATTATTTTATTGATTTCCTTCACATGATTTTCAACTCCAACCAAGTAGCCAATCACCATCAGATAAGCCGTTTTCAACTCATCTATAACTGTCCAAACAATTGACTTTACCAGTTCTCCTTCACGTCTTATATCATGGAAGGAAAAAGGAAAACAAAATTAGATTGGCAATGTGGTTGAGAGCAGCTTTCCACTTACTAATAGTGTTTTCATCAAATTTCTTCTCATGCAAAAGAAATGCTTCCCCATATGACCCAGTTTGATGATGGACCTCCGCTGGAGTAACATCATAGAAAATGGGCATAACCTTCTGTCTCCTTGTCGTACTACGTTCCACCATTTGGACCAACTCATTAAGACACCATTTACTAGAGGCATAGCCCCTGGAAAATATGGGAATTGCAATTTTTGAATGGTTGATAGCTTCAAGCAACTCCAGACCAAACTCCTCTCCAACTTGGAGCTCTTCGTCGTCTTTAAATTTGTGGAGTCCAGCAGCTAAAAAGCTGGTATAGAGAAAATCTGTAATGTTTGAGCAAGTATCTGGCCCTCTAAAATTTAGGAAAATATTATAGTCATATCCAGATGACATGAAGTTAATGATGGTGAGCCATCCTGCTGGTATAGTTTTTCTTGTTTTGGTAGCGTCATATCAGGGATTTGCGCTGAATTGGAGACACTTGTAGCAGTAGTCTCTACACTGCGATTATGGACAGCGGATGAGGATGCTGAGTCACTTACAGAAGTTACCTACATGTTTGTTTCTGTCATAGCAGCTATTCCTTCTTCCCACTTGAGAGATTCCGTGTTCTCACCTGTTTTATGAGAACCATTAAGCAATAAATGGCCATCAAGAAAATTCAAGCTATTGCGGCACACGAGGCAGGTTGATGGAAATATTTTTTGTTCAAATAGAAATTTCCTTAAAGTCATAAATTGTGGTAATATGCAGCCTATTCCTGCAGATAGTAGCTTTAACTTGTAATAATATTTTTTTTCTTTTTTCTTTTTTCTTTTCTTTTTCTTTTTATTTGTCCTTTTCCTCTTCTTTTTCTTTTTCTTTTCTATTTTTTCCTTCTCCTCCTTCTTCCTCCAACCGGTCACCGAACCTCAAAAATTGGCTAGACCTCACCAGCCTCTAGCGATCTTCACGGCCACTGGCGAGCTTTGAGCTTTCACCCGAGTTCGTGAGGGCTACTTGCGTTGGGCGACGAGGCTCACCTTTGCCAGATTCGATGAGGGTCAAGCCTTGCCAGCCATGGGCAAGGCTCGACCTCGCCAGATTCAACGAGGTCAAGCCTCGCCCTTGCTAGCCTAGCATGAGGCTGCCCTCATGGCCTTTAGCAAGGGCTCAAGCCTCGCCATTGCCCGTGAGGCTCACCAAAGGCCGGTGAGGTGGAGGTCGACCTCACTAGCTATCACCTCTAGCCGATTGGCTAGAGAAAGGAAAGGAAAAGGAAAAAATAAAAAAGAAATAGAAATAGAAAGAGAAGAGGAAAAGGGAAAAGAAAAAGAAATAAACAAATTCAAAAATATTAAAATATTATTAAAAATTATCCACGTAAGCACCGACTGTGCTATGTCAATCGACCGATGCCCAGTTAGCAAAATCCAATCAAAATTAGTCGGAATAACTTAATTGGCACCAAATCAAAAGGTTTAAGATTAAATTGGTACCAATAAAAGAATTAAAACTAAATTGGCACAACTACAAAAAGTTTAGGACTTTTTTTACACTTTTTCCCCAAAATTTCTAATTGAATATTGGCATGAAGGATCAAGCTATTTCAAGTCATATGAAATAAATGAGCCAACTTTTACTTTTTTTTCCCTATAGGCTATGAAATTTTCTTTTCATTATTGCTATACGGACGCAAAGCAAAAGCTCAATATATTCAATTAGACCTATAGTAACTCAAAAATATAAATTAATTAATTGTGAAAAAACTAGCATATATTAAATTTTCAACATCACATCAAATCTTTGATGGGAGTGTTTTTTAAACACAGCTCTCAGGTGTACCTAAACAATTGTGAAGCAGTTAGGATCTTTGTATTGATACTAAGATTAATGTATAATTTATTTTGTAATTGGGGATATAAAAATGTTATTTGTTTTCAAAATTGTAGGAGAAAATTTTTAAAAAATAGTTAAAGGTCATATTCTTTTTTCTTTTTTTCTTTTTCTTTTTTTGGTCAGAAAGGTCATATTCTTGAGGTTAGGAAAACTCGTGACTTTGTCCCAGCGATGCGATTGGAAGGAAGTAACCTCAATCGTAGGCACCATTTATGCAAAACATGTCGAGACATCAAATTTTGCCTCATCTTTTTTAAATCAGACAATTGTCCTAAGGTTGACCAAAGTTTGACTGATAAGAGAAATGGCACAAAACACATCAATTATATTTGAAAAATTTATGGGAAATTACCTTGCTGATTGGAAGAGACATTACATTGGAGATAAGTGAACTGAAAGTCATAAAACTTATCACAAAAGTGCAATCGAATTTTAAAACTTTCAAAATTTGTTACAAAAGGCGTAATCAAATCTTATTATTTTTTATTTTTTATTTTTGAAAAGGTGTAATCAACGGAAGCACTTTATTGTACAAATCCGACAAATTTTAAGACTTGATTTCCTTTTTTTAAAAATTTTAGAATTCAATTGAATTTTTGTGATAAGTTTTAGGACTTAATTGTAATTTTTTAAAGTTTTGGACTCAGTTGCACTTTTTGGATAAATTCTAGAACTTTAAATATACTCATCCCCATTATATTGGGAATAGTCATAACATGTCGTTATCACATAATAGGAGCCAGTGCTGTCACAAAAGGACTGAAATAAGCATTCTTTTGGATGGGAATTGTAATATATAATTTGATGAAAGCGACTATGTTATAAGTTATAACGAAGGTTTGCATCGTAATAACTGACCTTCAATGAACATGCATACTAGTGGAAGGATAACATTTCTGTGTTTCTAGTTTTGAAAAGGCAAAGTACATGATTCAAAGCATCCAATGGAACTTATGTTTGTTTATAAGCTAAATAATTTGGTTTTCTCGCTCCAAATTTGAAGCTTATATAAATCATGAGGGTCTTCAATTTTACTCTAACTTCTTTGACAAAAATTTCATTATTGTTTTGTTTTGTGGTTGCATGTACAAATATGAACTCGCTATCTACGTTGCAGGGTGGCATAAATTGTTAATTTACAAGTTCATCGAAATGCCTAAAGGTACTAAAAGACGTTTTATTTTTTATGTCAGGTATTATTTGGTGATAAGATAAAGGGGTCCGGAAGTGTGAATTTTATTAGGTATGCCCGTATCCAAATAGGGTCATTTGACGTGTGTCCCTCATGAGGATTGAGGAAGCACAAACTGGAGTTAATTAGACAATACATACATATATGTAAATTGAAAAGGATGAATTGATGGTTTCGAGGGGAGTACAGGAGGGAGAGTAATGAGAGTCTACATTCAGCGATCTGGTGCTTTTGTTTTTCTTCCATCTACTTCTTATACTATTTATGCAAAGTGTTAAAAAAATTTCACTTTTGTTTCAGTTTTTGAATCTTAGTATGCCCTTACGATATTGTTTTATGTAGCTATGATAATTAAATTTCCCCAATTTATTGTTATAAATTTATTTTTTCTTGTTTCTGTTGCCCTTCCATATGACTATGGAATACATTACTCCTTGACACCCAAAAATGACCAAGGATTTTTAATCGACATGACGCCAACTTGAATAGATATAGAGCTCAATATTAAGTATGATTATAACATGCATGAGTTATCGATATCAGAAATGCTTGTCAATGACTATGATCATCGATGACCATGATATGATTATCGACATACGATGCCGATTGGTCGATGATTATTACTTAATAAATATGGATAAATGTTGAATATAAAAACTGAAGACACAGTGAGATACCGATTAATGGTTAAGACAAAAGGTGATTGAAGAGTTGTAACTACTTTTGGATGAGGTCAATGTGCAATCATGAAGCCTAAAGTTATGAAAATGCTATTATAACCATTAATTTGAACATTATCCACTTATAAGCTCCTACACTTTGTAGTAAGCTATATAAAGTCTCTTGAATTGTTAGAAACATATTCATATTAATATACAACAATAGTGTTCTGCCGAGTTAACTATAGCAATGACAAGTTGGAGCCAAACAAGCAAGAAATCCACACTGTTGTTGGAGATCTGACGAGTTGGCAACTTTCCCATGATGTTAGTGATGCGCATAACTTTTTTATGGAAGGATTATGAAGATTTCCCTTGTATTCATACCATTTAGAATACTTTTAATTGTTTCCATTCTGAAAATTTCCTCATAGAACCATCATTCAATTTCCATGGAATAGCACATTGCAAAACTCATATCCGCAACAAAACTCATTCAGAAGTAATTTTCATAGTTTTGAGGAAGGGGAATTAAAAAACCATTACATTAGTAAGGCATAACCGTACATGAACGAGGCATCAAGGTACTAGTCTAATTCTCCTATCAAAAAACAAGATAAACCACCTGGAAGAATATCATGAAAAGCCATGCCTCTACATGGCTAAGTGAGTTTGCTTAACCAAAGAAACTACGGATGATCTAGAGGAGTCGCTTGTCAATCATATTAAGGACATAACCGAATTGGAATCCTTCTCGATTATGACTCTACAGTGGTTCAGGTTGCAAGCTAACTGAAGCCCCTGCACAACAGCTTAGAGTTGAGCTTTGATAGCAGAGGAAATGCCAATGCAATTAGCAAAGCCTCCAAAGCACTAGCCCTTCTCCATTCATTAGTAATATATATTGGCTTATAACGTTTCCACGATTATGCACATAAAACTTCACATGTTTTCTAGCCAATGATTTCAACATTATCAGGATTGAGGCGAGGATTGAATAAATTATAAGTTCATATACAAATAAGTGGTGTATCTAAACTGACATATCGAACAAACCAAAGTGAACATTGATTTCACGTGAATCAAACCGATCGGTATTATGTCTCAATCATTGAGGTAATATTGATAAATTTCACAAGTAAAATGTTATTGTCACTGCTATGATTTGTCAAAGTACCCTAGGGATGATAATTCTCGACAAGACACGAGGTCACAACTCAATTTTTTATAGTATTGGGTTGCTTGCAATCCCTAATTTCCAGATGTGCAATCTAAATCAGGGAATTGCACACTTCCCAACACTACGATCATTGTGAAGGGTAAAAAATTGATTGTTGTATTTAGATGGCAATATGAGTGTCAAGGATTTGTTTTGATGTATAAAACCCATTTTTCATGTTTAAAATGTATTATTAGCAGTCCATCTTGCCGGTCAACTGTTGGTCAACTTTTTCAATAAGTCTAAGTCAAACTGATTTTATGAAAAAGGAACTGAATCATTCCTCAGATGTCCTAGCTAGAAAGGAAGAATTTAAGTAAAAGAAGGAATCGAACTCGAAGCTGAAGCAAATCGATCTCATTTTGTCAGATCAATTAGATCATAATCTATGCCTTTAAATTGCTTTTTGTGTTACAAGCTGTCCAGAAAAGGAAAACAAATATAATCAACAACATGCAGACTGTATTGGTTTAGACCCACCTACACAGGCCCGGATAAAACCACTTTGCAACTTGCAAGATGTTCGATAAGGTTCAAGAGAGCCAAGTCTCTGTACTCGTAATAAAAATTATAGAAAAGATAAAAACTAAGAGCAATTCCATATTTGTGCTATCTGTTTTTGGGTTTTAGCTCAAGTCTTATCTATCCATAAGGTTTGCAAGGTACTTGATATGCGATGTAGGTTAACTAATTTTATTTTTTTTAAAATGATGGGGAAATCCATCATAAAATACTCCACTACCTTCATAAACTAAATAAGAATCTAGTCCAAATCCAGGTGGATGGCCCCAAAAAGAAGTTTATAGTTAATAGTGTAGGGACCTGAGTCTGTACTGTATGCCCAACTAACACATACCCTAAATCGGATCTTTAACTATAGGACGATCCCTTGGGGTTAGTGAATTAGATGGAGAAAAACAGAGGGGATGCTGGTTTTCACTGATAATCCATTATGTAATTGGCTTTGCGGAAGACAAGCGTCACAGGAAGGGCCTTTATGATTCTGTCCACAGCTTTACTAGATTGAGAGAACACCTATTGGAAAGTTGACGTCCCAAGATCGTCATGTTCATGCACAAAAGCTATGTCCTGACGGAACTGCATCGGAATTTCAGTTATCTACAATGTGTCCTGCACAAATATTAGCTTCGTGAATGGTTCTTAGGTGAGCTCTTCCGGAGCAAATTAAGTCCGGCGGCTGGAAAGGATGTTGATAGTGGTTAGCTCAATGCATTTTTGCAAAAAGGATGATTGGAGTCACATATTTAGCAGAAATATAATTCTTGTCTCTAAAACATTTCTGAGCGGCTGGATTTTTGCCTTCTCCTTGTTTAATCTAAATCCTGCAGCTGGTACGCTTTTGACTTTTTCTTAACCCGAAATACCTTAACCTCTCACTATATGTAAATATTAGCACGTAAGCTTACGTATAATTTTTTCATAATTTTTTTTATTTGAATAACATTTTAAATTTTGACGGAAGAATAAAAAGTTATTCAGGCTCCGTTCGTTTTACGGAAAATGACTTTCAGGAAAATACTTTCTGGATTTTCCAGTATTCGTTTCACGGAAAATTAACTAATCAAGGAAAATATTTTCCATCATTGAAAAAAACAACCTTTAAAAATGAGGAAAATGTTTTCCACTTTTCAAAAGTGGAAAACATTTTCCATAACTTCTTCCATCTTGTTTCTTTTCATCAACACATTCATGCTTTCTTTTTCTTTTTTTGTTTTTTTTTTTAAAAATCGAGTTTTTAATTTTTTTTCCTTTTCTTTTTTTCCATTTTATCTTCTTCCTTGGTGGCCGATCGTCGGCCATGGCAGCGGCCGGGGACCGGCCGCAAGCTAGCTCGAGCCTTGCCCCAGGCGACGAGGCTCCACCTAGCCCAATTTGGCGCCCAAGACCGGCAAGCTTGGGCCTCGCCATCGGGCGGCGAGCCACCCGGCCTAGGGCGAGCTCGGGCCTAGATCGGTGAGTGGGTGGGGCTCAAGCTCCCAATCCAGGCTAGCCCGAGCTCCGCCGCCAAATCCGACGAGCTCGGCAAACCTCTGGGGAGCTTGGGCGAGATCGGCCAAGCCTCGAGCTCACCGGCTCTAGCGACCGCATCCTGCGGCCGGCCATCAACAAGCCTACAGCGGCGGAGGAAGGAGGAAGGCGGAGGAAGAAGGAGGAGGAAGGAGGAAGGAAAAGAAAAAAAAAATAAAATGAAAAATAAATAAAAATTTTGATTTTTTAAAATACAAATAATTAAAAATTCATTTAAAAATATATATAATAAAACTATTTTTGTTGGTCAATTAAAAATATTAAAATTGAATTCTTTGATAATTTTTCCCAAACAATTAAATTAGCTAACGAACGGTGGAAAATATTTTCCATTCAAAATTTAGCTTTCAGCCGACCACCGGAAAATATAGTCATTTTCCAAGAAAATGACTTCCTGGAAAATATTTTCTGAAAACGTGATATTTTCCGCGAAACGAACAGATCCTTAGTAGTCATCAAGATCAAACTGGGTCAACGGGCAACACACTTGTTTAAGCTTGTGCAAGGAACAATAAATTGTCTCAAGAGTGTTCTTGCGCTAGAACCTAGAGGTACAATGCCAAGTTATCCAAGCATTTATCATCATCTATAGGTTTCTTAATATAGGGACCAACGGACAAGCGACAGTCGCAACATGAACATGTTTGACTCTAATCGTGACTCTCAAAGTCTAGTGACAGTGATTCAAGCTCGTGAATATATTAAAATTCTTTCTATATTGCTTGCTTACATCATTGTCATTAGTGATATTCAGTAGCGCTCTTCTAGCAAGCCAAAATTTACTCAAAATTATTCTGGCCAGAATAATTGGGCCTGTAATTGAAATGTACCTCTGCCTGCATTGGGTACGACTTCTGTTATTTCAATGCGAATAGCTTGTGAGAGAGTTCTTGCTTTTTCAGGGTAAAGAATTTCGGGGAGAAATAGTATTGAGTCTGTCCTTGTTAAGGATACTTGATAGCATGATTAAACTCGTAAATATCCTTCCAAACTGTAGGATGTCGGGATGCTTCAGAATCATCCTCCCAGCTGCTAAGAGTGACAAAACACAATCAAACCAAATGCATTCACAGATCACGGCAGCATCCCGGTCCAACTTGTACACTGTACTTGATCGATTGGCGAAACTTGTGGTTGCCTGAGCAAGGCTGAACCGAAGTATCACTAAACACGAGGAAACAAATTACCAGATTCATTGTGCGCATTAATTCCTCAAACGGGGATCCGGTCAAATTTAAACATGGTTGTGTTGCGGCTGTCCTCTTCATCCATGGTGGCTGATTGGCTGATTAGTTAGCTATAGATGATGATAATGTGCTTGGATAACTAGGCATCATCAGACAATTTAGAACAAGCACGACTTATCAAAGTACATTTATCATCTTTTGTGTCCGTACATCTCCTCACTGGACATGCATTTTGTTGTACCTCTCAGGGTGATAAGGCAGTGGATCTAGAAAATTCTTTTCACCGGAAGGATATGTGTGAACAATATATTTTGAGCTGTCCGCACTCACCAGTGATGAAAATCTGTTGGGATTGCAAAAGAAGCAGATCGTACATGAGTTCTTGTCAGGACAATGAGTTATACAAGCCAGTTTAGTACTTCAAAGAGACCACAACTCCAGCGATCACTTTGGCTAGCTGAATCACTTGCACATCCACAAAGTTGTATGCAATTAAGGGAGTACGCACCCTCTCTGTTCCTTCATTTTCAAGGTGGTAGCGATGGCAAGAAAAATGTCTACCCAACTGACACACGCAGATGCCTAACCTTCTCATCATCAAACATTTTGAACTTCCACATACTGTGTCAAATGTATCAGATTTCGATACACAAACCTGGTCCATATGTAACATCTCACAATCACGCAATTGCAGAGATTTCAGATTCTTGAAGCTCGAAGGATTAGGCACCTCAACCAACGAGCTGCATCCATGGATGCACAAGTCTTCCAATGAATCTAGTGTTCCTTGAATCTCGACAAGAGTTTGACACCGTTCTAGATCAAGTTTTCTGAGCTTTTTCAAGTTCGAGAGATCAGGCAATCTCTCAAGTAGAGGGAGTTCACCTAGCTTTAGCATTACCAGGTTCTCCAAACCCTCAAAAGCTTTGAATCTCACTTAGACTATGACATTGCTGAAGGTGAAGTTCAGTCAGCTTCTTCAAGTTTGATAAATTAGGAAATCTCTCGAGTTGTAGGATCTCTATGAGCTTCAGAATTCTAAGATTTCCCAAGCCTTGAATACTTTGAAGATCGATCAGATTATGACAGTGCCCCAAATGCAGTTCATTGAGCTTCTTTAAGTTTGAAAGATCAGGTAATTTCTCAAATGTATTCAATGCTCTAAGGTCCAAAGTATGAAGATTCTCCAAACCTTCAAGGCCATCGATATCTGTTATTGCAGAAGAATAAATCCTTAGCTCTGATAGTTCCTTCAAATTGGATAAATCTATCGATATTTCCAATGATCGAGAGGATTTAATATGCAAGCACAATAAACTTGATGGAACCCTAGGGAGAAACTGCAGGTTAAAACAAAGAAGTTCAAGTCTTTTGAGTTCAGACAGAAGACCAATATCCGCATGGAGGACAGTAATGTTGTCACAAGACAACTTCAGAGACTCCAGATTGCATAACCTTCCAAGCCACCATGGTGATGGATCCCCTATAAGCTCAGTCACATCCACAAAAATTGAGTTCTCTTCAGCCAAACAAAACTCAGGAACTTGTGCAATCTTCAAATTCAACTCAGTCAAATTTATCAGGTTCGAGAGATCCGGAAATGTCTTCATCGAATTAGTACCAATAAGCAAACTGAGCAGGCTTTCAGGAAGCCTTGGTACGTAACATATTCTAGTGTTTGAAACTTTCAAGATCCTCAAAGATAATAACCTCCCAATATCATCAGGGATTGTCCCCTCTAGATGTCGGCAGAACTCTGCATCTATCTCTTCCAATTTCTCCAACATCCCAATTGCACTGGGTATACTTCTTATGGAACTACCACACATCCTTAGTATTTTCAAGTTCTTCAATTTCCCGAGTGAATTAGGCAACTCTGCAATACATGTATGGGACAGGTTCAACAAGACTACTAATTCCAAATTCCCAATTGAGTCCGGAATTCTCTTGAGCAACTTACACCCACTCAAAGACAAGTGTTCAACCCTTCCGAGCCGTCCAATCTCTAGAGGAAGTTGTGAAATTTGAACATGTTCCAAAGAGAGCCTCAATAGAGAGGTTAAGTTACCGATTGAACTGCAGTTATTTAGCAACAGACATTCACAAGCACTGAGAGTCTCGAGTTTTTTCATCCCCCTTGATACTGGGATTTCTCTTATAGAAGTGCAGTCAATGAGAAGTTCCTTCAATGATTCTAAGTTGCCCAGCTCTTCTGGCAACTTGCGAAGCTTACGACAGAATCTCAAGTTCAAAAGAACCAACTGCTTCAACTGCCCTATAGATTCGTCAATCTGAACCAATCTTCCACAGCCTTCGAGGATCAACTGCTCTAATTTTACATGTTCAGAGAAGTCAGGAGTACTATGCAATTGAGCACAACCAGTCAAATTCAAAACTTTTAAGTTCCTTGCCATCTGTAAAGAGCGAATCAGAAATTAGATGATCATGGATTGAATAAAGAGGCTGCAACTGCAAAAACATAGTGGTTTTCACTGAAAAAAAATAGTACCTTAATATGACTCCAACCATCCCAATTTTCTGAAAACTTACTCCATGACAGATCAAGAATGACCATGTTCATCATGGAAAAAGCGGTCAGGGTAGGTACTGGAGGAAAATTATGCCATGAAAGCCATCTTAGCTCAGATAGGATGGGTGGATTCATGGGGAGTACATTTGTTGGAAAGCCACTGGGAGGCCTATTATCCAGGACAGGCCTCACTTCTAGGTATCTCAGGTTTGATAGACTCCCTAACTCTTCATTAGAAAAAGACTGCTGCAACCGATGGTCGAACTTCAGACAAAGAGCTTCCACTTTTTTGGTTCCCTATAAGGGAAGAAAGTAGACAAGTAAATAATATTTAATAAAAAGAGAGACAGGTGAATGATATTTAAGCAACAAATAGTCTTCCATTCAAACATGAACTAATATGAGCATTACTTATAGATAAATGTCCCTAGAGCAATTGGTCGACAAGACGTTAGAATAACTCCCCTTATTTTAAGCGAACAATCAATGTGAAAACGCATAAAATGTGTCCAATTGATGGGAAACAACATGCGAGTGCAATTTTACCTTCTTTCTCGTTACAATGTCCGAAGCTTCCTCATGATTCCATAATCTGGTCTGTTTCTCTAGTTCCATGTTACATTCTTGGCGAACAATGTCTCTACCAAGGTCTCTTAGCTGATCATGCATCCATAGCTTATTGTCTTCTCCAATTTTTTATCAAAGACATCTGCTGAAGGACTTGAAGACCTTCCCCTGGGAAAAGATTGGAATCATTCCACATGTGAAGCACAATCCTTTTGTCAAATCCAATGAAAAGACAAGCTATATCAAGAAAAATCTGCTTTTGCCGATCATCCAAAGCGTCATAACATATTTTCAACTTTCTCTTAACTTCCTCATGAGGAACCTTTTCCAACTTCTTCAATGTAACATCCCAAACATCTTTGCTTTTACCCCATAGTAGTGAACCTATAACTTCCAGAGCAAGAGGAAGACCTCCCATCATTTTTACCACTTCATTGGAGAAATCAGCATACCCGTCCAAAGGATGACCTCTTCCAAAAGCATGTTTGCAAAAAAGTTGAAGAGATTGACTGTAGTCCAATCCCATAAGCTCATAAGTAAAACAGACCTCAGGCACATTGAAGACATCTGTGTTTCTACTGGTGATAATTATCCTACTTCCTAAACCAAACCACACTGGCCTTCCCATAAGTGCATTCAATTGAATCTTTTTATCAACATCATCAAGTAGAACTAGAACCTTTTTGCCACACAACCTTTCTTTTATTGTCTTAATTCCGTCATCAACATTACTGACACTTGACCAGTTTCTTTTGAGGATATCAGAGAGCAGCTGATTCTGCAAAGACTCAATGCCCTTTAGCTGTGAAGTTTCTCTGACATTGGAAATAAAGCAACAATCTTCAAAATGATGTGATAGGTGGTTGTATATTATTTTGGCGAGAGTAGTCTTTCCCACACCCCCCATACCATGGATTCCGAGAATTTGTATGTCCTCTGAATCACTACATATTATTCTATTGATTTCCTTCACGTGATGTTCAATGCCAACCAAGCAGTCAGTTACCAGCAGATAAGCCTTTTTCAACTCAGCTATAACCTTCTGGACAATATGTTTTACAAGCTCTCCTTCTCGTCTTATATCGTGAAAGCAAAAAAGCAAAAGAATTAGAAGTATGAATAAAAAGGTACGTTAAACGTTACATAGAAGCTAAGATCAATCCGAAAAGTAGAAACAACTAAACTAGGTACCTTGTAATCATTGAATCAATGTCCCACCCTTTTAGATCGCCAACCACCTTGAGAGCAGCCTTCCACTTGCTGATAACCTTATTGTCAAATTGCTTTTCATGCCAAACAAAGGCATCTTCATAGGACCCAGTTTGATGACGAACCTCAGAGGGTGTAACATCATAAAAAATGGGCATGATCTTCTGTCTTCTTGATTTCCTACACTCTACCATTTGGACCAACTCATTAAGACGCCATTTACTAAAGGCATATCCCTTGGAAAATATGGGAATTGAAATTTTTGAATGGTTGATCGCTTTGAGTAACTCAGGACCGATTTCTTCTCCAATTCTCAGCTCGTCGTCATCTCTATATGTGCAGATTCCGGCAGCTAATAAGCTAGTATAGAGAAAATCCGTAATGCCCGAGCGAGTATCAAGTCCTCTAAAACTCAAGAAAACGTCATAGTCAGATCCAGATGACATGGAGGTTGACGATGTGAGGCAATCAAGCTGGCAATATTTTTCTTCTTGCGGCATCATCATTTCAAGGATTTGTGCTGAATTATGGACAAGCTCCTTAGCGGCTTCTACACTGTCACTGCTAACAGCTGACAAGGATGCACATTTTCTACCAGAAGTTATCTCAAAATTGTTTGCTGTTGCAGCTGCTATTCCTTCTTTCCACCTGTGAAATTGAATGCGCTCACCTGTTTTTCATGAAATATTATACCGGAAAGGCCATAAGAGAATCTTTGTCATATTTGCAAAATAGGCAATATGATATAACCTATTGTTACAAATATTGGATTATGGGTATCATTAGTAGGACTTTGCTGTTTAGGAAGAGAATGTCATCAAATCCTATTGGGAGAGTTGCACTAACTATAAAAAATATCTCCCAAGTTCATTGACTTGACTTAACAATAGTTAGTAAGAAAAAAAATGTGAGCCGATGGATGAAAATGTTCCAATCATGTAGTCATGAAGCTCTACAGTCAATGGGTTATGGCCCATAATTGCTCAATTCATTTGGTAAATCCCAAATGAGTTTGCCATCAAAATTTCAAAAATGCCCACTATAGATTGGCAGATAAGCTAGACTCTAAGTTGGACTTGCCCACGAAAATTCTTGGATTGTGAGGACTCTTGGTACAATTTTGTGAAATGTTGCCAAAAAGTGATGTAAATGTTCCAAAGAGTTTTTACCCATCAAAATCCAAGAAAGACGGAAGATTATCTGGTAATTATTATGGAAGCATCTCATGGTAGCACTAACCAGAACAGTGAACTCATCAAGAAGTGATCTGTCTGTTCCAAGTTTGTGTTGTGTTTTACCTCTAACTGACTGGTTAACTTCTTTTAAGGGATGATATAGTCGGAGAGTGGGATTGAAGTTTGAAAGCATAAATTTGAGAAATCGCTCAAGTAAAGATAGTTCAGTCACTGTTCAGGAGCTAGTATATTTTTAACTTAGAAAGTTTCACCAAATTCTATGGCCAGCGTGAAATCGATGTGGAGCCTCCTACCTTGATTCGAAAGCATACAAAATAAGCTTCTAGTGAGAATGTATTACCAGAGTGAATATCTTGAGACAGTTCCAGAGAAGAGACCAATTGTCGTTTGGGGGACTGCAGAGGTTCAATATTCTTTTTGGTAAGCATTGCCCCGGGAGATCCATCTTGAGATAATGAAGAGGAGGCAGAGTCTGAACTTGCAAGAGATCCATCAAGAGCTGAATGCCCTGTAGCTTCTAACTGTGAAGGAAGCATTGGCAGCAGAATTGGGGTCGTAAAAACAGCATTGGACTGGTCTGGCCATTCTCGAACTTCATTCTCTTGGTGACTTGTATTAGCATCTTGAGACAGTAGTGCACTGTAAACTGCTTTGTCTTCAACCTTCAGTTCTTGGGCATCAAGCTTCTTGTCTCTTTTTGCTATTTGAATCTCTGTTTGCTCCTCATCACCAGGTGAATCAACAGAAACTACAGAAGCAAAATATTGTTAAGTTAGATAGTTTCACCAAATTCTCTAACCATCATGAAATCAATGTGCAAACTTTTACCATGATTCTAAAGCATACAGAATAAGCTTCTAGTGATAATGTGTTACCAGAGTGAACATCTTGAGATAGTTCCAGAGAAGAGACCAGCTGCTGTTTGGTAGACTGCAGGGGTTCAATATTCTTTTTGGTAAGGGTTGCATTGAAGCATGCAGGAGATCCATCTTGAGATAGTGAAGAGGAGGCTGAGTCTGAACTTGTAAGAGATCCATCAAGAGCTGAATGCACTGAAGCGTCTAACTGGGAGGAAAGCGTTGGCAGCAGAATTGAGGTCGAAAAGGCAGTATTGGACTGGATTGGCCATTCTCGAACTTCATTCTCTTCGTGACTTGTATTTGCATCTCGAGATAGTAGCGCGCTGTACACTGCTTGGTCTTCAACCTGCAGTTCTTGGGCTTCGGTCTTCTTTTCTCTTTTTGCTATTTGAATCTCTGTTTGCTCCTCATCACCAAGTGAATACACAGAAACTAGAGAAGCAGCACATTTTTAAGTTAGAAAGCTTCACCAAATTCTCTGGCCAACATGAAATCGATGTGAAAACTTTTATCATGATTCTAAAGCATACAGAATAAGCTTCTACTGAGAATGTGCTACCAGAGTGAACATCTTGAGATGGTTCCAGAGAAGAGACCAGCTGTTGTTTGAGGGACTGCAGGGGTTCAATATTCTTCTTGGTACGCGTTGCAATGAAGCCTACAGGAGATCCACCTTGAGATAGTGAAGAGGAGGTAGAGTCTGAACTTGCAAGAGATCCATCCAGAACCACATGCACTGAAGATTCTAACTGTGAGGAAAGCGTCGGCAGCAGAATTGAGGTGGGCAAAGCAATGTCTGAATGGATTGGCCATTCTTGAACTTCATTATCTTCGTGACTTGTATTAGCATCTTGAGATAGTAGCGCACTGTAAACTGCTTGGTCTTCAACCTGCAGTTCTTGGGCTTCAATCTTCTTGGCTCTTTTAGCTAATCGATTCTCTTTTTCCTCCTCATCACTGGATGAATCAACAGAAACTAGAGAAGCAGCAGGATTCATTTCCGAGAAAGTAATCTAATCAAACACAAATAAGCAAAGATGAATTACTTTCAAGCAAAATAAAGTCACACTAAAGATGCTTAGTATAACAATGAAGAAGTACCTCTGCTCTGAATTCCCTGGAATACTGATTCTGGTGATCCCATGGCACATCCATTTGATGAAGCCCTAGCATCAGAACATTTTCCAAAAGGTATGCTGTATTAAACATGACACGGAACATTGTTTCTCCATGTTCAAGACCAGCATCTAGACTCATACACTCGAGCACAACATCGCCTTGAACAGGGAAATGGATGTCCACTTTAACCAGTTTGCAGTCTGCCTGCAATGACATATACAAACAGCTTGATTATGGGCATCGGAATAGCATTAAACTTTTATTTGTGTATGGGTGCATGAGTGAGCAGGTGGAACATAATCCAATCAGAGTGAATCTTATACTTTCAAGGTTTCAACCAACGGGATTTGGAGAAAAAAAAAATTGACAACTTATCCTTCTGACAAGACTGCAAAAGCCACATAAGCAGTATGCAAGTTTATGGAGTAGTATCTTATCTCTCTGGTACTATTGATGATCAAAGAAAACTTATACAATTGACTCTATGCCTGGGATAGATGAATAGAATCATTTTTCCGAGGTTATATTAAGAACAATTCACATGGGTAGTAGTCGATTTCACCATTTTCTATATAAAAAATATCATAGTAACAAGACCAGCAAAGTCTGACAAACTCTTAAGGTGAAAACTTTTTCTGTGAGGACCCACCACATACTTGAGAGCAAGCAGAGTCTTATCTGACAAAAACATATGAAATGATGTGAATTTAGGGAAAAGAAGCTTTGAACCAGAATTAAATTAAATCCACCTGCTTGTAGTGCCTGATATCTTTGCCCCTTTCAGGTGTTGAGAACAGGACTATGGGAGTTACATCTGTTAGGTTACGGGGGTCCTGACCAGATATCTTAAACATAAGATGGCATCCCACTTCAGCATCCAGACAAGGAATGAACCTCAGTATCACACTATCCAAAGTAAGAGCCTTATCTGGTAGGCACCCCTCTGACTCCACCTTTGATGCGGATATGTAGTTGAGGTATCTCAGCTGGGAGGGCAATGGATTCAAGGGTGAAATCAGATGCAAGAGATCAAAAGGAGCTTTCTTGTAAATCAAGTGGAGTGTTTCCTCTTCACCATTGGACTTCTTCCTATATAACAGAAGAGCAGCCAACATGAACGCCAGAACTGGCCATCCACCTTTTTCACAATGCATTAACAACATGCATCTTTGCTCCTCGAGTGACAACCATGCATCGGCAGAACTTAGGAAAAGATGGATCATCTCCATGGTAAGAATGGGGCAATCGCCATGATGAATTGGGTAGTTCATCACACGCATGTAAGACAACACTTCAGACATTTGGCTTTGGCTCTCTTGCTCTCCGAAATTGAACACCTTAATGAAGGCATCAGGAAAATGCTGTCGCACCTTACCCCCTATTCCTTCAATCAAAATTTGATGATCCTCGTCATTCAACCCATCTACTGTGAGAGCAATCAAATACTGCATCCACATACAGCAAATCATTGCATGCATAAGAATACTCATATACATTGATTCTGCTAATAGGAGAAGTCCATCAGCAAGAAAATTTTTTTCTTTTCCAGAGAAAGAACTTGTGAGGCTACAGAATGCCTTACTCTTTTGGAGACAAAGTCATCACATAAGATGAAATATACATATAAGATATGTGGAAAATCATGTTAGCATGACCCAGTTCTTCAAAAATTATGTAATGGACAAACCAAAAGACAAGTTCATGAAAAGAGTGACAAGAAAAAGCCTTAGGCATAGAGGTGAAGTATGAATGATATTTTCTGAGAGCTGATGAATCAAATAAAGAACACAATTTCCTGAGTATGCAGGATAAATACAGACTGACAAGGATTTAAAAAAAAAAATTAAATTTCTTGACATGCTAGATATACTAGCTAGTTTTGCAATCAAGAAGTAATTCTTCCCAGAAGTTTATTGTACCAACAAAATCCTCAGCTTTAACAAGGAAGTTTATTCTACAGAGAAGTCAGCAGTCTCCTCCAAAGGATAACATGCATGTTTATTGGGTCCCACTGTAAGTAAAACTGATTAGTCATGGACCTCAAAAGAAGTCCAAGGCAGAGATTTGTTGAGTAATGCATGTGTAGACTTTGGAATAATTCCCCTTTCCAATAGGCAACTCTCAGTGGCCACAGAAGAGCTGTGGATTGTGGTACGAATTAATCACTGCCTGGTACATGAGTTTCCGATGAGCAATACTAGAACTGGACTCACAATTGGAAGACCAAGTTAATCAAAAGCGAGTGCAAGGGAACACGAAACAATTTATTGGTAGGTAATGGTTGTGCAAGTTGGCTTGCTAATCATTGTTTGTTCTATTAGGCAAACAGCTCAGTATAGCTCCAATCAGATATTACACTTCTGCAGGAAACAGGTTGCTGTTTCTTATCCCAAACTATGAAATCTATCCTTGATTTTTGTGGCCCTATAGCCCAATTAACCACCAAAAAGAAAAAGAATGTAATGCTTCTTTAAATTTCTATGGCGTATTATGCCACGTGCTTAAGCAGAAGCATGATAGTAAGCTAAACCAATTTTTGCTGAACAAAAGAGACTTCCTGTTGAGCTTCAATTCTAGAAGTGGGTTTGTCCCTACAGGAAGTATATGGCAGAATACATAAGTAGAGGCCATTAATACCAGCTAAAATGAATCCAGAACCTAAAACAAAAGTAGGCAGAAAATGCAGTACCCTGCCAATGTTGCACTTTCAAATTATCAAGAGACCAACAGTCAGCATAGAAAAAACTTACCGTAAATTCTTTCAGAAATTTTCAAAATCCCATCTGGCAGTTTCCTGAGAAAGTATATACTGAGTAAGGCCTCCTTGCACTAACATTAAATCAAAATCCTTTAAGTCAAGCTTCTTGAAAGAGCTAGATTAGCACCCACATCATGAAGGCAAAACCAGAAGTCATCCTAGTTCAATATATCCAAGCTAACTGACACTTTCTTTTTTATGGATTTTCACACAAGAATTTGTTTTAGGGGAAGCTTTCAGTCCTTCTCTTATTGCTTGAAAGATTATTAGTAGGCAGTTACCCTTATTAGTTCTTCCTTCTATCCAAGTAATCAATGGCCCTGAAACTCCTTACTGTTCTTCATTGCGTCAAAGATGCGAAACTCACATGTTTCTCTCCCTCCCCCACTCCTGTTATTTAGTCTGACATTGACTTCCTCAGTAATTAATTTGTCTTTGGAGGACTATGTCAAATATCAAATTGATTTCATCATGTTGCTAAACGCCATCATGATGATGTAGTTAGGCGACGAAGCTTTTTTGGCAGTTTTTAAATCAACTCACCGAGTATTCATATCACGGTCCACTTCGCTGAACTGGTTGAGCTGCGAGTCCCCGTCTAGCTGTGCATTATCAACACGCCAAGAAAGTGCATCCTCGGTCTCTTTGTAGACGCCGTCGTCGGACTCTGAGTCCGTATCTAACTGTTCCCCTGGGCTACACAACTCCTCGATCTTCCTCCGAACTTCAGACATCCGAGGGCGCATAGGCGAATTCGAGGATACACAACGGTCTGCCAACCCCAACAGCTCGACCATCGCCACTTCAATGTCCACGAGCTCCTTGTCGAATACTTCAGTAGGCCGGCTCTCGCAAACAACAGACTGAACCCATGTAGGAAGATCTACACCTTGACCTTCCTCATTGAGGACTGTCTGGGTGGGCGGCTTCCCAGTCAGGAGCTCTAGAAGCAACATCCCAAAGTCATACACATCCACATTTGACGGGTCGGACCCGGTCACATGGGCAGGCCTTGTGAGGTGGGGTCGGCCATAATCGGAGACCCGGGCCTCGTAGGACGGCGTGAGGAGGACGTTGGACGACTTGATGTTCCCGTGGTGGCTATTCTGGGCATGCAGGTGCTCGATGGTCCGGGCAGCCCCGAGGGCAATCGAAAGCCTGACTTCCCAACTCAGGGGAGTCTCTCTGCATCGATGCAATTGGTCCGACAAGCTTCCCAGGGGCATGTAATCGTACAAGAGGAACTTTTCGTCTTTACTGTAGAAGTAACCCCTCGGAGGGAACAGGTTCTCGTGGTCCATGGCTCCGATAGTTTCAACCTTGTCCCGGAAATCCTCGGCCGACAAGACCACATCCTCGAGCATCTTCACAACCACCGTGGTGGTCCCGTCCTCTAGTTCAGCCTTGTAAACCAGACCTCTCCCCAATTGCTGCTTCCTGGCCCTCATAACATCTGCCAAATCGAACCTCTTCGCCGGGTTCCCCAACAACACCAGCTTGTCCTGGGTCGCATTTTCGTCCGACGATGATCTAGTGCTGCTCTTCCTGTTGCCGATCCTTCGCCACAGGTTGTTCATCGGCTTCACTTCTTACCCAATGGATTAAAATTGCAAAGCACGCGTTAGGTTAGGCTCTGACTTCACCACCCAAGCACGACAGCTTTCTTCATTCTTCTTCCCTACTTTTTGTCATTTGCTCGTGCTCATCCCATCTTCTACGTTTATCGGGAGGAGGTCAACGGACAAGTGAGCTACGTTAAGTCCTCGTCCATTACTTGGGCACGAGGATAGAAGGGGCATGTGAAAACAAAATTTAGAAATCTATTGACATATATGTATGTATGCATGCATGCATGTACGTATGTACGTATGTATACCAACTTACTTGAATAAACATGATGAGTGTTATTTGTAAGTCTAACATTACTAATCAAATTAATTTTAATTTTTTTCTGTATTAAAATTTATTAAACATGTCTTAGTAAGGAAATTGTACAGAACATCCATATAACTAACTACAAAGTTCCCCACCCGAGCACAACAGCTTTCTCAGTCTTCGTACCCTCTTTTTGGTTCAGTTCTTCTTGTCATCTGCTCATCCCATTTTCTTCGTTTATCACAAGGAGGTCAACGGCACGGTGTTACAATTCCACGTCCATTGTTTACGCACGAGGATAGAAAAGGAATGTGAAAACAAAATTTAGGATGTTTCGGTGCAAACTTCACGATAAATAAAAATATTTACAATGGAAATCCGATTTTAGAAAGATAATTAGTTTTCATTTATTTCTCTGTTTAAGAAAAATGATTTCATCCTTACCAAATGGGGAAGTTATTTCCCCCTTATCTAAGCTTGTTGTTTTGTGTAATTTCCCACCAAAAAATTGAAAAAAAATTCTCGAAAATAATTTTCCCTCAAATAAATGGAACCTTGGAATTCTTTGCACATTTATATGATCCCGTGCCCCTTAGAATTCTTATTTGAATGATTATAAAAATTAATTCATCCACAATATATCTATTGACATATATATATATATATATCAAGTTACCTAAATATACACGAGATTTATTAATCACTTATGAATGTTATTTGTAATTATAACATTACTAATCAACCTAATCTCTTTTTTTTCTGTATTCAAATTTATTAAACATGTCGTAGTATGGAAATTGTACAGAACATCCGTTCTACTATATTTTGGCATTCCACTAATATTGTATATAAGCCAATTGATATAAATCTAATGACCTATTCAATTGCTAGAAACATATGAAAACTCAACCCAGCCGAAAGCCTAGGGAATTTGGTGCATTGGATTCTCTTGGAACTAAAATAATACCCAATAAGGGATTGAATCAACTTGTAATAGCTCTCTCGCTAGTTCTGTCTTCATACTTTTGGCCGCATGTCATGATACTTCAATCAGTACGTATACACACAAATGTAAGGTGCACTTATTTCACGGAAAATTTAATGATAAAAGAAAATATATTTTGGAAAAGCCTTTTATAGAAAAACAATTAATCTTTCTTTATTTAGTAATGTAAAATGGATTTTTTTTTTTTTTTTTGATATTTGGATCTTATTAACAAATTATTTCAATTTCATAACTTTATCTTATGCAAAAAAAAAAAAAAAATCGAACTTTTAAATAATTTTTTTGTTCTTTTAAAAAAATTAGTTTTTAATATTTTTTTCTTTTTTTCTTTTTTTCTTATCTTATCTTTTCTTTTCTTTTTCCTCCTTCCTCTGTTGCCATTGGCTAGTGACAACCACAAGTGAGCTCAAGCTCAAAGTGATTTAGGACGTGCTATTATAGAAATTTTAGTTTAATTGTTTGTGAAGAGTGGTGCAACAGCAAGAGCTGACTTATGGAAATTTAGTGATTCTTGTTATTAATTTAATTTGTCATCCGATTGGTAATTAATGCATCACTCCAATTGATAACACGACTTCTAATGAGTCTAACAAGTTTGGGCTTATGATTAATCAAAATTCCTGATGCTACACGAATTAAGTTTCCTTTTTTCTCCACTACCTTAAATATGACTTGCAATATATGTCATTCAATGGAATTGACAAGTGCCATTCTAGAGTCCAATGTGATCCATGCATCCCCTATAATGATCGATCGGCGTTGTGAAGACTACTTAATGTGGTCATCCCATTCAAGTAGTCCATCCTGAAGTTTACTTTTCAAGGGGTCATAATTTTGCTTAGAGCATGAGAACATGTTATGTCTTTCACTCTTAATTGGCCTGCATAGTATTCTGAAAAATGTCAATGTTAGCACCGACCGTGTCATGCAGGATGGCTAAAGTTTACGTCAGCGATTTTTAACCTAAATTAGTCAGATTGATTGAATTGACAACAATGTGAAAATGTTTAGGACAAAATTGATCCATTTGAATAGTTTATAACTAGATTGGTACTAATGTAATAGGTTTAAGACTTTTTCAGTACTTTTTCTCCAACTCTAAGATAGTCGAGGTTAAATTCACAAATAGGTGCAGTTTGTTCAGATGAAAGAGCAAGTTTGTGAGGGTAAGATTTACCATGCCAGTAAGTGCGTGAAAGTGTTGGTTACTGTTAGTATCGTTGGTAAAATAAAGTTGACTGACAACTTCCTTGTTGGAACATCCTAAGTCCTTGGATAGATTATTTGAATAGTTCATATGTATAAGATTTATTTAATTGAACATGTAGGTTGATATCCACGAATCAAAATGACAAATGATCATAATACTTTCCAAACAACCAAATACAAGTGGATATGTGACTGGAATACGAGTTCGTATAACAAAAGCTAGTTCATAATTCAGTTGGAGATAAATTATTTAAAAACTTAAATTGCAGTTGGTAATTTTGAATAAAAGTTGGTAGCTTCAATAAATTGGTAAGGCCAAAAGCATCAGTATCTCAATTGGTATTGAGGATTCGAGGATTTGCTGTCAAGATAACACTAATGAACCCACTTTCTTTCCATGTTTGATCAAACTGGCGGGCTTGATTCTCTCATCTTTAGATCCCAAGATTGATGTTGGCGCTTCACAAGTAAACAGAAAAATTGTGTAAATGGTGGTCTACATCATACACATATAGAATGCAAGCTGGGATTGGAAAGGATGGCAGCAAGTACGGGGGCACCCAATGGTTGAAAAGTAGGATCAGCGGGAAGCTAAGCAGGAAGATGAAGGGCCACATAGGCTTTGATTGAGTGAAAAGAATCCGTGAGTCGTTTCGTATAATTTCCATGTTCATATTGGAAACCTGGAGAGCCTTCCAATCTTGAATATCTCATGTACGCACTCGTTAATTGACTCCAATACATTCTGCAGTCATTGCCATCTTGTGGTCTTAATTCCTCAATAGAATTGATAGAATTGATGGAATTGGAATAATAAACTGGTGGATTGACCTGGACTTAGCAAGGTTCTTGGTGGTTGCCTTCTAGGCATTAATCCGTTGAATGAGCATTCCATTAATTCCTCCAAGTGGACCTTTCCTTTCGCTTCTAGTAGTCTAAGTCTGCGAGTGCTTAGTCGTTGCCTTCTACGCGTTAACGTTGGGAGTTTGCGCGTCAAGAAGGAGCAAGTCTTGAATGCATCCGGTGCATCTGGGTTTATTCCACCTCAGAAACTGGGTCTGTGGATGTCCATGTTATTTAATTACCTAGATGAAATGAGATCACATATTTCGGGTACACACAACAATCTTTAGTATCAAGCCTTCACGACAACTTAATGTAATTTTAAAGGGTAGTAGTTCTACCTCTATATTTTAACTCGGAAGCTATTGGTAATCAAAGAGATCTCTCTCCAATAAATGACTAAATCACTACTGAGAGCAGTAGTAATCACATGTTTAGTATAGTCTTCACCATCTTTGTGGACCTTGGCCCTTGGTTTGCAGAAAACAAAAAGAAAAAGGAGAAGCTTCGCATGTCGCCCATAAGACAAAAGATTGCCAGCTCGCCAAGTTGCAAGTATTCTCATTTGAAACCTTAGTTGTCGTGCCGTATTCGTTGACCCTTCTTGAGTCGTGCATTAGACAAAAGAATGCATGCATCGTCTTCTATTTTTCGGGGACCTACACTTGACTAATCGTGCTAATGCCGCCGCCAGTAAATATATCGCGGTTTTTAAATTAATCCATTGAAGTCAAGCATACCTTGTCCAAATCCTGGTTTGCAATTTTAATTAATTTCTTGATTCATTCTTGTAAATTGCAAATTCGAGACCAAAAGTTTTCTGGCTCGGGATGCTGAATTCACTATAAAGGAAGTCGCAACGTGTTTAGAATGAGGCTATTCTATACAATAACAAGTTTAATGGGTTATTAGTCAGGATCTTCTCGTCATCGATGATGGTCTTTTTTATCAATCTCTAATTTAGGGTGTTATGTTTTTTAGGATAAAGTAATTTGTATTTCTTTTTCCAAGATTCACATGTTGCGTTCTACCCAAAAAAAAAAAAAAAAAAAAAAAAATCAGTGTTTAGCATATCGTAATTCAACCCAAAAAAAGGGGAAATTTCGTATGTCATCCATAAGAAAAAAAGATTAATTCAAGGATTAATACTATGAAAAAATTTCAAACCGGTATACATGTGACAAATTTATTCTAAACTAATCATAAAAACTCTAAAACTGATACATATATAACAAATTTACTCTCCGTTTATAGAAAAATCATAAACCGATACCTCAATTAATTGTCACATATCATTAAATTCTGTAATTTGTGAATATATAACATATACCAATATATAGGTTGACCATGAGCACTATATCTCATACCCCTACATCGGAAACCAACATGTCGAAATGAGAGTAGATATAATTTACCCGTATAAACTTTTTTAATGCATGTCCAACCAAAATGACAACCGACTCAAAAATTCATCCGATGCTTGATCCAATTTTATAAAATGAGATGCCACAAAACAATTCAAGTTTTCATTAGTCCTCAAAACACATGCCATGCCATAAAATACGAACTTTTCCTCTAGATTAAACCATGCAATGCAACTTCACAAAATACTTAATTAGAAATTCGCCGAAGCAGCACCAGTGAAGACAAAACCAAGGGTTAGTATAAACACAAAAGAACTAGAATCTGTTGAAATTTTCGGTTAAAGTAAGCTACGAACCACCAAATTCACGAATTCCAAATGTTGGCCATTTTCTTTCTACGGGGTTAGGGCATCCCGAAGCTATCTTCTTGTGCTTCTTTGTTGACATCCCAAGTCCATATTGAATAGTTGAGGCCTCGTGATATTATTCATAAGTAAGATTAACCAAAATGGTGATCACATTATGTAGAAACTCATAGTGTTCCTTTAATTAGCTTGGCCCAAATTGGAACTAATTGGGTTGTTATGTATGGTATGAGTAGTATCCTTCTAATGAACATGTGGTCCGTGAGAAGACTATGCTCGTAGTTGATCTGACGAGGGTAGGGAGCGACCACTGGTGATAAAGCTCGGACAAAGTGCAATTCTTGGTAAACTTTTAAGGCGGCATAAAGGGAATGAATGAACCGAACTACATATCAAATAGGTAGAGTATCGCTGGTCGTACGGTCCAACAATGACGCAGACGTCACTGATTTTTGTGGGAGAGTATGTGACACTTGTCGACAAGCCAAGCATACATTTTTGTAAAAATAGTAAAAGCACAAAATAAAAAAAAAATAGTAATAGATAAAAAGAGAAAAGAACCCAAACTCATTTGCCTTAGCCTATACGTTAAGTCCAATTCGCTCACTTCAGCCCAGTCCATTAACACCAGCTCAGGCCCATAGGTTCATTACCCCAAGCCCATCACCGCAACAATTTAATTGGTCAATTCGCCCGGGCCCAATTCTCTCGGTGAACCGATCACGTTCAGTGGTACACAAGACGATTTTGCCTCTCCAAAAGAAACACACCCTCTCTTGATCGCTGCTTCAACAACCCCTAGGATGCGGAGGACGCACGCAGAGGCCGGACGAAGCCGAGGAAGGAGTCTGTCACTTCGCTTTTCTGCTTCATTATATTTCACTTTTCTTTTAGGTTTCTAATCATTAGCATACTCTTATAATAATGGCTTATATAGCTATGAATATTGAATATTCCCATTTGACCGTGATACTATTTCCTTTTTTCTTGTTTCTATTGCCCTTCCATTTGGATATAAAATACCTTACATATGAATAGAAAATAACATAGTACCATAGAGTTGTCTATAACAATGATGAGAAGGAGTCAAACAAGCAATAACCCCACATTGTTTTTGGAAATATTATGAGTTGGAATTGCATATGATTTTAGTGATGAGCATAACTTTTCTATGGAAGGATTGTGAAGATCTTCCATGTATTTATATCATTTCACCATACTCTTAACTGTGTCCATTTTGAAAATTTCCTGATAGAACCCATCATTCAATTTCGATGAAATTGTACATTGCAAAATCCCATTTCCGCTACAGAACTCAGGTCGGGTAATTTCCATAGTTTTGAGAAAAGGGGGTTTAGAGACCACTACATTGGTAAGGCACAACCGTACATGAATGAGGCATCAAGCTACTAGTCAAATTTTCCTATCAAAGAACTAGATAAATTACATGTAGTAATATCATGGAAAATCATAAATTCTCTGGATCTAACAACATAGTTTGCAATCCAATCAGCCCAAGTACTCCTCTCTCAATAAGAAACTTGCAACTTGACTTCCCATTGCCTCTAGATGACTAAGCGAATTTGCTTAACCAAAGAACCCATGCATGACCCAGACAATTCGCTTGTCAGTCATATTAAGGACAAAGTCGTAGTGGAATCCTTCTCGAGAATGACTCTACAGTTGTTTAGGTTGCAAGCTAACTGAAGCCCCTGAGCAAGTGCTCAGAGCTGGGCTTTTATAGCGGAGGAAATGCCTATGCAATTAGCAAAGCCTCCAAAGCACTTGCCTTCCTCCATTAGTATCTTTATTGGAAAGATTGAATGGAGAGTCAAATATGTGTGTGCTTGTGCATACGTGTGTGTGAAGGACTTCACATGTAGCAAATTTTCTACCTAGTGATTTCAACATTATCAGGACTGTGAGGCGAGGATTGAGTAAATTATAATTTTGTGTATAAACACGATGTAAGCAAAGTGAAATTTGTGCCTAATCTATTATCCGCCCATTGTGCTAACATACAACTTGTGTGGATTTGATTTCATTTGAATAAAACCAACATATTTCATGTATTCATTATTGAGTTAATATTTTTATTATCATATGTAAGATGCCACTGTTATCGCTATTATAACGACTCAATTTGACAGAGGGGAGGAGTGGTCATCAGAATTAGAGAGTCTGGACAAGGAGCGACTCCTAGTAGGATTCTATGATGGCGAATCGAACATGAATGAATTGAACTATGCACCAAACAGGGGGAAAACAATTATGAGATATATGTGAAAACTGAAATTAACTTGTGAAAGCTCCTTTTGACATAACATCAATGCTTAGATTTGGAATTCCAAAATTAGGTGTGCTCAAGTGGAGCACTACCAAAATGGGTGACCTTTCAAGAAAGTGGCCATTTATATGCCAAAGGACAAAACTGTGAGGCTTGGCATGGGACAAGCCAAAGTGGACAATACATCAATGAGCTAATCTAGGAATGTCACAATATGATGTTAGAGCGAGATCCCCTCCAATAGATGTGTGGTTCGAGGATGAACCATGCACATTCTTGTGGACCTATAACGAACTGTTTTGCCGAGGGCGGAGAGTAATTGCCGGGGCCATAGGGAAGTGGCTCCCAGTAGGCTTCTAGAATGTATACCTCCTAAGAAAGTGCTTGCCTATATGCAGAAGGACAAATCCATAAGATTAGATATAGGACAGGCCAAAACGAACAATACCTCATCTCAACTCAGTAAGTTAATTCAAGGTCACAACTATAATTTGAGAATGTTCAATGTATGAGTGACAATTCTTGACATGATAGGAGAACATGGCCCAATTTTTGTTTCATTGGGATGCTTGCAATCCCTAGTTGCAGGGTGAATGAGGCCGCCAACTGGGCTGCCAAGGCCCACGAGGCCCGAAGTCTCTCTCCTTCATGGCCCTTTTCTATCCCACCTCCGCTTTTCGATATTCTCTGTACGGACTTAATTACAAATGGTGTAACTCTTCCGTAAATCTATATATTTGCCTTTTCGACCAAAAAAAAATCCCTAGTTGCAGGGTGTGCAATCGAAATCAGGAAATTGCAAACTTCCTAACACTGAACAATTGTTCCCTCCACACTTCTCATGCTCTTGAGGAGCTCATCAAGCGTGAGGCTGTAGAGAGAGCCTTGCCCCGACAATGGGTGCAACCCCGTTTCGCCAACAACGCCGCCAATACCACCCCACGAGATCTCATCTTTATGGAACCAGATTGTGGGACCTAACTCGTATGATTTGTGAACACCTTTTTGAGAATCTGGAGCGATGTCGATGTTAGGGTCGGAACAGAAGAGGAGCGATCTTGAGATCCAGTTCAGCTCTGGCAAACACAAAGCTAAAAATTTGGGCTGGCAGCCCCAGATGGTGGCGATATAAATTGGAGAAATTATCGCCACACAACACGAGTCTTCCATAACAAACCATCGTTTCGTTCCAAATAAGCATCAGATCTCTCATACAAAACGCTTGCAAGCCCTCCTCAAGTCTCCATGTCGCGCAGCCACCAATGTGTGATGCAGACAAGGGCCTGCAAGGCCTTGCTTCCGAGCAACAAATGTCGGCAGCGCTCACCGACCCTCGCGGACACCCAACAGGGGTTTCCGGCCCTCACTGGCAACCCAAGGAGGCCGGGTCTTCTATTCTCTCTCTTTTCTTTTCTTTTTTTTTTTTTTTAAATAGAGCTAGCTTTTTTATGCTTTTTAATTGCTACACTTTTTTCTCTCATGATCATTTTCTTTTTCTTTTTTGTAAATTTTTTATTTTATTTTTTGAATATATCAAAAATAATTTCTAATTTGGCACCATGTGTCTTCACAAATAAAAATGACATGTCAACATTTTTGCTAGCAAATTTGAACGGAGTTAATGGAGGGACTTGATTGTACCAATTTAATAAATTTTGAAACTTAATTGCACTTTTTAAAAGTTTTATGATTAATTGCATTTTTATAACAAGTTTTAAAGCCTCTGGTACAATAATAAACCCCCAAAAAAAAAAAAAAAAAAGAGAGAGAACAAAAAAATTTTATAACTTTTCTTAAAACTATGTCATTTTGGGTGGTATCGTATGTGTCTAATCGTAGGCTGTGTTACATAGGATGACTAGCACTGCTTAAACCACTATGTTAGTAATTTCCGACCTAAGTCAGCCAAACATATTATATTAGAAAATCAAAAGGTTAGAACTATATTTATGATTGAATCAATATTCGTATAATAAATTTAAGACTTTTTGAGTTATTCCCCATCATTACTATCAAACTAGCAAAATATTGAAATGAGAAAAATGTTATATTAAGTTAAAAATAGTGCAATTTTTTATTTAACAATCAAGATTCAATAAGATATATCTTAAAGTGTGATGCAGACAATATTTGGAACTTGTTACCATCGTAAAAGTATATATTTGGTTTATTAATATCAACTAAACAAAAATATTGAAAATATGTAAAGATCACCTGAATGTCAATAAATAATCTAAATGATGTGGTGTGTTAATGCATTTTGTTGGATTCACCGAATGTGTTGAGTGGTATTGTCTCGAACAAAATTCATTGAAATTGCTTTATATTTCTCTCCATGAGTCCAAACGCAACCATTTAGCTGATTTTTGGGTAAGCGAACTTGTGACCAAAATTAACAATGTGAAGTCTTAACTTTGATTGCGGAATGTAGCTAGGTTGATTAGACGCTAATTTCATGTAGCTAGGTTGATCAGATGCTAATTCCACGTGTATTTTGGCTAATTTTTCTTGGTGAATTAACACGCATGCAGATATTTTTCGTTTAAAAAGTTTTTGATATCATAGGTATATTTTCTTTACCTCACTCTACATATAAGGAACGAGTGCTTATGACTATTTAAGCTGTCCCCATCCATAACACAACATAAATGCAACCAGTGAGTTTACTTAAAATGCGAGTCATGTCATATGATAGGGTCTTCCACATGGAGACGGTGAAATGGTTAATCATCGATAAAGGAACAGCACAAGAATCAAAACTTGATACAAGAGGATACTTAAGTATCAAAAGTTATGAAAGATATACCTAAGTACCACTTTTCTTTTCTCTTTTTAAATTGGGACATCTGAATACCAAGTCCGACAACTATAACCAGAAATCTTACGTGGCAATGTTTTATTAATATAATTCACCTATATGGCTCGCCAAAATGCTAAATCAACAAAAAGAGTCAAAACGATGTCGTTTTGTCCCCGATCTGAATTTTAACATAAATACTAATTAAATTAAATTTAAAAATAAAGTATTTAAAGAGAAAAAGAAAAAGTTGCAGATGTTGGGCAAGAGCTATGCAAGTCCTCACCGCCCCCTCACCACCGTCGCCAGGAAAGGCCGGCAACGATGGGAGGAGGGTCGATCGGTGATGCCGAGTCCTAGCCAAAAGCCGACAACCCTGGCTAACCAATAGTGAGGCCTTCAAGCCCTCACTTTGATCCAGCTTGAGGGTCGCTACTCTCCCCCTAGATCTGGGCAAGGGCTTGTCGGCCCTTGCCCAGTTGAGCCAAGGGTCGTCACCACTTGAGCAAGACCAACAATGTTAGCCAACCCTCCCCTCACCATTGCCGACCTTACGCAACGACAATGGCAAAGGCGGCGGTGAGGGCTTTGCACAGCCGCTTGCCCAACACCTGAAATTTCTTATTCTTCTTCTTCTTCTTTTTAATTATTAATTTTAGTTTTGAATTTAGTTTAATTAATATTTATATTAAAATTCAAACCAAGTCAAAACAACACCATTTTTTGCTTTTCTTTCCACATCGGCGTACAAAATGGCAACATTTTTGCACTCGCTTCATCGAAAACCATCACGTCAGCATTTTAATTGGATTTTCTTGTCATTGGTACTAAAATGATATATTTTGCTCTAGTTTTGGCAATTAACTGTATATTTCCAAACTTTTTGAACTCAAATATCCCCGTGTCAAGTTTTGACACTCTAGGGCTGCGCATGGTAACCTTCCCCAGCCCAAGAATTTCTATTCTTTGTTCCCAAAGGAACAAAAAAAGAATAGAAACCCGTTTGATAACGGCAAGTTAGTTTTTGTTCCAGGAACAAAAAGTTAAGCCCTGTGAATGGTTTTGGAATAGAAATGAGAAGTAAAAAAAAGTTGCTTCTTGTTCAGGGAATAAGTTTCAGAAATAAGTGAATTTTTTTTTTCTTTTATTCATCTCTTGTTGCCGCCGCCGACCACCGCCCCCGCCCGCCGCCGGTCGCCGCCGCCGGTCGCCGGCCGTCGCCGCCGGTCGCCGTCGACGCGCGGGCGGTCGTCGGCGGCCGATGGGCGGGCGACGACGGCGGTGGCGGCCGGCGGACGTGCAGCAACGGCGGTGGCAAGTGACGGCGGCGGCGGCGACCGACGGCGATCCGGCGGCAGCGGCAACCGGCGGCAATCCAGCGGCGAGAGTAAAAATTGAATAAAAACAAAAGAGAAATCGTTGCGTTACCAAACGCATTTCTATTCTTTTTCTATTCCAAGAGTAGAAATTTTGTGTAGTTACTAAACGGGTTCTTTTACTCAGAAATTGTTCCCCGAAATAGAAATAGAAAAGAATTATTTCTGAAAAAAAAACTCTTCCCCAACCGAGAAGTGTTATCATGCGTAGCCTAGGTGTCCAGCTTTTGTTAATCCTCTCGCCAAGCATTGAGAAAACAATTGGCTCCACCTCCCAGAATGCTCTTTGGTTTTATCAAGCTCAAGAAGATTATGGAGTGTGCACAATCAGTAAAACTCTAATTAGTTCGTGATGAGAGGATGATCTAATCAACTCTTGTTTGGATGCCTGTTATTGTCATTGTTGAAGGGACGGCAAAAAGAATTGTCTACCTAGCTGACAAACACAAATACCTATCTTACTTAATAGTAAACATGTCGAATCTCCATATACTCCATCATTTGAAGGCCACTTGTCCTGGAAAATCCGCACTTCAGGGTATCTTAGATTAGATAGCCTCTCAACTTCTTCATTTACAAAATTGTCGAGCGACTGAGCGTCAAATTTTCGGCAGAGAGCTTCAATTTTTTTTGTTCCCTGAGATAGTAAAACAAAAAAGCTTAAGTATATTATATTGAACAAATATAATCGTTTTTAGAACACAAAAGATAAATCTAAACATTAGTATAAACAAAAAACGAGTTACAACAATAATGATGAGGAAAAAAAAACCTTCCCTTACATAGAATTGAGCAAACACTCACATGTAAAGGCCCAAAATTCATCTGCTTGATGAGGATAAAGTAATTGAAATGCAAATTTACCTTCGTTTCCATCACCACGTCCAAACCTTCCAGATGGTTCCCCAACTGAGTCTTTTTTTTCCGTTCCTTATCACATTCTCGACGAACAATATCTATACCAAGGCCTCTTAACTGATCATGCATCCATAACTTATTGTCTTCACTGATTTTTATCAAAGAAATTTTCTGCAGGACTTCAAGACCTTCCTCTGGGAAAAGATTGGAATCTTTCCACGAGTGGAGCACTATCCTTTGATCAAATCCAGTGAAAAGACAAGCTATTTCAAGGAAGATATGCTTTTGACAATCATCCAAGGTGTCATAACTTATTTTTAACTTTCGTTTTACTTCACTGAGAGGAACTTGTTTCAATTTCTTCAATATCACATCCCAAACATCTTTGCTTCTGCGCCGAAGTAGTTTACCTATAGCCTCAAGAGCAAGTGGAAGACCTCCTGTACTTTTGACCACTTCAGTGGAGAAAGCAACATACTCATCCAAAGGATAGTCTCTCCCAAAAGCATGTTTGCAAAAAAGTTGAAGAGATTGATTGAAGTCCAAACTCATAAGCTCATATGGATAACAAACCTCAGGAACATCAATAATATCCCTGTTCCTACTAGTTATGATAATTCTACTTCCTAAACCGAACCAAGCAGGTTTTCCAATCAGTGCATCCCAATGAGTCATTTGATCAACATCATCAAGTAGCAACAAAACCTTTTTACCACATAACCTTTCTTTTATTATCTTGATTCCTTCCTCAACATTGCTAATGTTTGCCCATTTCTTCTTGAGAACGTCAGAGATTAGTTGATTCTGCAAACCTTCGATGCCCTTAAGCTCTGAAGTCTCCCTGATGTTGGAAAGGAAGCAACAAGCTTCAAAATGATGTAATAGCCGGTTGTAGATAATTTTGGCAAGAGTAGTCTTTCCTACACCCCCCATACCATGGATTCCAAGAATTCTTATATCCTCCGAATCACCACACATCATTGTATCGATTTCCTTCACATGATTTTCAACTCCAACCAAGCAGTTTGTCACCAATAGATAAGCCGTTTTCAACTCATCTATAACCTTCTCGACAATCTCCTCTACCAGTTCTCCTTCACCTCTAATATTATGGAAGGAAAATGGAAAACATAATTAGAAGAACAAGGTAATATTTTGGAAAAACTGCACCAAAATGATAACCCAGAAAATGACATACCTATTCTCCTTTGAATTGACCCATCCATTTAGATTGGCAACATGGTTGAGAGCAGCTTTCCACTTACTGACGTTCGCACCAAATTTCTTTTTATGTGAAAGAAAGGCTTCTTCATAAGACCCAATTTGATGACGGACCTCTGCCGGAGTAACGTCATAAAAAATGGGCATAATCTTCTGTCTCCTTGTTTTACTACACTCCACCATTTGGACCAACTCATTTAGACACCATTTACTAGAGGCGTAGCCCTTGGAAAAGATGGGAATTGCAATTTTTGATTGGCTGATAGCTGTGAGCAACTCAGGACCAAACTCCTCTCCAACTCGGAGTTCTTCATCATCCTTAAATGTGTGGATTCTAGCACCTAGCAATCTGGTATAGAG
Source organism: Eucalyptus cloeziana (assembly GCA_014182715.1). Taxonomy (NCBI): domain Eukaryota; kingdom Viridiplantae; phylum Streptophyta; class Magnoliopsida; order Myrtales; family Myrtaceae; genus Eucalyptus; species Eucalyptus cloeziana. Next base: position 21,366,838 of record CM024636.1, on the reverse strand, counting down.
GAAATTTGTAATGCCTAAGCGAGTATCTGGCCCCCTAAAACTCAGGAAGACATCATAGTCATATCCGGATGACATGGAGGTTGATGATCGTGAGCCGTCCTGCTGGTATACTTTTTCCTGTTTTGGCAGTGTCAAATCAGGGATTTGCACCAAGTTGGAGACAACTGCAGCAGTTGCTTCTACACTGCCATTGTTGATAGCCGATGAGGATGCTGAGTCACCGACAGAAGTGACCGCTTTCCCTTCAGCTGGCAGTTTCTCAGGTTCAATCTTCCTCATGCTTTTCTCTTTCCGGTTTTCCTTTTCCTCACTGGACAAATCAACCATTACAAGCGAAGTGGCAGCATCCACTTGCGAGAAAACAATCTGCTCATACGCAGATGAGAAACATGAATTGCTTTCCAGAATTAAAAAATGAAGTGAAATAACAGATCATTAGTTTGACGTCTAACCAGTACCTCTGCCATAAATTCCTTTGGATATTGATCCTTGCAATCCCATGGGACATCCATACCATCAAACTCAAGCTTCAGAACATTATCCGATACAAATGCAGTATTAAACATTGCACGAAACATTAATTTTCCATGTTCAAGATTAGCATCCAAACTCATACACTCGAGCACAACATCGCCTTGAACATTACAATGGACGTCCAATTTATCTGTTTCACCATCTGCCTGCACTTAAATATACGAACAATAAAATAGAGAACTAGCTTGATATCTATAATATTGGTTAAACATTCATGGTGCATGAGTGAACTCACACATCAAAATAGATTGATGGATGAGGCATGTAGCATACAATCGGTGCTTGAGAGGGGATTTTTTTCTCTTATATACTTGTATTTCTCAGAGAGTTGTAGTCATTTTATATATAAAGCAAAACACTGTTACCAGGAAAGCAAAATAAAAGAATGATAGCCTATAAAAGGAAAAAATTAAAGAACGATAACTCATCTTTCTGACTAGACTGGACATAAGCATGCTGATGTTTATAGGCTCAAAATGAGACACTCAAGAAATCACACTAGTCATACACTAGAGTTACATTATACGTACCAGGGATTACAACAAATGCATCATTTTTGCCAAGAGGAAATTAGGCAAGTTCTCAATATGCACCATACTTGCCTTACAACATAATGTGATATACAGTGATCTTTTGCAGCTTGATTTCACAGTTTAACACTCTGTTACTAAGACATTCAAAACACTAAGATAACCATCACTGCTTGCAGCTCCTATCTACAAATCCATCAAGGTTTTACAAACATCTAAGGTGAAAAAGTTTGGTACTAGAAGCCAACCAATACATGGGAGAGAAAGTGGAATCATACCTGACAAACACATACAATCAAATCCCATGAATAATTTCAGGTTATATGGATTGCCAACAAAATCAAAATTACCTGTTTGTTGTAATGCCTAACATGTTCACTCCTTCTGGGTGTTGAGAACAGAACTTTGGCAGTTCGATCAGCAACCATAAATGGGTCCCATCCCAGTATCTTAACAATAGGACGACATCCCCCTTCAGCATCCAAATGAGGAATGGACCTCAGTACAACACTTTTTATCACAAGAACCTTATCCTGTGGAGGCCAATCTAAACCAGCATTCTGTGTGGAAATATAGTGAAGGTATCTCAGCTGGGAAGGCAACGGATTCAGTGTTGATGTCAGCTGCAACAGTTCATGGGGCGCTTTCTTGTAAATCATGTTGAGTGTTTTCCGCTCCCCATCCTGCTTCTTCCTATATAACAAGAGAGAAGCCAACATGAATGCCAAAACTGGCCATGCACCTCTTTCACAATGCATCAACAGCACGTTCTGTTGCGTATCAGATGACAACCATTCATCGGCAGACCTCAAGAAGTTGTGGATAATCTCCACTCTCGGTATAGGGCACCCTCCATAATTTTGAGGGAGTTCCATGACAGTTATATCATATTCAGACAACACTTCAGCCATTGGGTTTTGGTTATCTTGCTCTCCAAAATTGAGTACCATGAAAGAGGCCGCAGAAAATTGGTGTTGGAGTTTTGCAACTATGTCTCTCAGGTAAAACTTATATCCGTCATCCTTCAACCGGTCCATGGTAATTTGGCCAGAAAAAGACCAATCGCAAGTAAGACAGTAATCAAACACTGCATCCACATCCACATACATATATCATTATGTGCATAAGATTGGTGTACAAAAATAGATAAAGCTAACAGAAGACATCTATCATCAAGTGTGTAATTTGGCTCAGTATAAACTTGATAGACCATGAAATGATTGAGGTCAAATGAAGTACTCATGCAAGGAAGCTTCCAAATTATGGATGATGACTTGCTTTGCTGTCAAAAGTTGTTTAGAAACTAAACCACAAAAACGCATTCATAAACTTCCAGGAAATAGTGACTAGAAAAGGTTAGGAAACCCATCTACTGCAGATCATTTCCATAGAGGTGTAGGGTGAATGATATATCAAGAGACCTGCCAATTAAACTAATGAAATGATCCCCTGAACTCGAAGGATAAGCACCTCATGCGGATCTTCTGCAGATGAACATCTTGAATGCTTATGAACTTTCACCGGCAAGTACAATTGGGAATTGCGAAATATGCATTTATGACTAGTCAGTAGCACCCACAGGAGCCTCTGGGATTAACAAGGAAGCAATTACAGAAAGTGCTTGTAGCTGATTAGCTCCATGGAAGGATACTTCTTTCGACTTCTAGGCTTTCCAGCCTTTCAAACAAAATAGCATTTTTTGTGTTTTCTTAAGTCTTTCAATGCTATGGACTTGCGGATTGGGCACTGGAATGACCTACTTTGGTTTTGGGTTAGTCTTAATATTCTGATAGCCTAGCAATCATTGATAATTTATGGGTCTTCTTCTCTTCAATCCGGCCTGAGCTGATCTCTTCTTATCAGAGTTGAGCCCCAATGCCATTTGGCTGGTCAATACAACATTGATGCACCCTCAAAAGCTACTGAGGCTACACAGTTGCTGGAAGTTGGTTAACATGAGCATAAAGATGCTCCCAGGTTGAAGCAGGGCTGTGGGTTGTGCCAGTGGTGCCATTTAAATGTGGATTTGAACAAGCATTTCCTTTTAGCTGAGACAAGAAATGAACTTGCAATTGCAGTGATATGAAATGCGACAACATTCTCCTGTGGAAGATAATGCTTGTGCCGAGCAGCTATCTAATCACAGTTGGTGGACTAGCAACTAACTCCTCTACAGAAACTTTATGCCTCTTCTGCAAAGTAACAAAGTCATCGATCCTGGAATTTTTAGTCTGTATTCGTTTCATGTGCCTAGAGCCCGTGTTACAACCAAAATGGGAAAAGAACCATAAACTACAGTACACAAGCTTGTACGTTCTTTTGACATATTATAGGCTTCATTCATTCCTTGTTGATACATAGGTTTTCCACTATTTCCCCCAGAGAAGGAAAATCTTAGAAAATAAGACTACAGGCTGTTATTGCATCCGACCACTAAAATAAAGAAGCGTACATAAAATCCTGGAATCTGACAATACTGCGCATATAAACTATTGTAGTATATTGATACTGAATATGTGAAAGCTCACCATAGACTCTGTCGGAGACTTCCAACACCCCTCCATCGGGCAGATTCCTGTAAGAGAATCCAGAGTAAGGCCATAGTGCAACAGCATTAATCCATATGCTTCACATCAAGCATCTTGACACACTAGAATTACACTCATGTAAAACCAAAAGTCCATGTTACTTCATCATAATGCAGGACATAACAGGCACTTTCTGATCGAGAAACATGATCTATGCAGACTGGGAGACAATGTAATAATTTATGTCAGGGGAACAGGAGCTACTTGCTTTGTTGTTCATTGAATGAAATGTGCATGGTAATAGGTGCAATGGATTGTATGTTGGTAATGTTGTCATAAAGAACCTAGCCCATGCAGTTGTAAACTTTGACAGTTTCTAAAAAATCACCGTGTCCTTCTAGACAAATCATCATTCGCTTTGATGATCTGGTCAGGCGGCAGCTGTGACTGCCGATCTTCAATTGTCGTCTGTGCTTTAGACAGCCAGCGAAGGATTTGCAGAATAGTCTCAACCCTGAGTTCTATCCCCATCACCGGTACTCGCCACTGATCATTGGCCAAGTAGCAGAGCACAGTCATGGCGGCTTCTCGAGCATCGGGAGCCGAACTCTCCGTCAGGAGCTTGAGCAGCGGAGGCAGGCCGCCTTCCTCCACAATAATCACCTTGTTCCTGTCATTGTCACTCGCGAGCGAAGCCAACTCATTTGCAGCCTCAATTCGAACAGGCAGGGGCCCCATGTGAAGCGAGGCGATGAAGAACCAAACCCAAGCCAGAATCGGATCATTAATCTCAATTGGAGACGGCGAGAGCTCCATATCACCACCCTCACATACGGTATCGAAGACACTGAGCAGCCACTTCAGGTTCCCAAGAGAAGCGTCGAGGAGGGCCGTTATCTTCTTAAAATCGGCGGCACTGATCGTGTTGACGACGCGGCGGAAGATGTTGTGGGGCTTGCACTTGCGAGCTAGGGCTAGGGCTTGCTCCAGGTTCCTGGAGGCCTCGGTGGCGACGCAGCGGATGGGGCGCTCGTAGAGGGACGGAGCGGAGGCGGTGAAGCGGGCGAAAGAGCGGAGCATGTCGGAGAGGTGGTCGGCCTGCTTGCCCAGCTCGGAGCACTCGGACTTGAACAACTCGGCCTCGTCCGCGGCCGAGCGGACTTGCTGCGACAGCACGATCAGCTGCGACAGCTCCTCGTCCATTCGCTTCTCCTCCGGCGCAGCCATTCCCGGAGCTCGCGATGGCGACACAGTGACTGCGGTTGGGACCGATGACGAGTCCAAGGCCTTCGTGTCGAAAATTTCACGAGCGCGGAAAGCAGCACGAAGATCATGGTACAAAGTTCCCCACTCGAGCACAACAGCATTCTTCAGTCTTCGTCTCCTCATTTTGGTTCAGTTCTTCTTCTCATCTGCTCATCCCATTTTCTTCGTTTATAACAGGGAGGTCAACGGCACGGTGGCCCAAGTCCACGTCCATTATTTACGCACGAGGATAGAAGAGGAACGTGAAAACAAAATTTAGGATGTTTCGGTGCAAACTTCACGATAAATAAAAATGTTTACAATGGAAATCCGTTTTCAGAAAGATAATTAGTTTTCATTTATTTTGCTGTTTAAGAAAGATGATTTCATCCTTGCCAAGTGGGGAAGTCGTTTGCCCCTTATCTAAGCTTGTTGTTTTGTGTAGATTGATTAATTTTTCATCATTTAAACGCCAAAAAATTGAAAAAAATTCTCAAAAATAATTTTCCCTCAAACAAATGGAACCTTGGAATTCTTTGCACGTTTATATGATCCTGTGCCCCTTAGAATTCTTATTTGAATGATTAGAAAAATTACTTCATCCACAATAAATCTATTGACATAGATTTATATACCAAGTTACTTAGATATACACGAGATTTATTAATTACTTATGAATGTTATTTATAATTATAACATTGCTAATCAAATTAATCTTTATTTTTTCTGTATTAAAATCTACTAAACTTGCCGTAGTGAGGAAACTGTACAGAACATCCGTTCTACTATATTTTGGCATTCCACTAATATTGTATATAAGCCGATTAATATAACTCTAATGACCAATTCATTTGCTAGAAACATATGAAAAATCAACCCAGCCGGAAGCCTAGGGAATTTGGCGTATTGGATTCTCTTGGAACTCAAATAATACCCAATAAGGGATTGAATGAACTTGTAATAGCTCTCTAGTTCCGTCCTCATATTTTTGGACGCATGTAGGGTATATATACACACAAATGTAGGGTGCATTTATTTCATGAAAAATTTAATGATAAAAGAAAATATTTTCCGAAAAAGCCTTTTTTAGGAATGCAATTAATTTTCCTTTATTTAGGAATATATAATCAATTTTTTTAATATTTGGTAATGATTTTAATCTCGTGACTTTATCTTAGGAAAAAAAATCAAACTTTTAAATATATATTTTTATTTTTTTAAAAATTAAATTTTAATTATTTTATTTTATTTTATTTTATTTTATTTTCATTTTCATTTTCCTCCTTCTACTGCAATTGGCCAGTGACAACCACAAGTGAGCTCAAGCTCAAAGCTCACCAAGATCCGGCAAGACTCAAGCTTGCTAACCTCAAGCTCGAAGCACAAGCACAAACCAATGAGGCTCGACCTTGCACGTGGTTGGCGATTTCGAGCTCAAGCTTGCCAATTCTCGTCAAGTGTCAACCTCACGTGAGGCCTACAACCTCAACCTAGCCTCACCAGCCTGTGCTTGTGGTCGATCACCAAAACCCGATGACCGATTAAGTGAGAAATAAAAAAAATAAAAAAGGAAGGAAATAAAGAAAGAAAATTAAAATTAAAAATTGAAAATTTTGAGATTAGCAACTTCGGAAAATGTTTTCACCTCTTTAGATTTAAGAATTCACTTTCCTAAATTTATACATAAATATTTTCATTGACCAGAAAGTGTTTTCGAGTTAACTAGCTATTTTCTATGAACCAAACGGGTAAAAATCCATAAAATCAACTATTGGAAAACACTTTTCCTGAAACAAACACATCCCTAGCTTCGATTGCAGCTAGTATCTTATGCCATATATAATGCATAGAATAGCAGAGACAATCGGAATAATAGGACAAAAATGAGTGCTTCATAATTGATTTTGCATGGAATATAAAAGAATCGGTATCAATGATATGCCAACCTAAGTTCTCAAACATGTCTTAACTTGAAATTTTATAAAATCGTCAAAAAGGAGAATCAAGTTCGCCACTCTTTATTTTCTTTCTAATTGTTTATTTAATTAATTCAAGTTAACGTGAAGGTGGCAGTGGGTGTTCGTCATTGCTAAGAGAGGGCCCTCATGTGTAGAGGCTACATGAACTAAGGGTGTGCATGGTCCGGGCGGGCGGTTCCCGACCTAGAATCGGGAAATGCCTGCTAAGGACCGGTTCCGAAAAATTGGAACCGGGATCCACCCGTTTGTTACATGGATCCACCCGAGAACCAGACTGCTCGTTGGGTCCGGTTTCTAGGTGGATCCATGGAACCGATCTTGACGCGAAGGTGAGTTGTGGCGTCGCGGTGACGGGCGAGCGGGCGAAGGGCGCTCACGGCTGTTGGCGCGGTGGTCGGCATGGAGGCGAGTTGTGGCGTCGCGGGTCACTGCGGGACAGAGCGAGAGGCTGTGGCGGCCGACACGAGGGGGTGGAGCGGCGACGGAGGTGTCGACACTCGGGGAGGAATCGAAATGGCTGCAAGGATCGCGCGGAGGGGCGGCGGAGTAGCAACGGAGGCGCACTCACCGGTTTAGGATCTGATGGCGTCGATCGTCGTGGCTGTAGGGGCTACAACAGCGTTGGATTGCTAGCGGAGGGGGCCCGGAGCAGAAGCAACGGCGGTGGGCGAGCGGGCGAAGGGCGCTCGCGGCTACTGGCGCGGTGGTTGGCGCGAAGGCGAGCTGTGGCGTCGCGGGTCACTGCTGGGCGAAGCAAAGGCAGTGGCAAGTGGCGGCCAGCGTGGGGAGCCGGACAGCAGCGGTGGAGGAGCGATGGCAACGGTAGCGTTGACGCTCAGGAAGGAACCGAGGAAGAGACAGAAAAGAGAGACAGTCACGGAACCGAAGAAGTCGAAGATAGAGGAGAGAAGTCACGCTCGGTTAGGATTTGTTTTGTTTTAGTAATATTTTAATATTAAAAATTAATCGGTCTAGTCCGGGTGGGCAGGCGAGCGGATCCGCCCATAAAACCGGAAACCAGACCGGTACCCACTGGTTCCCGTAAATTGGAATCGGGAACCGGACTGGTTCCCTCAAGAACCGCCGGTTCCGGGTGGTTCCAGGTGGTTCCAGGTGGTTCCGGGCAGTCCGAGCGATTCCCGAGTATTTTGCACACCCCTAACGTGAACTGGTAAGCTGTTCTTATATTGATCTATGCCAGTGTTGTCGGTTGTTATCTATAGTATCATCTTACTGTCATAAAATGGAATATCTGAGCTGGCTATGTATAGTTTAGTTATGTTTGTATGACTAAGAGTATTTATATTTCGATAGAATTGACATTGACGGAAAAAAAGTGATTTAGTACGTGCTATTATAGGAAATTTGGTATAATTGTTTGTGAAGAGAAGTGCTAGAGCAAGAGCTTACTTACAGAAATCTAGTGACTCTTGTTATTATTTTAATTTGTCATCAGATTGGTGATTAATGGATCACTCCAATTGATAACACGACTTCTAATGAGTCTAACAAGTTTGGATTTATGACTAATCTAAATTCCCGATGCTAAAAAAATTAAGTTTCCTCTTTTCTCCTCTACCTTAAATATTACTAGCCATATTTGACATTCAAAGGAATTGAGGAGCACCGTTCTAGAGTCCTATGTGATCAATGATCAATTGCCGTCCTGAAGACTACTCGATGTGGTCATCCTATTTAGGTAGTCTATCGTGAAGCTTAGTTATATGTATTCTCGTTAATGTTAGGAGTCATGATTTTGCTTTAGAGAATGTGAACTTGTTATGCCTGTCGCTCTTAGTCTATCTATGTTTTTTGTACTTTCTACCCCCCGGGGGTGCCTTTCTTTTCTCTCCTCCTTTTACCGTAAGTACTGTTGCTTCTTCTTATCAGTTGATTTGATTAAGAAGCTCATGAAATTTTCACAAGCAATGTATGAGGAAAGCTATTTTTATTCACCAATGATCAACAGTATGATGTGAATCTATCCAATACGATGTTATTAGCCAGTCACATGATTTCGGGTGCTAGTACGGATATAGAGTTTCATTCAAACGTTAACGGCTGCATTGCACTAGACAACTTCTTCATATTCTTGTCAAATTTTACCCTTCTCAACCTCCCCGTTGCGGCCTACCCCTCTGTTCACGACCTAATCCTTAGCAAGGAGGAAAATAGGTTTAAAGGTATTTCATATATGACGGGCCTATGGCCCATGTTTTAGATGCAAGCTCTCATTAGCTCATACCTCGTCACTAATCTATAGGGGTTGGTTAGAAAATAAGTAAAGCACAGAAACGTACTTCACTTTCTACGCAATCAGAGAATTTATGGTCAAAGATTTGATTAAACTAATTAAACAATTAGTACCCCTTCAGTACCTAATTTTGTTCATTTAAAAAAAAATTACCAGGCAGTTTGGATTGATTTTAGGCCTGTTCACTGATGTATAAGGTAATCATGCGAGTGCACAATCATTAAAATAACAATCAACAACCAAAATGGGCATTAAGTACATTGCAAAGGAAAACAAGCATCTAACACTAATAAATAAATAAACGTCTAGGCTAAAAGGAAGCCATTGAAAGCGCACAATCAAGGACATTTATCTTTAAGGACATTTGAAATCCTTCGGTAAAAGGGGGCTTGTCCAAATTTTGAGCACAATTTTTAATCAAAGGTTTTACCACATTTTAAGGGAAAATTGCTCGAAAAAGACTATTTTTAAAGCCATTTTCCTAATTCATAGGAAATAATTCTTTTTGGAATTGTTGAATTTATACTAATTTATAATATTTTAAAAAAAATCATACAAGTATATTTTAATTTTTTAATTTGAAAAAGGGACCCAGGCCGAGTGAACCCCCTCACTCAGCTTTTTCTGTCGCTTATTTTTTCTTTGTTCCTCTCACCCGCGCCTTCGGCCGAGCTCCCCACAAAGCCTGCAGAACAGTGGATCCGTCACTTTGACAACTCGACGTTGTGATAGCCTTTTACAACTTCTGGAAAAAGATGGGATTTTAAGGCTCCATTCGTTTTGAAAAATGAGCGATTTTCGGAAAATATTTTTACCGAAGTCATTTTAATGAAAATGACATGATATTTTATGGTATTAAATTTAAATCACGAAAATGTTTCGGAAAATATTTTCTTGTATTCGGTAAAGAAAATATTTTTATTTCACCGAGATTGGCAAGCACGAGCATCAAGCTCGAGGCTCGCTAGATCGATGAGCGCAAGTTTGAGATCGACGAGCTTGAGGTTCACTTGGTCTAACGATTAAAGCCAAGAAAGAAAAAAATGTGAAACAAAAAAAAAAAAAAAGAGAGAAAGAAAAAGGAAATAATTCGCATTAAAAAAAGAAAACGAAAATTAAAAAATAATTTGAATGAACAAAGAAAAGAAGAAAAATAAAGGGGAGGATGAAGTCGGGATTTGTAGAGGTGTGAGATAAAGAGATTCGAAAAAAATATTTTCCACTTTTCAAAAGTGGAAAACATTTTCCCTAGTTTAGAAAACTTTTTCTTTAATGGAAAATATTTTTCAAGAAATTCATTTTCGGTGAAACGAACGTCAGAAAATCAAAAACGTTGTTTTGAAAATTATTTTCGAAAACAAGCGGATCCTAAGTGGAGATTGCTCGACGGAGTGAGTTGAGCGGGAACAAGAAATTGAGAGGTTGGAATGAGAGGAAGGAGAAGCCTTTGCTTCGCTGGCCAAAACCCAAGACGGCGGCCTCCCCCTCACTATGGAATCCGCCCTCCTTTTGAACGTGAAAAGCCTTTTCAATAAGAGAGGGACCTTTTCCTTTTTGTCCCCTTGTGCCGCCACCTCCATCCCCACTTAAAGCCAAACCTAGGTTTATTTTAGGGTTTCGTGTCCTTGCAGCACGTGACAAGATCTCACATGAATAAATCATGATGGCACCAACTGGCATGTTTTCTGTTCAAAAAAAAAAAAAAAGTGGCATGTTTTAAACAATTGATCTATTTAGGATGCAATTGACAACTTACTAAATAGTGATTCATTTTATTATTTTATTTTTGAAAATAGATTTGGAATCAAAATTTGTTTGGTAAATTTTTATTCTCGAAAATAAACTTGTTCGAAAGTAGATTTGAAACAAAATCAAAAAATACAAAAAGTTTTTTTTTTTTTTTTTTTAATTTTCGACAATAATTCTAAAATCAAGTCAATCCAATTTTCTTTTTTCTTTTTTCTCTTCTTTTATTCTTCTTCATTCTCTCTTCTTCTTCCATTGCCACCGGCTGCCAGCGGCTAGTTGGACGAGGTTGGATGAGCTTACTCGAGGCTCACCCAACCACTGACGAACCTCGCTCGGGCCTCCCTTGACCATTGGGGAGCCTCGCCTAGCTAGGCGAGGCCAAGCTTGCCCAGACCACTAGCGGGGCTTGACCTCGTCGAGCCACCACTAGGTCAGTGTCTTGGTTGATGGCCGGGTAAGCTCAGCCCCACCTAACCAAGGCTCCACTACAAGCTCAACATCTTGGCTGACGGCCAGGCAACTCCTACCTCGTGGTGGCTTGATAAGGTCGAGTCCCACCGACGGCTGGGTAAGCTTGGCCCCACCTAGCCAAGGCTCCACCAAGCCTTACCCAGCTACTAGCGAGGCTCAATCGACGAGGCATGGCCTCGTCAAGGGCTGGCAATACTTTGGCAAGGTCGTCGGCCTTCATCTCCAGATCATCCAAAGGTTAGCAATTGGTTAAAGCTTGGAGAAGAAGAAAAAGAAAAGAATAAAAAATAGAAAAAAATAATAAAATTATTTAAAAATTAAAAGAAAATGGTTTGTATTAAAAATTTTGATGACAATACAAAATACAATTCTATTTCGGAAATAGAAATTTTGAGTAATTACCAAACACCTTTAAATGCTTATAAATTATTTTGGGAACGAGAATAAAAAAGAATAATTTATGATAAAAAATTATTCTCGGGAATATAATAGTTATCAAAATGCACCTTTAGAGGCTACACAACTTGAAATTTCTTTACTAAGACCCAAAATCTCCAAATTCTATTATTCCCAAATCAAATAACTAAAATAAGATTAGAAACAAATGACATATTAATATTTTTCAAATAATTTTTCTTATTTTTAAATAATTTCAAAAATAAAATAGATATAATAATATTTTTTTAAACTAGTAATGCAAATGCTCTTAATGTCCATATACAATGCAATATAATGAAAATTAATTTTTTACTTAGGGGTTATAAAGTAATACATAATTTTCTATGCGATTAAGGAATGATTAAACATATCATCAAAATTTAGATATCAATACCCTAGCCTCCCAAAAGCCCACATGACTTCTAGAACTACTGACCATGATGTGACTCTTGTTGCGACTCGCAGGGCCATGTAATGCAAAATTTGTTGTGTTCACACTAACAACAGAATCTAGGAGTCTCGCACACTATTTCTGTTCTACATGTCCACTTCTTCTTCTTCTTCAACTTCTTCTTCTTCTTCTTCTTCTTCTTCTTGGTCAAAAAGAAATTTCCATTCATTATTAAAATGATACATGAAAGGAAATTTCAAAAGTCACGGTAACAAAGTAAGCCCATAGAGATCCAAAATGAACAAAAAAAGCAAAAATTAAGGTGCTTCATTAGAACATGATCGTCAAAGATATAGGCTCATCATTCACAAACAAATGTGGGATTGCATCGAAGCGAAAGGATTGGCAGTTGAGCAAGGCGAGGAGTGATGAGAATCAAGTCGCGACAATGACTGGGCATCGATTTGGTTGAGGAGCAGCAGGGGATAAGAAAGAAGAAGACGTAAACATCTAAATGAATAACCTAAACTTAATTAATTTAGAATTTCCCCTTCTTTTTTTTTCCAATCACAAATTTCTGACAAAATTGCCCCAATTTTAATCGCTAGAAAATGTTTGCCGGCGAGCTAAGGTCCTCAATAGAGATTAACTTGATCACTTCGGGTCTTTATTTGACACAAAATTCATTTCGAGTCCTTATTTGAAACAATTGATCCACTACGGGTTCTTATATGATACAAAGTTTACTTTGAGTCCTTAATTAAGAAAATAGATTCACTTCAAATCATTATTTGTAATTTTCTCATAAATAAATAAGCTAGCTTTCTTTTTTTCTTTTTTTCTTTTTTCTTTTTTGTTAGACTTTTTTTCTTTTATGATCTTTTCTTTTTTAAATGTTTATCTTTTATTTTTTGAACATATCAAAATTATTTTCTGATTTGGTGTCGCGTGTCTTAATAAAGTAATAAAAATGACACGTTAGCATTTTCTATTAGTCAAATTGGATGGAGTTAACTGAGAGAATTGTTTGCACTAATTTGACAAGTTTTAGGACTTGATTACACTTTTTAAAAATTTTAGGATTCAATTGTACTTTTGGGACAAGTTTTAGGACTTTTGGTACACTTATCCCAAAAGAAAAAAGAAAAGAAAAGAGAACAAAAACATTTATAATATCTCTCGAAATGTCATTTTAGGTGGTGTCGTACATGTCAGATTGCAGTTAGTGCTGATTAGACTACTATGTCAGTGATTTCTGGCCTACATTAGCCAAGCTTGATATCATCAAAAGGTTTAGACTTACATTAGTCAAATTGAAAAGTTTATGACAAAATTGATATCGGTACAATATATTTAGGACTTTTTGAGTTATTTCCCAATCATTAATATCAAGGTAGTGAAATACCGATGGCTTTTAACATCTTAATGAGAAAATTTTACATTGAATTGAAAGAAGTGCGAGATGTTTGGATGTTACAAAAAGATTCAATAAGATATATCTTAAAATGTGATGTAGATAATACTTTGAACTTGTTGCTATGGTAAAAATATGTTTTGGAATAGTAATATCTACTTAACAAAAAATATTAAAAATTACCAAAATGCCAATAAATAATCAAAATAATGTGGCGTGTTGATGCATTTTGCTGGATACACTGAGTGTGTCTATTGGTATTGTCTAGAACAAAATTCATCGAAATTGCCTTATCTTTCTCTCAATGTGTCCAAACACGTAACCATCTCAATGTTGTAGATAATACTTTGAACTTGTTGCTATCATAAAAATATGTTTTGGAATAGTAATATCTACTAAACAAAAAATATTAAAAATTACCAAAATGCCAATAAATAATCAAAATAATATGGTGTGTTGATGCATTTTGCTGGATATACTGAGTGTGTCGATTGGTATCGTCTAGAACAAAATTCATCGAAATTGCCTTATATTTCTCTCAATGCGTCCAAACACGTAACCATCTATATGATTTTTTAGGTAAGCGAACATGTGATGATAATTAAAATATGAAGTCTTAAATTTGATTACGAAATGTAGCTAGGTTGATTAGATGCTAATTCAATATATATTTAGCTCATTTTTCTTGGAAAAATAACCTGCCGGCACATATTTTTTCGCTTATAATTTCATAAAATCATAGGAAAAATTTCTTTACCCACAATATATAAGGAACAGATGCTTGTGACTCTTCAAATTGTCTCCACCTATAAATAGCAAAAATGCAACCAGAGGATGTACTCATAATATTAGTCATGTCATAAGCTCGAGAAGATCAACGAGTCTTCCACATGGAGACATCGAAATGGTCAACCAACTTGCTAAGCTCTGGGACAACCATTGGCTTGACCTCTCAAGTTGCTGTTCGGTTTTATCAAGTGTACTAGCTTTTCAGAAGATACAATACGAGTGTGCACAATGAGTATTGACATTTTGATAAGACGATGTGGATCTATGGAATCAGTAAAACTCCAATTAAATCATGATGAGAGGATGCCCTAATCAACTCTTGTAGTGGACAAAATTAGTAGTTGTATTTGAAGAAAATCATATCCCCCTCAGATTGCAAATGACAAGAGGATGACCTGATCAACTCTTCTTTAGACACAATGTGTGCATTACATGTCTATTTGTTTTCACTATGGAAGCGATGGCAAAAAGAACTGTCTACCTAGCTGACAAACGCAAATGCCCATTTTACTCAGTATCAAACATCTCGAATTTCCATATTCCCTATCAGATTTTCAAACTTCGAGACCCATATCCTGTCAAGATGCAACTTCTCGCAATCATGTATTCGCAAAGATTTTAGTTTCTTGAAACTCGAAGCTGGATCAAACATCTCATCTAAAGATCTGCATCCTTTTATGCTCAAGTCTTCCAATGACTCCAGTCTTCCTTGAATCTTCACAAGATCATGACATTGTCGTAGGTTTCTAAGAACATTCTGGTTAAGGATTATGAAATTGTTTGTTGTAGACTCTAATCAAGAATTAGGACCAGAACTGCCTATAGCTGAACCAATTTTAAGAAGATTTAGTAGAACTTTTAAACTTGTACAGAGGTATTTCTCCATTATTGCATATTGCTTTTGACTGCAAATCAAAATATCATTCACAAAAAGTGTGGGTTAAAGATTTTGTCAAGTGGGAGTTGACAACACAGGTTTGAATATTTTTCACTAGCTACAGAGTGTTAAGTAATGTGTGTGTTGACTTTTTGAATGAGCTCTCCTTTTCAATAGGTAACTTTCAGCAGTCACAGAAGCCATGGACTGTGGTATGAATTAACCATGGCCCGGCACATGAGTTTCCGCTGAGTGATACTAGAAGTGGACTCATAATTGGCAAACAAAGTTAATCAAAAGCGACCACAAGGGCACACGAAACAATTTGTTAGGTAGGTAATGCTTATGCACGGTGGCATGCTAATCACCATTTGTTGATAGGAGACAATGAGTTCAGCTCACTAGACCTCCGGTCAGATATTACTCTGCTTTTGCAGGAAACAGGATGTTTATTATCTTAGACAGCTCAGTAGACCTCCAAAGAGGCTACCCTCCTATTGTTGAAGTACCTTTGTCCCAAGAGAAGGTAAATCGTAGAATACAAAAGTAGAGGCCATGAATACCCGCTCAATTAATCCAGAACTCTAAAGCAAAGAAAGTAGTTAGAACACGGAACCCTGCTATGTTGCACTTTTAAATAATCAAGAGACCAACATTGAACATCTAAAAAAACATACCACAAACTCTTCCAGAAACTTCCAGAATCCAATCTGGTTGTTTCCTGCGAAAAGTAAAAGCTGGGTAAGGCCATCATTCACCAAGATTGAATCAAATTTCTTTAAGTCAAGCATCTTGAAAGAGCTAGACTAGCACCCACGTCTTGAAGGGAAACCAGAAGTCATCCTAATTCGATCTATCCAAGACGATTGACACATTGTTCCACGTAACTTTGGGCTGGGGGAAACTTTGTGTCATTGATTCATTTATTTTGGGGTGGAGCCTTCTTTTATTGCATGAAAGATTGTTAGTAGATAGTTACCCTTACTAGTTCTTCCTACTGTACAAGTAATCAATACCCTGAAACTCCTTACTGTTCATAATTGCATCAGAGATGCGAAACTCACATGTTTCTTTCCCTCCTTCCCCACTCCTCTTCAGTTTGACATCGACTTCCACGGTAATTAACTTTTCTATGGTGAACATTGTAAAATATTAAGTGAATTCAAGTTGCCAAATGCGGTCATGATGAAGTTAGGTGATGAAGCATTTTTGACTTTTTTTTATATGAACTCACCGAGCATACGTATCATTCAACTCCTCGATCTTCCTCCGTACTTCAGACATCGAAAGGGGCTTATGTGGATGTAGAAATATACAACTGATCGCCACCTCCAACAGCTTAACCATTCCCTCCTCAAATTCGCGGCACGTCATGAGCTCCCCATCAAAAATATTAGCAATCATCTTGTGAAGAGCGACCTCGACCCACTGAAGATCTGTACCTCGACCTTGCTCCTTGAGGAGAAGCTGCAGGTGTGGCTCCCCCGTCAGGAGCTCCAGAAGCAGCTGCCCGAAGTCATACACATCTACCACTTTTGTGTTGACGTCGCCCGGCAGGGTCGGCCATGTTGGGGGAGAGTGGCCATAAACAGAGACCGGGGTCGGCCTTGCGAGGAGGGCGAGGCTGTAATCAGAGACCCGGGCCTCGTAGGATGACGTGAGGAGGATGTTGGATGACTTGATGTTCCCGGAGTGAATATCGTGGGCGTGCAGGTACTCGATGGCCCGGGCAGCTCCAAGGGCAATCAAAAGCCTGACTTCGCAGCTCAGGGGATGCCCTCCCCATCGTCTGTATGTATGTAATCGGCCGAACAAGCTTTCCCGGGGCATGTAATCGTACAAGAGGAACTTCATGTACTTGCTATAGAAGTAGCCTCTCAAAGGGAGCAGGTTCTCGTGGTCCATCGCACCGATAGCTTCCACCTTGTCCCGGAAATCCTCGGCCGACAAGTCTACAATCTCGAGCATCTTCAAGATCACCGTGGCTGTTCCATCCCCCAGGTCAACCCTGTAAGTCATCCCGAACGTCCCTTTCCCCAATTCCTGCTTACTGGCCCTCATAACATCCTCAAAATCGAACCTCTTTGCGGGGTTCCCCAACAACACCAGCTCGCTCCTTGCCGGGTCAGGCTCTGGCGACTTGATCTGGGTCTCGCTACTTGATGGGTCAGGCTTTCGCGACTCGGTCTGGGTCGCACTTTTGTCCCAGGATTTGCTGCGTTTCCTCCTTCCGCGGATCCATTGCCACAGTCCGTCCATCGGCGTCACTTTTTATGCAATGAATACAAATTGTAGTACGCTCGTTTGGTTTGGCTCTGGCTTCATCACCCGAGCACAACAGCTTTCTTCAGTCTGCATCCCCTCTTTTTGGCTTAGTTCTTCTTGTCATTGGCTCACCCATTTTCTTCGTCTATCACAAGGAGGTCAGCCGGGGTCGGGTTGTGTCATAAATGGTTCGACCCATTTAACTCATTTATAACTCATTTGTTGTAATACAAAATTTTTTACCCATACCCGACCCGATCTATAGTCAACTCATACCCGATTCATTTAACTAAATTAAAGAAAGTTATATATATATATATATTTCAAAATAGTAATGTTAAAATAATTTTATGCAACACAAATTTAATGAACAATTTTTATAATTTTTAAAATAATTATTTTAAAATTTTGAATTTTAATTATTTTTTAAAAATATATATAATTTTTAATTTCCTTTTTCTCTTTTCTTTTTTTCTTTTTTTTCTTTTTTGTTCTTCTTCTTCTTCTTTGCCAATGCCAGCGAGCTTGAGTGGCGAGCCTCGAGCTCGCCCCTTGCCGGACGTCGGGAGGCCTTCGCCTCACCGGATATGGCAAGCTTGAGCTCGCCCAACGCTAGTGAGCTCGAGGCTTGCTTTGCCGCTCGCCAACCATCGCCGTGCCGGCTACCGGAAGGAGGAAGAAGAAAGAAAAAAAAAGGAAAGAAAAAAGAAAAGAAAATTAAAATAAACAAATAATTATAATTTTGATTTTTTAAACAAATATTTTTGTAAAGTTAAAGAAGGAAGAGAGAGATTGTGAGGTTTTGGTTGAAAATAGGTTCTAAATCCAACCCATTTAAGACTCACTTAAGACCCACCTATCTTAAATATTTAATTATTAGACCCATTTAATTACTTTTTATCAAAAAACAAATGATCCATATATGGCTCATTTATAATTTATATGGGTCATATGTGGGTCTAAGACTCATTTGCCACCTCTAGCTACAAGTCCACCTCCATTACTTGGGCACGAAATAGAAGAGGAATGTGAAAACAAAATTAAGAATGTTTCGGTGGAAACTTCACAATAAATAAAAATCTTTGCAATGGAAATCCGTTTTTAGGAAAATGATAGTTTTCATTTGCTTCACTGTTTAAGAAAACTGATTTCATCCTTGCCAAATGGGGAAGTCATTTCCCCCTTATCTAAACTTGTTGTTTTGTGTAGATTGATTAATTTTTCATCATCCGAGCACCGAAAAATTGAAAAAAATTCTCGAAAATAATTTTCCTTCAAATAAATGGATCCTTAGAATTCTTTGCACATTTATATGATCCCATGCCACTTAGAATTCTTATTTGAATGATCAGAAAAATTACTTCATTCACAATAAAACTAGTGACATAGATATATATACCAAGTTACTTAGATATACACAACATTTATTAACCACTTATGAATGTTATTTGTAATTATAACATTGCTAATCAAATTAATCTTTATTTTTTCTGTATTAAAATTTACTAAGCGTGCCATAGTAAGGAAATTTTACAGAACATCCGTTTGACTATATTTGGGTATTCCACTAATATTGTATATAAGCCAATTGATATAACTCTAATGACCTATTCAATTGCTAGAAGCATATGAAAACTCAACCCAGCCGGAAGCCAAGGGAATTTGGCGCAATGGATTCTCTTGGAACTAAGATAATACCCAATAAGGGATTGATTCAACTTGTAATAGCTCTCTAGTTCTGTCTTCATATTTTTGGCCGCATGTCATGATACTTCAATTGGCACATATACACACAAATGTAGGGTGCATTTATTTCAAGAAAAATTTAATAATAAAAGAAAATATTTTTTGGAAAATCCTTTTATAGGAATACGATTAATTTTCCTTTATTTAGTAATGTAAAATCGAAATTTTCTTTTTTGATATTTGGGTCTTATTAACAAATTATTTCAATCTCATGACTTTATCTTAGGCAAAAAAATATCAACCTTTTTGTTAAATTAATGTCTCGAGTTTTGAATTCAGATAACGATTTGTTAAATCGAATTTGTCAATAAAGATATCCCAAGTAGATTTCAAATTGGATGAAGAAGCCTTTATTTTCTTGGACTTCTTAAAGCTACATAAAGGAGGAAATAATTTAAAAAGGTAAGGTTTCTTCTCTATTACCTGCAGCGTCCAATTCTTTGAAGAAAGAATCAGACCGTGGGGCCCAGTGGGCACACATATAATAATATATATGAATTTCCTCATCTACGGAAGCTTGCAGAAGCCGAATCATTTTCATGGGGCCCAAAATTCAAGACTTTGACTTTTGGGCACACACAATATAAAAGGCGTACGTAGACCAACTCTGGATGTCCACGATTCACTAGTTTTCTAAAGCCGCATGTCCTTGAAGCCACGCGAAGCTTTCCAAAGGAACGTGAAGATTTACGTACGTGGACCAAAGACGAACGTCGGAGTTCTTAATTTTGGCATACGTAGAGCGTTTTGTTTTGAGCTTGAACGTGCAATAATTTTGTGCTATGAGTTTATGTCCAAGTGATTTATTTATTTATAAACACTTTGGGTTTGAGGTTAAATTTATATGTGAGAAACACTTGAACGTGTGAACGATTGTAAACTTTGATTCTTCAATTATAGTAGATTATTTGTTGTTGGCTCCACCCGTGGACATAGATATCGATACTCTGACCGAACCACGTAAATTTATGGGGTCCTTATTATTTCTCGTTTATTTCTCTGGTGATTTCGCATTAACGTAAATTACAAGATTTTATCGTTTCCGTGTATTATATTCCAACAATTGGTATCAGAGCTTGGGATCGGATTCTTGATTGTGATTTGGAGCTTTTGTTTGTCTGATTATTATCTGGAAATTATGTTATTGCATTTATGTTCGAGAGAAAATCTAAAATTGAGAAGTTTAACTGGAGCAACAATTTTGTGTTATAGAGCATCAAGATGCGGACATTATTGACAACCCAAGGTTTGCCTAAGGCACCGGATGGTGAAGATGAGTTGTCTAATATAATGAAAGCCTCTGAGAAGGTAGAGCTAATGGAAAGAGCAAAGATCACAATCCTATTAAATTTGTCAGATAAGGTTTTAATAGAGGTTGCTGAGGAGAAGGATACCGCAGCATTATGGGCAAAACTTCAAACACTCTATATGAAGAAGTGTTTGAACAATCGCTTCTACACGTTGAAGAAGATGTTTCAATTTAGATATACTGAAGGTATGCCTATCAGGACCCACCTAGATGAATTTAATAAACTCATGATGGATTTGAAGACGTCGGTAAGATACTTGATGATGAAGAACAGTGCATGATGTTGTTAGCCTCTTTACCAGAGTCATGGGAGCACTTTACTGATTCACTAGTGTAGGGACATATTACAATTACCTCAGAAGATGTAAAGTTCGCCTTATTCTCTAAAGAGTGGCAGAAAAAAGTTGCGAGGTGACGGTCTGGCGCAAGGAGTAACACAAGCACTAACGATTCGGGGTAGAAAACATCGAGTGCCTAGTAGCAGCAGAGGTAAAAGTAGATCAAAATCACGCTATAAAAAGT
The DNA here is from genome assembly GCA_014182715.1 of Eucalyptus cloeziana. Taxonomy (NCBI): domain Eukaryota; kingdom Viridiplantae; phylum Streptophyta; class Magnoliopsida; order Myrtales; family Myrtaceae; genus Eucalyptus; species Eucalyptus cloeziana. The sequence goes on along the minus strand of CM024636.1, from coordinate 21,345,797 downwards.
CCAAAGAATGTGTGAAGTGTTTTAAGTGTCATGAGGCGGAGAAATAAAGCCGATAGGCATAATGCCACAAGCGGTGTGGCAAACATTACCGAGGGGAGCATTAGTGATGCATAAGCTATTTTATGTGTGACTACTGCTTCGTTAGGAGATGAATGGGTGCTAGAGTCGGGGTGTTCTTATCATATGACGCCTCATAAGAACTAATTTACTACTTACTAGACTGCAAATGGTGGTAGAGTTCTTTCGGGGAATAACGCAGTCTATAAAGCTGTGGGGATAGGGATATTTCGGATCCGAATGCACGATGGGATGGTGCGCACATTGACAGACGTGAGGCATGTACCAGAACTCAAGAATAATCTTATTTTTCTAGGGACACTCAATGACATCATGTGTAGGTACACCGCTGAAAGTGGAGTACTGAAGATCTCTCAAGGTGCCATGATAGTGATAAAGGAAAAGAAAGTGAATACTCTCTATCATCTACTGAGAGAGACAATGACCGGAACTGCTGCAGTTTCATCAGATGAGTCAGACTCTAACTTGACTCAGTTATGGCATATGCGTTTAAGGCACATGAGTAAGGCATATATGACGATGTTGAATGAAAAGGGGTTGTTGAATGGTCAAAAAACAGGGAAGCTGGACTTATGTGAGCACTGCATCTTTGGGAAACAGCACTGAGTTAAGTTTACTATAGTTATTCATTCGACCAGATGACCAGTTGAATATATTCATTCAAACGTTTGGGGCCTGTCTTCGGTTCCTTCGAAAGGAGGTGCCCAATATATGCTGACTTTTATCGACGACTATTTGAGGAAGGTACGGGTATACTTTCTGAAGCACAAATATGATGTGTTTGATCAGTTCAAGAAATTTAAGGCATTGATTGAGAAGCAATCAGATAAACAAATCAAGTGCCTGAAAACTGATAATGGCATGGAGTTCTGTGGTAAAGATTTTACCGAATTCTATGAGAAAGAATGTATTGTAAGACACTACACAGTACCTGGGATACCACAGCATAATGGCATGGCAGAACGGAAGAATAGAACTTTGCTTGAGCGAGCCCGATGCATGCTTTCGCATGCAGGACTTGGTAAGGAATGTTGGGCCGAAGCAATAAACATGGCATATTTCCTGGTTAATCGATCTCCATCATCTGTTATCGAGTGGAAGACTCTTGAGGAAGTATGGTTAGGGAAACTTATTAATTACTCCGGATTACATATATTCAGATGTCCTGCATATGCTCATGCGAGTGATGGTAAGCTTGAGCCAAGGGCGAAGAAGTGCATATTTCTAGGTTATGCACATGGGGTGAAAGGCTACTAGCTATGGTGCACCGATTCTAGATCACCCAGTTTTCTAATAAGCAAATATGTAATCTTCGACAATACTACAATACTTCAACGGAGGAGTTCTGAGACACAACCAGCAAAGAAGATAGATCATGGTGTTATTAGTGAGGTGGAGACTCCGAAGACCTCGAAGGTAACTGAAGTTGAAACTGTAGATGAAGCCGTAGTTCCTGAAATCAGTGATAGTAAACAACCAGCAAAGCCGCAACACACTATAGTCGTAGATAAACAGAGAAGGCAAATTAAATCACCGGTACGTTATGGTTATACAGATATTGCTTATGCATTGACTGTAAGTGGTGAGGTGGAGACAGATGAGCCTTCGTATTACTCTGAGGCAATGGCTAGTTCAAAGTCATTACAGTGGTTATGGGCTATGAGTGAAGAGATGGAATCACTCCATTGAAATCAGACATGGGAGTTTATCAAAGTACCCAAGAGCTAAAAGATTGTCGGAAGTAAATGGGTATTTAAATGGAAAGAGGGCATTCCCGGTGTCGAGGCAGCAAGGTGTAGGGCAAGACTTGTGGTAAAGGGGTATACACAATGTGAGGGCATTGACTACAATGAGGTGTTCTCTCCTGTGGTAAGACATACTTCTATTCGTGTTTTACTTGCCTTAAATGCTTCACAGAATCTCGAGTTAGAGCAGCTAGATGTAAAAACTGTGTTTCTTCACGATGAGTTGGAGGAGTAGATTTACATGAGGCAACCAGAGGGATTTTCTATTCCAAGTAAGGAAGATTATGTTTGCTTGTTGAAGAAATCTTTGTATAGGCTGAAACAGTCTCATAGGCAATTGTATAAACGTTTTAATGCTTTCATGGCTAGTTACGACCACTTGAAAAGTCAGATGGAGAGCTGCGTTTACTTTTGGAGATTGGAGAATGATTCTTTGAGTTATTTACTCTTATATATTGATGATATGCTAATAGCAGCTAAGAATATGTGTGATATTGATGTGCTGAAAAGGCGGTTAAATGCTGAATTTAAGAGGAAAGATTTAGATGCTGCAAAGAAAATATTGGGTATGGAGATTTTGCGTGACGGGGTTGCAGGAGTTTTACGTATATCTCAAAAGAAATATATTGAGAAGATTGTGACACGTTTTAATATGCAATCACCAAAATATGTAAGTACACCTCTATCGAAGCACTTTAAACTTTCAGATAAATTATCAGTGCAGACTAAGGAGGAGAAGGAGTATATGTCCCGTGTTCCTTATTCTAGTGCCATGGGTAGTATTATGTATGCTATGGTGGGCACTAGGCCTAATATTTCATAAGTTGTGAGCGTGATTAGTCGCTAGATGAAGTATCCTGGTGAAGCTCATTGGGAAACTGTGAAGTGGATCCTCAGATATTTGAAGGGGACAACAGACGGGGGTATAGTGTACCGGAGGGATAGCAATGGCAGTGAAACCATTGGTTTTGTGGATTCAAATCACGCCGGTGACTTGGATGATCACAGATCTTTAGTAGGGTACATGTTTAAGATAACAGGTGGTGCAATTAGTTGGAAAGTGTCCTTATAGGATTACATTGCCTTGTCTTCGACTAAGGCAGAGTACACGGCACTAACCTTTGTAGCGAAGGAGGTGATATGGTTACAAAATTTGCTCTTGGACTTTGGTTTAAAACATAAAAGTATGGATATACACTATAATAACTAAGGTGCGATATATTTGGCATATAATCCAGTTTATCACGAGCGAACGAAGCATATCAACATCAGGTACCACTTCATCCAAGATGTCTTAACTAAGGGTAATGTTATTGTTAAACAGATAGTTACAGTAGATAACCCGGCATACATGATAACTAAGTCTGTTCCTTTGACGAAATTTAAGCTCTACTTGAGCTCTATTGGCATTTGTGGAGAGTGAGCGCCCATCATGGCGTTGGGAGCAGCATGGATGATGAGTATTATAACTTGACTTCAAAAGTCGAGCCAATGTGGAGAATTGTTAAATTAATGTCTTAAGTTTTGACTTCAGATAATGATTTGTTAAACCGAATTTGTCGATAAAGATATCCCAAATAGATTTCAAATTGGATGAAGAAGCCCTTATTTTATTGGACTCCTTAAAGCTGCACAAATGAGGAAATAATAAAAAAAAAAAAAGGTAAAGTTTCTTCTTTGTTACCTGCACCGTCCAATTCTTTGAAGAAAGAATTAGACCATGGGCCCAGTGGGCACACATATAGGAATAGATATGAATTTCCTCATCTACGGAAGCCTACAGAAACCAAATTATTTTCGTGGGGCCCAAAAGTCAAGACTTTGACTTTTGGGCACACACAATATAAAAGGCGTACGTAGACTAACTCTGGATGTCCACAATTCGCTAGTTTTCGGAAGCCGCATGTCCTTGAAGCCACACGAAGCTTTCCAAAGGAACGTGAAGATTTACATACGTGGACCAAAGATGAACGTTAGAGTTCTTGATTTTGGCGTACGTAGAGCGTTTTATTTTGAGCTTAAACACGCGATAATTTTGTACCGTGAGTTTATGTCCAAGTGATTTATTTATTTATAAATACTTTGGGTTTGGGGTTAAATCTAGGTGTGGCAAACACTTGAGCGTGTAAGTGATTGTTATAGTAGATTATTTGCTGCCGACTCTCCCCGTGGACGCAGATACCGATACTCGGACCGAACCACGTAAATTTCTGGTGTTCTTATTATTTCTTGTTTATTTCTCTGGTGATTTCGCGTTGACATAAATTGCAAGATCCTGTTATTTCTGCGTATTATATCCCAACAATTGGTATCAGAGCTTGGGATCATATTTCTTGATTGTGATTTGGAGCTTTTGCTTGTCTGATTATTATCTGGAAATTATGTTACTGCAATTATGTCTGAGAAGAAATCTGAAATTGAGAAATTTAACGGGAGCAACAACTTTGTGTTATGGAGCATCAAAATGCGGGCACTATTGACAACCCAGGTTTGGCTAAGGCATTGGATGGTGAAGATAAGTTACCTATTATAATGAAAGCCTCTAAGAGAGTAGAGCTAATGGAAAGAGTAAAGAGCACTCCTGTTAAATTTGTCGGATGAGGTTTTAACAAAGGTTACTGAGGAGAAGGATGCCGCGGCATTATAAGCAAAACTTCAAGCACTCTATGTGAAGAAAGGTTTAAATAATCACTTGTGCATGTTGAAGAATATGTTTCAATTTAGATATACTGAAGGTATATCTATCAGAATCCACCTAGATGAATTTAATAAACTCATGATGGATATGAGGAACGTTGGTAAGATACTTGATGATGAAGAACATGGCATGGAATGGCGTGGTAAAACGAAAGAACAGAACTTTGCTTGAGTGAGCTCAATGCATGCTTTTGCATGCGGGACTTGGCAAGGAATTTTGGACCGAAGTAGTGAACATGGCATGTTACCTAGTTAATCAATCTCTATCATCTACTATCAAGTGGAAGACTCCTAAAGAAGTATGGTTGGGGAAACCTATTGATTACTCCGGATTATGAATATTCGGATGTCCTGCATATGCTCATGCAAGTGATGGTAAGCTTGAGCCGAGGGCAAAGAAGTGCATATTTCTAGGTTATGCACATGGGGTGAAAGGCTACCGGTTGTGGTGCACCAATCGCAGCTCACCTGGTTTTCTAATTAGCAGAGATGTGATCTTCGACGAGACCGCAATGCTTCAACGGAGGAGTTCTCAGACACAACTAGCAGAGAAGACAGATCATGGTGTTATTGGTGAGGTGGAGCTTTAGTTAGAGACTCCAGAGACCTCGAAGGTAACTGAAGTTGAGATTGCAAATGAAGCCGTAGTTCTTGAAGTCGGTAATAGTGAACAACCAGTAAAGTCGCAACACACTATAGTTGTAGATAGACAGAAAAGGCAAATTAAATCACCGGTATGTTATGGTTATACAGATATTACTTATGCATTGACTGTAGGTGATGAGGTGGAGACAGATGAGCCTTAATCTTACTCCGAGGCAATGGCTAGTTCGGAGTCATTGCAGTGGTTAGGGGCTATGAGTGAAGAGATGGAATCACTCCATCGAAATCAGACATGGGAGCTTATCAAAATACCCAAGAGCCAAAAGATTGTCGAAAGTAAATGGGTCTTTAAAAAGGAAAGAGGGCATTCGCTGTGTCGAGGTAGCAAGGTATAAGGCGAGACTTGTGGCGAAGGGGTATACACAACGTGAGAGCATTGACTACAATGAAATGTTCTCTCATATAGTAAGACATACTTCTATTCGTGTTTTACTTGCTTGCCTTAGTTACTTTGCAGAATCTCGAGTTAGAGTAGTTAGATGTAAAAACTACGTTTCTTCACGGTGAGTTGGAGGAGTAGATTTAAATGAGGCAACCAGAGGGATTTACTATTCTAGGTAAGGAAGATTATGTTTGCTTGTTGAAGAAATCTTTGTATGGGCTGAAACAGTCTCCTAAGCAGTGGTATAAACGTTTTGATACTTTCATGGCTAGTTACGACTACTTGAAAAGTCAGATGGATAGTTGTGTTTACTTTAGAAGATTGGAGAATAGTTATTTGATTTATTTACTCTTATATGTTGATGATATGCTGATAGAAGCTAATAATATGTCTGATATTAATGTGTTGAAGATGTGGTTAAATGCTGAATTTGAGATGAAAGATTTAGGTGTTGCAACGTGACAATGCTGCAGAAGTTTTATGTCTATCTCAAAATAAATATATTGAAAAGATTATGACATGTTTTAATATGCAGTCGGCAAAATCTGTAAGTATACCTCTAGCGAAGCACTTTAAACTTTCAGATAAATTATCACCGTAGACTAAAGAGGAGGAGGAGCATATGTCCCGTGTTCCTTATTTTAGTATTGTGGGTAGTATTATATATACTATGGTGTGCACTATGCTTGATATTTCACAAGCTATGAGCGTGGTTAGTCGCTATATCAAGTGTCCTAGTGAAGCTCATTGGGAAGCTATGAAGTGGATTCTCATATATTTGAATAGGACAACAGACGTGTGTATAGTGTACCGAGGGATAGCAATGGCAGTGAGACCACTGGTTTTGTGGATTCTGATCACGCCGGTAACTTGGATGATCGTAGATCTTTAGCAAGGTACGTGTTTACGGTAGCAGGTGGTGCAGTTAGTTGGAAAGCGTTCTTATAGTATCACATTGCCTTGTCTTCGACTGAGGCAGAGTACATGACGCTAATTTTTGTAGCGAATGAGGCGATATGGTTACAAAGTTTACTCTTGGACTTTGGTTTAGAACATGAAAGTGTGGATATACAATGTGATAACCAAGGTGCGATATATTTGGCGTATAATCTAGTTTATCACGAGTGAACGAAGTATATCAACATCAGGTACAACTTCATCCGAGATGTCTTAGCTAAGAGTAATGTTATTGTAAAAAAGATTGATACAGCAGATAACCCGACAGACATGATGACTAAGTCTGTTCCTTTGGCTAAACTCAAGCTTTGCTTGAGCTCTATTGGCGTCTATGGAGAGTGAGCGCCTGTCAGAGTGTTGGGAGCGACATGGATGATGAGCACTATAACTTAACTTCAAACATCGAGCCAAGGTGGAGAATTGTTAAATTAATATCTCGAGTTTTGAATTCAGATAACGATTTGTTAAAGCAAATTTGTCGATAAAGATTTCCCAAGTAGATTTCAAATTGGATGAAAAAGCCCTTATTTTCTTGGACTCCTTAAAGCTGCATAAATGAGGAAATAATAATAATAATAATAATAAAGGTAAGGTTTCTTCCTTATTACCTACATCGTCCAATTCTTTGAAGAAAGAATAAGACTGTGGGGCCTAGTGGGCACACATATAATATATATGAATTTCCTCATCTGCGGAAGCCTGCAGAAGCCAAATTATTTTTGTGGGGCACAAAAGTCAAGACTTTGACTTTTGGGCACACACAATATAAAAGGCGTACGTAGACCAACACTAGATGTCCACAATTCACTAGTTTTCTGAAGCCGCATGTCCTTAAAGCCACGCGAAGCTTTCCAAAGGAACGTGAAGATTTACGTACGTGGACCAAAGACGAACATCAGAGTCCTTGATTTTGGCGTACGTAGAGCATTTTGTTTAAAGCTTGAACACACGGTAATTTTGTGCCGTGAGTTTATGTCCAAGTGATTTATTTATTTATAAACACTTTGGGTTTGAGATTAAATTTAGGTGTGGGAAACACTTGAGCGTGTAAATGATTGTAAACTTTGATTTTCCAATTATATTTGACTATTTGCTGCTAGCTCTCCCAATGGACGTAGGTACTAGGGGTGAGCTCGGTTCCCAGTTCTTAAATGACCGGTTTCGGTTTCCGATTCCATTTTTCCGGGAACTGGCGATCCCGGTTCCGATTCGGTTCCAAGCGGAACCGGAACCGGTTTGGGTTCCAAAAGGAACCCCCTCCCCCGAGACTCCCAACCCTTTCACTTTCAGTTTTTCAAAGTCTCGCTGGACGCTGCTCTGAGTCTCGCTGCTGGACGCCGCTCGCCCTCAAGGCCATCACCGCCGAACGCCACTGGACGCTAGTCGCCGACGTCGCTCGCTCGAACCCTCGCCGCTCGACGCCTGTCTCTGCCATGCTTTGCCTCCCGCCCGTCGCTACCGTGCTCTGCCTCGACACCCATCGCCGACTACCTGACGCAGGCAGATATGAGCCGAGCTCGTCTCCGCTTGCGACCCATTGCCTCTGCTCGTGCTAGAAGCCCCGACGAGCAGAAGCCCTGATGACACAGATTCTGCTATCTTCACTCGCGACCCACCGCCGCTGCTCGCGCCAGAAGCCCCGACGACGCCGATTCTGCTGTCTCCGCTCGCAACCCACCACCTCGGTCACTAGGTCTCCGATTCCGATCCACGACGCCGCCCCGCTGTCTCCGCCTCGCTCCAATGACCGACGCCAACAGTCGCGATGCCTAACGCCGTTGCCCCAAGACCAACGACCGACATCCCTGCTCACTACTCAGCGCTGAACATCGCTCGCCCGATGAAATTGGATTTCTAGACCTTCTCTCCAAGGGTACGATTTCGGGGTAATACCATCAAATGCTGTGAATTTCATTTGTACGATCTCGAGGTAATACCAGCGTAGGGGGTGAGTGCCTAATTCGGTGATTCTTGGACTTGCTCTGTTTTAACTCCTTATTAGAAGCGATGCGTAAAGTTTTCTTTTTTATTTGTTTTTGATTGGGTTATGCTTCTTTTTTTGGGTTTCAGCTCGACTTTGAATTCGGAGACGAACGAGCACGTGGCCATAAAGAAGATTGCTAATGCTTTCAATAACAAGATTGACGCGAAGAGGACCCTCCGTGAGATCAAGCTCCTCCGACACATGGACCATGAAAACGTCAGTGAATCCCTTGCGTTACAGTTTTTCTATTACGTGATTGATCTGGGTTGTTTGAAGTGTGTTGTTTTCTTTGATGGTTGGCTTATGGGTGTCGGTAGTGCCATCGATATTATGCAATGGTGCATTTACGTTGCTCTCCATCTCGGTTCTAAGTCTAACGAATGTGTAGTACAGGTGAATTAGCATTTCTTGCTGTGGACAACGAATTAAGAGTTAGTGCAGCAAATAGTAGAGCTTTGAATCTTCTATTTCATTAGAAGGGATATCGATTGCTTAAGATAATCTGGTCTCCATGTTGTTCTGTGTTTCCATTTCTCTGCATTAATTGTTAATGAGACAGAGAACATACTGAAACACCAGTCAGAGTATTGTCATCACTCATCAAGATATAGAAGGTCTTATTGTCACTTTGCTACTTACAGAGTTGAACGTCCCTTCTTTGAAATTTTCAGAAGTTTAATTTCTATTATACTGATATAAAAGGGCATTGATACTCATCATTCTTAGAGATGGAATAGATGGTTATATCCTGACTGGATGCAATTTGTAATGGTATGAAAGCGGTTCTTGTTGGTATAAAAAACAAGTTTTGAACTATGATTGATGGGAATCCACATGCATGCGGTCCTTAATGAAGCTACATTTATTTATGGCGTGGCTATGCCAGATACAAAATAAGCTCTTTAATCAATGCAGAACTGGTATTGCATGGCAACTTTAACAGAACTTGCTTTTCGGTTATTATGATTCTTGTATGCTTATGTGAGGTCCTGTTATGTTAATGCAGGTTGTGGCAATTAGGGATACTATTCCACCGCCACAGAAAGAGGTTTTCAATGATGTTTATATTGCATATGAGCTTATGGACACTGATCTGCATCAAATTATTTGTTCCAACCAAGCATTGTCTGAGGAGCATTGTCAGGTTTCATTTTGCCATTTATTGTACGATATTTGCGCTTCCTTCTAGATGGGATATTGCTTTCTTGTTAGTTGCTGGTTCTTAATTATGCTAGTGGGAGTTGCCATCCGCTGCTTTCTTGTCATTTGCTGGGTCTTAATTAGGTTATTGGGAATTGACCGTAGAGTATGCGTGTATAAGTATGCGTGTACGTTATAGTTCAAATAAAAAAAAATAACAAAAAAAAGGAACCTATTGGAACCTGGAACCGACCTTGGAACCTGTGACAGGGTAGGTTCCAAGTTCTCAGTTCTGACGGGTAGGTTCTAGGTTCCAAAAATTGAGGAACCTATACCCGAGGGTAGGTTCTAGGTTCCAGACGGAACTGAACCGGAACCTAGAACCGCTCACCCCTAGTAGGTACCGATACTCGGATCGAACCATGTAAATTTCTAGTGTCCTTATTATTTATCGTTTATTTCTCTGATGATTTTGCGTTGACGTAAATTGTAAAATCCTGTCGTTTTCGCGTATTATATTCAAACACTTTTAAATAACTTATTTATTTTTTTAAATAATTTTTAAATTTTAAATTCTTTTTTGGCTTTTCTTTCTTTCTTTCTTTTCTTTTCTTTTCTTTTTCAAGCTCAAAGCTTGCGAAGATCTGGCGAAACTCAAGCTTGCCAGCCTCAAGCTCAAAGCATAGGCACAAACCAACTAGGCTTGACCTTGAGCGAGGTTGGCGATTTTGAGCTCAAGCTTGCCAAATCTCATTGAGCGTCAATCTCTCACGAGGCCCACAGCCTCAACCTCGTGCCCACAAGCATGTGTTTCATTGACGGGAAAATGTTTCCACTTGACTAGTTATTTTCTATGAACCAAACGGGTCAAAGTTCACAAAATCAAATCCCAAAGAACACTTTCCCCAAAATAAACACACCCCTAGCTTAGATTGCAACTAGTATCTTATGCCATATATAATGCATATAACTGCAGGGACGATCGGAATAATAGGAAAAAAATGATTGTTTCATAATTGATTTTGCATGGAATATCAAAGAATCGGTATCAACGATATGCCAACCTAAGTTCTCAAACATGTCTTAACTTGAAATTTTATAGGATCATCAAAAAGGAGAATCTAGTTCGCCACTCTTTATTTTCTTTCTAATTTTTAATTCAAGTTAATATGAAGATTGGCAGTGGGTGTTCATCATTGCAAAGAGAGGGCCCTCATGTGCAAAGGCTACGTGAACTAGCAAGCTTTTCTTATATTGATCCATGCCAGTGTTGTCGGTTGTTATCTATAGTATCATCTTACAGTTATAAAATGGAATATCTTTGAGCTGGGTTTTTCACTTCATAGTTTAGTTGGGTTTGTATGACTATATGAGTATTTATACTTCGATAGAATTGAAATTGACGGAAAAAAGTGATTTAGTACGTGCTATTATAGGAAATTTAGTCTAATTGTTTGTGAAGAGAGGTGCTAGAGCAAGAGTTTACCTACAGAAATTTAGTGATTCTTGTTATTAATTTAATTTGTCATTAGATTGGTGATTAATGCATCACTCTAATTGATAACACAACTTCTAATGAGTCTAATAGTGTGTTTGTTTCGCAGAATACATTTTTCGGGAAAAACATTTTCTCATGTTCCAACGTTTGGTTTACTCAGAAAAATGAGTCAACGGAAAACGTTTTCCTAACAAAGCTTAAATTCAGGAAAATAATTTCCCATTTGAAAGGACCGAAAAACGTTTTCCGAATCTACAAAAGCTTAGATTTGATGCTTGGTTTACAAACAATTATTCTTATAAAAATATATTTTTAATAAATTTGAATTTGAATTTTTATTTTTTAAAAAAAATTAAAATTTGGAAAACGTTTTAAAAATAAAAATAAAATAAAAAAATCGAATTTCCTTCTTTTCTTTTCTTCCTTTTTTTTTCTTTTGTTTCTTCTCCACCGATCACCGGCCACAAGGATGGCCAGTGAGTTATGGCCTCACCAGCGATCTCATGGCCTTCGACAACAAGGCTTGAACTTGCCCGAGGTTGATGAGCCTTAAGCCTCGCGGATCAAGTGAGCTCGTGGCCTCCATTCGATGAGGCTCAAGCCTCGCTAGATTGGGCGAGCTCGTAGCCTTTAGCGATTAGCTGATGAGCTTGTCACCTCCAACGGTAGCTAAAGCTTACCCTTTGTAAGCTAACCAGGAACGAACTACCAGATGAAACAGAAGGGATGGCGTGAGGAAGCTAGGGAGTGAAGGACAAGAAGAAGGAAAAGAGAAAATGAAATAAAAAGAAAGAAAATAAAAGTAAATAAAAAACAACAATATTAACAATTCGAATTTTTTAAAATTAAAAATTCATTTTTTTTCGTGCAATGAAGTGCGAAATTATCTTTGAATGAGATCCAAACGGCAAAAGACATTTTTAATTATACATCACAAAACAAAGGAAAACAAACCATATTCTTGGAAAATGCTTTCCGGAAAAGCATTTTCCTTTATCATTAAATTTTCCGTGAAACAAACGCACCTTAAGAAATTTGGATTTATGACTAATCAAAATATCCTAATGCTAAAAATATTAAGTTTCATCTTTTCTCCTCCACCCTAAATATGACTTGCCATATACGACATTCAAAGCAATAGACAAGCACCGTTATAGAGTCCTATGTGATTTTGCCGTCCTGAAGACTACTTAATGTGGTCATCCTATTCAGGTAGTCTGTCGTGAAGCTTAGTTATCATGTATTCTCGTTAATGTTGGGAGTCATAATTGAATGTGAACATGTTATGCCTGTCGCTCTCAGTTGGCCTACTATGGTACTATGCATGTTTTTGGTGCTTTCTACTCTTTTTCCCCCCTTTTACCGTAAGTAATGTAGCTTGTGCTTATCATATTTGAATAAGAAGCTCATGAAATTTTCACAAGCAATTTATGATGAAAGCTATTTTTATTCACCAATGATCAATAGTGCGATCTGAATCTATCCAATACGATGTTATTGGCCAGTCACATGATTCCAAGTGCAAGTAAAAATAGAGAGTTCCATTCAAACATTAACGGTTGCACTACACCAGACAACTTCTTCGTATTCTTCTCAAATTTTATCCTTCTCAACCCCTTTTAGCGACCTAACCCTCCATTCACGACCTAATCTAAGTAAGGCATAAAGTAGGTTTAAAGTTATTATATAAAACGGGGCCTATGGTCCATGTTTTAGATGTGAGCTCTCTTCAACTCATACCTCACCACTAGTCTATTAGGTCGGCTAGAAATCAAGTAAAGTATGAAAACATACTTCACTTTCTACACAACTAGAGAATTTACAGTTAAGCAATTTAAATTGATTTTAGGCCTATTCACTGATGTGTGAAGTGATTATGTGAGTGCATAATCATTAAAATAACAATTTACAACCAAATGGGGCATTAAGGAAATTGCAAGAGAAAACAAGCATATAACACTAAGAAATAAATAATGCCAATCTTAATTAGGCTGAAGTGAAGCCATAATCATCGTGTCAAAGTGTGCAACCGAGGGCATTTGTCTTTAAGGACAATTGAAACCTTAAGGTAAAGCCCTAGGGGCTTGTCCCAATTTTGCGCAGAATTTTTAATCAAAGGTTTTCCCACACTTTAAGAGAAAATTACCCGAAAAAACTATTTCTTAAGCCATTTTCCTAATTCCTCAGAAATAATTCTTTTTCGGAATTTTTGAAATTTATCAAATGTAAATTATTTTAAACGTTCATTTTTTTTTTAATTTGAAAAAGGGACCCGGGCCGAGCCTTGGGCCCAGTCCGCGTGTAAGGTCAGATGCGGGCTCATGGGTTTGGACTAGTGATATCAACTGGGACTAATAAAAGAAGCGAGCCCAATGGTTCAAGGCCAATCGGTCCATGGCCTGAATCGAGTCCAAATTCAATTATCTTAAGTCCAACCCAGATTCATCAACACTAAGTCCAAGCCCACTTTCTATTTTTCTTTCTAAGCCCCACTTTCCGAAACGTGAGGACCTCCCTTCTTCCTCGATTCTCTTAAGCCACCCCAGAACGTGAACTCATCCACCTTCAACGTTAAAACTCAAGACCAACAAGAGAAGGCATCACTCATGGACCGCCATCTCAAATATTGGATGAAATTCCACCGTATTGCCGACCATCATCTATTCTCGCTCATGATTTAGTCCACATTCATCTGGCAAACACCATAGAAGCACCAAACAAGGCTCCAAAAGAACAAAAAGCACAAAAAGCATATCGAACCATGGTGATTAAAGATCACCATTAAGGAAAGTCTATTACTACACATTCGAAGCAACTAAAAATCGGGAAAAAGAAAATGGGCACAACTTGGTTTAAACATTTTGTCAAACACAGGCTGTGCAATGGGTTAGGGAGAATCAAATGACCGAACTAGGGCTCGGACCCGGATCTAGACCTACGACACTAAAGAAATCAGCTCGGTTGGACACGGAAAGCTCAAGAACCAGAACCAGATAAACCGAGCCCGGCTTGTCTTTTAAACGGAAGAAGGCGGAGCCGGAGGGGGGCTTTGCGTGGGTGAGCGTTTAACGAGGAGATCCCTACCCCGCTCGAAGACGGCAGTCATGGGGGGAGCTCGAGATGAGCCGACCTATGGCCGACCGCCTCGCCCGATGTCCCCGAGCCGGAAAAAGGACTGAAACCAAAAGAACTCACCTGAAGTTTGGTGGTGCGGGGGTAAACGGGAGCTGTGGCCTCGATGGCGTCGGCCGGAGTTGTCAAACGGGGCTTGGGCGTGGCCGAGCTGCCAGAAAGCTCCCTCTCGCTCTCAGGTTTCACACCCTCAGTCGCTCTCTCTCCTTCCCTCTGTCCCCCGCTCCGAACGAACCCCCCTCACTCAGCCTTTTCTGTCGCTCCTTTTTTCTCTGTTCCTCTCGTCCGCGCCTTCAGCCGAGTTCCCCCCGAAGCCTGCAGAACAGTGGATCCGTAACTCCGACAACTCGCCCACGCCGGGATCGTCAGAGGTGGATTTATATAGAGAGAAAGACTGGGACGTGAGACGTGCGGTTGAGGGAGCACCCAAGAATTTTCTTCTTCTGGATAGAGGAAAAAACCGACTAGCCATGGCGATTGACGAACGCGGCATCTTGCCTTAAGGCTTCGTCCAATTGAAATGGCAAAGTAAGCTTACGTGCGGCGACCGCGAAGGTTCGCTGTTGCGTCGTCGTCTAAGGGTGATCGGGTCCAGGATGAGTAGGGTCTAGACCTGGACCCTGTACACAATCCTGTTATAATCGATTCCCCTTTTCTAAACCCTATACCCGACTCTATTTGTATTGGACCCTGTACCTGACCTACCTTGTTTTTTCGATCCGATTTCAGGGTCAACCCCGTTTTTTACTGGAACCTGTTTTTGCAATCCTCGATATCTTATACGATTTTGAATTTTATATTAATAAGCGAGAAAATAACGTAATTATCATAATTTATATTAAAACATTAAGCACTAGTAATAAATTAATACATGAATTTTTTGACTAAACGAAAAATTAAAGATCCATAAGGTTAATTATAATAAATAAAATCATAAGGCAAAAAATTGCAACAAACATGAGTCTAATATTAGTCTTATTCTCACAACTATTACATGAAGTTACTCATTTATGTAAGCATAACTCATTATATAAAAAAGAAATTAGGCTAGCTAATCTATGTGATACACAAGAATTTGGCGACGACGAACACCATCCGTCTATCAGACGGTGCGAGAGGGAGCCGGTGAGGGAGGGAAGCAAGTGAGGAAGAGGAATGACAAATGAGTAGTGCCGTACGTGTTTGAGAGAGCCAAAAGAAAAAACATCGTGTGATTGCGAGAGGAAGAATAGAAATCGGGAGAAAAAAAAAAATAAAAGTTTTGGACCTCTACTTACAAAATCGGTCCAGGAACCGGTTTCCGGATGAGTAATCACTTGGACCCTATTCCTGGACCGGTTTAAACCGGTTCTAAATTTTGGGAACCTGTTCCAAGACCGGTTTTAATGGGAACCAGTTCCCGACCTTGTTTTTAGGGTGGGCTGGTCCTAGGGACTGTGGTATACCCGGTCCGGTTGCACACCCCTATCGTCGTCCATGTTGGAAAGGAGAGAGTTTTTGGAGACGGTCGTTCTGAAACGGCAATCTTCGTCTTTCTCCTCCTATTTTGAAACGAGCTACCCAGATATTCACGCGGTGCGAGATACTAATTTTTGTGACTAAAAATATTGCTCAAAAGTATATGACCCATGGGACGCACATAACGTAACGACACATACACATCGAATTCACATATACCGTGTAATAATTGCTCATAGAAATCTATTTATTCATAAATAAATAAAAATTAGATTTTTTGGACTATAACATAAAATAGTCGATTTTATGTTACTTTGGACCTTTGGTTCATTTCACTGCTTCTTCCGTTCTATTTTGAAAATTTCGTAAGTGGGAAGTACCATGCTATTGCTATGTAGACATCATCTAGTTTTTCATTTAAGAATTTTCCAACGTGATTAGGATTTCAAGAGCTTAATCAAAGAGCGTAATTAGATGATGCTCGTTAGGATCTTTCTCACAAAGTCTACTCCCGTCTCTCATATGATTTCTCTTTTTTTGTGTAAATATCTTATTTATTGACATCTAAATTTTTATCTAAAGATCCTTTTTGGGATAAGACTATATCAGTGCCTAATTATTGTACGGTACTTTTTAGGTGCCAAAATATTTCAAAAGTTGTGAACTACATGGAAAAGTCACGTGAAACTTTAGGAATGAAAATATTTCAAAAGTTGCGAACTACATGGAAAAGTCACGTGGAACTTTAGGAATGAGTTTACCTTAGAATTTACGAGTAAGTTGGGAAAGCTAGTAGCAATGTTCTATTTGTTTACTTCGAATAGAAGAAACGAAACTTACGAACTGCATAGGAAAGTTATGTGAAATATTACGAATGGTATGGCCCTAGATAGTCACGCGGTGCGAGATGCTAATTTTTGAAATTTATCAAATGTAAATTATTTATAAATTTGCATTTTTTAATTTGAAAAAGGGACCCGGGCCGAGCCTTGGGCCCATCGGCGTGTAAGGTCAGATGCGGGCTCATGGGTTTGGACTAGTGATATCAACTGGACTAATTAAAGAAGCGAGCCCAATGGTTCAAGGCCAATTGGTCCATGGCCTGAATCGAGTCAAAATTCAATTATTTTAAGCCCAACCCACATTTATCAACACTAAGTTCAAGCCCACTTTCTATTTTTCCTTCTACACCCCCCTTTCCGAAACGTGAGGACCTCCCTTCTTCCTCCATTCTCTTAAGCCACCCCAGAACGTGAACTCATCCACCTTCAACATTAAACCTCAAGACCAACTAAAGAAGGCGTCACTCATGGACCACCATCTCAAACATTACATGAAATTTCACCATATCGCTGACCACCATCTATTCTCACTCATGACTTAATCCACATTCATCAGGCAAACACCATAGAAGCACCAAACAAGACTCAAAAATAATAAAAAGCATATCAAACCATGGTGATGGTGATTAAAGATCACCATTAAGGGAACCCTATTACTAAACATTCGAAGCAACTAAAAATCGGGAAAAAAAAATGGGCACAACTTGGTTTAAACATTTTGTCAAACACAGGGTGTGCAGTGGGCTACTGTGAATCAAATGACCGAACTAAGGCTCGGACCCGGATCTAGACCTACGACACTAAAGAAATCAGCTCAGTTGGACACGGAAAGCTCAAGACCAGAACCGTATAAACCGAGCCCGGCTTGTCTTTTAAACGGAAGAAGGCGGAGCCGGAGGGGGCTTTGCGTGGGTGAGCGTCTGACGAGGAGATCCCTACCCCGCTTGAAGACGGCAGTCATGGGGGGAGCTCGAGATGAGCCGACCTATGGTCGACCGCCTTCCCTGACGTCCCCGAGCCGGAAAAAGGACTGAAACCAAAAGAAACTCACCAGAAGTTTGGTGGTGCGGGGGTAAACGGGAGCTGTGGGCTCGATGGCGTCGGTCGGAGTTGTCAAACGGGGCTTGGGCGTGGCCGAGCTGCCAGAAAGCTCCCTCTCGCTCTCAGGTTTCACACCCTCAGTCGCTCTCTCTCCTTCCCCCTCAGTTTCTCGACTCTCCTTCCCTCTGTCCCCGCTCCGAACGAACCCCCCTCACTCAGCTTTTTCTGTCGCTCCTTTTTTTCTCTGTTCCTCTCGCCCACGCCTTCAGTCGAGCTCCCCACGAAGCCTGCAGAACAGTATCCGTAACTTTGACACCTCGCCCACGCTGGGATCGTCAGAGATTGGAAGGAGACGAGACAGATCTGCGCTCAACGTTGTGATAATCTTTTCCGACTTCTGGGAAAAAGATGGGATTTTTACTGTGGATTGCTCGACGGAGTGAGTTGGGTGGGAACCAGAAATTGAGCGGATGGAATGAGGGGAAGGAGAAGCCTTTGCTTCACTGGCCAAAACCCAAGATGTTGTGAAAAATTATCCCTAAGATCACGTGTTGGTCACAAGGGAATAATAGGTGAAATGCTCCGTTTTGGTTTATCAAGTTACGGGCAAACAACTTTCGTGGGAGCTACTTAAGCCGAGTTTCAACGAAATTCTGGAAATAAACTTAAGAGGCGATAGTTAGGTAATTGTTTGTCATGTATCAAGCCATGAGATAGTGCACTAGTTCTAAAGATTAAGTGGAATTAGTATTAGAACTCAAGTAAGAATAATTACTGCGAGAAATGCGCATAAAAATATGAAGTAATTATTTACTGGCAAGTTGCACAAGTATCATCAATAAGTTAAAAAACAGTTGCTTATGAATAAGGATATTAAGAAGACCTGAAAAACTTAGAGAATATCAAGTGTGGCAAAACGGTATCATTTATAACTTTGAAGCCCAATTGGTAAGTTTATCCTTAATCTTGAATATAAATAAAGAACATCTGTACTATTTCGGTTAAACAAATAATGGTAAGTTGTTGCCTCCTGCTCCCTTGCTCTTGGATGGAGCTGACACAATGGGGAAACGGCACCATTTATAGCTATTAATTTGAATTTGATAGGTGCACTTTCTTGTTCTGTCAGCATTGTTTCTTTATAGAGCTTGAACTTCAATTGCATGACCGTGGACATGAGGTTATGATCAATTAAACGAAAATCCTCTACCACAAATCTTCTTCCAAAAAAAGGTTATATCCACAATCAATGTTTTCTGCTTGTGTATATACATAAGATTGGCTCTGTGAATTTATTATTTTTTTTTTTGTACTGTCAAATAGTTAGAAATAGATGGGTGGCTTTTTTGTGATTGAGCATAATCACAAAAACCACTTTATAAAAACGATATGTTTCATAATTTCACGACAATTAAGTTTTAAATCACATAGTAGGCAAAATGGGTTCGTAACCCATTTTTTTTAACTCAAATTCAATAGGTCATATCAAATATGAGTTACTCGAAATTTAAAAACAGATTAATGTGGGTTCACGATATTAAAACCAACTAGATGTGGATCTAAAAACAAACTCATTTAAGCCTAACAAGATTATTAGCCAAAGAAAACGGAAAAAAAAGGGTAAAAAAAGAATTCGATGTGGAAGAAAAGAAGGGAAACTGCGAAGAGCACCGGCGCGGTCGACAATGTGGCCTACTGCACCTTGTCTCGCCGGCGGCATTGCCGGTGATAGCGATGGTTTCGCCGGCGATAGTCCTGCAAGCTTCCAATAAGTTTACCCCCGATTTTCTCACATTCACCAGGAGGCTTCGATTTGGAACCCTCTCCATGACTGCGTCCACCCCCTCTGCCTCAGCATCGCGGTTTTGGAGGTCGTCAAGGAGAAAAAGCTTGAGCGTTTTCCCTCATCGCCTTCTGCACGAAGCGCATGTGGTGGCTTCTTCTTCCTCGTTCCAGTCTCGGTTTTGTATTTGCGTCTTTCTCTTTTTGTCTACCTTATTTCCGCTCTCTGTTCTCTGATTTCTCCTAATCCTCCGCTTCTTCATTCTACTTTTCGCTTGTCTTTTACTTTTGTCAAATTTTTTCCCAGTAAATTGTCCGAGGTAGATTCAAACACCTCAGGCAACCTCTCATTTTTCCGGTCACCTCCTACAGAACTGCGCGCGTTGTCGTTCTCCACGGTTTTGTCCCGCTCGAATCCTTGAAAAATACCACTCATCAAATCTCACAGTTCGTTTCAATGTCACAATTCGGGATAAATTCGTCTCCTGGTATTTTTCTTCAGGTTCGTGATTCTGCTATTTTTAGGATCGGGACGTGAAATACGACAATAGAGCAATCGGCACAATCAACCGTGATGAAGGAATACCGACGAAATCTCGTCTCATGAGGCGTGCCATTTATTACATGTTTTTGTGTAGGTCAATTTAGGGACAAGAAAAAGATTTTCGTTTAACTTTGCATATTTCTTTTATTTTTCGTTTGTCTATTATTGACTTTTTTCTAAATTTATTTATTTATCTACTATTAGTCTAAATTTATTTTTGAGTTTTGTTGTGCCTTTTTTTTTCCCTTTGAACAGG